>SJXQ01008244.1:203472-313975 GCA_006408695.1 Aepyceros melampus | reverse complement strand
TCATCAAGAGGCTCTTTAGTTCCTCTTCACTTTCTGCCATAAGGGTGGTTTCATCTGCATATCTGAAGTTATTGATATTTCTCCCACCAATCTTGATTCCAGCTTGTGTTTCTTTCAGTCCAGCGTTTCTCATGATGTATTCTGCATATAAGTTAAATAAGCAGGGTGACAATATACAGCCTTGACGTACTCCTTTTCCTATTTGGAACCAGTCTGTTGTTCCATGTCCAGTTCTAACTGTTGCTTCCTGACCTGCATACAGATTTCTCAAGAGGCAGGTCAGGTGGTCTGGTATTCCCATCTCTTTCAGAATTTTCCACAGTTTATTGTGATCCACACAGTTTGTTACAGTAGCCTGAAAAAGTGAAAGTGATAGTCACTCAGTTGTGTATACCTCTTTGCTACCCCATGAACTGTAGTCTGCCAGGCTCCTCCATCCATGGAATTCTCTAGGTAAGAATCCTGGAGTAGGTAGCCATCCCCTTTTCCAGGGATCTTCCTGACCCAGAGATTGAACCTGGGTCTCCTGCATTGCAGGAGGATTATTTATCATCTGAGCCACCAGTGAAGCCCATTACAACAGCCTAATTCATCTCAACTAATACATGCCTCAAAATACATCTCCCAGACTTATAACAAGAGATGAATAAGCAAAGTTAAGGAAGAAGACAAATTCCTTGGTGAGGAAGGCCCAGCCTTTATGATTGCATTTAACAGGTTTTTACATACTATGGAAGGGAATCATCAACAATAAGAGACAGTGTTGTATGATTGTACCTATATGAATCTAAAAACCAAACAAACAAAGCAGAAACAGACTCAGATACAAAGTGCTAGTTGCCAGAGGAACCCTCTCCTGGAGGGGGTTTTGGGCAAAATAGAGAAAGGATCAAGAGGTACAAACTTCCAGGTGTAAAATAAATAAGTCATGGGGATGTAATGTACACCATAGGGAATATAGCCAATAATGGTGTAATAACTTTGCGTGGTAAACAGATGGTTACTAGTCTTATTATAGTGATCAATTCATAACATATATAAATGTCAAAGTACTATGTTGGACACCTGAAACTAATGTAATATTGTACATCAACTATACTTCAAGTTGAAAGAAAGGAAAAAAAAATAGAATAAGGGGAAATCTATTTTAACAGCAGATTTTTATTTGAAATAAAACTGCTTCTCACAAAGATGGGGTGATAGCATCTGGGTTACTTATTTAATCATGATTCTGTAGAAAAATCCCAGGAGGCCAATTTATTCACAATAAATACTGGAAAAGTGTCCAAGTTGAAAAAACAAAAACCATGAGATATCATCTGAAGTAAACTCCCTCTTCCTAGGAGTTACATAAAGACCTCTTGCTGGTGTCATTAGTTGCTGGGAGTAACTGCAAAGAAGGAAACACTCAGGGTAATATAAGAACATGTAACAAGATGTGTAAAGAAATGCACCAAAGCATAATTGCCCAAGAAAGAGCTGAAAAACTGTCTAAGTCTACAAACCTAAGATTCAGGCCCAAGAGTTTAAATGGATAGCAAATTATGGGGAGCTTTAGCATAGCCGAGTTATACCTTCTAGCCCCACTCACTGCTTCTAGCTCCTTGGTTATATGGTAGAGAGAAAGAGGACATCACATCAGAAAAATCATTGTTAGCTGCATGTCAAGTTCCAAGCCATCCATGTACATTAGGTAGGGATATCAGATTCCTTTAAATATGCAAAATGATCACACTCTATCTGCAAACCTTGGAAGGTGATTTACCTTAGATTCGTGGAATGTGGGATAAAGGACTGGGCCGCCAGGAAATAGTAAAATTAACATAAGAAAATTAGTATTCATCAAAGGGGCCATTCCCAACTTGGGATTCCCAGAATGACAGAATTTCTCAAAAACATGAACAGAGATGGGGGATAATTGGCTATTTTCAGAGTTTTAGAAAGCCTTAATATAATCTATATGTTTATCAAAGGCTATGTTGCACTGACTTTTTAAAACACTCCTCTGTTTGTTGATTTGATGGGAAATGTATCATCTAGTGGAGAAGGCAATGGCACCCTACTCCAGTACTCTTGCCTGGAAAATCCCGTGGACGGAGGAGCCTGGTGGGCTGCAGTCAGTGGGATCGCTAAGAGTCGGGCACGGCTGAGTGACTTCACTTTCACTTTTTACTTTCATGCACTGGAGAAGGCAATGGCAACCCACTCTAGTATTCTTGCCTGGAGAATCCCAGGGACAGAGGAGCCTGTTGGGCTGCCGTCTATGGGGTCGCACAGAGTCAGACACAACTGAAGAGACTTGGCAGCAGCAGCAGCAGCAGCAGTAGCGTAATAGCAATGCTTGTTATCTCATGTTGATCAGAAGCCCTAAATTAAACATTTCAGATGTTTTACATTAAAATATACTAGTAAAATGATTATTGTTAGACTGAATCTTTTACATGGAGTTATAAAAGAATAATCATAAAAGGCTCTTTTGTTGGCACAAAGGTAAACCAGAGTCAAGAAGATATGGTTGAGGCATTCACCTGGTCCTTTAGATCCAAAGGAAATAAATGAATGTCCTCAGCCGAGGCTACCCAGATCACCTCATTTTATTCATCTCTGAATTGGAGGCAAGAGCTCTCTTGACATCTGTTTTATCTTATTATGGGCATTCTAAGATTTTGGTAAGGAAGCCTGTTTCAGTGTAGATATCAAGGGGTAAAGAGGAAAGGCGACAGAAAGCGAAGGGGAACGTACGCGTATACTCATGTAACAGTAAGAGACAGAAACGTTATAGGTGTGCTCTTCTTCCACGGCAGAAATAAACAAAGACCGCCCGAATGAGAACAAACAGGCTTTTATTTAGTGTGTGCTCCATGTAAGAGATTCAGTCACCATCACTTAAGGTTGGTGGAGACTCGAGGCAGGCAGAGGAATGGGAAGGCTTTGTAGTGAAAAAAAAAGAGAAAGACTTGAAGTATGCTCTGATTGAAGGCTGTTGGCACAGGGAAACTAGAGGAGGAACTAGAAGTGGAGCACCCTATGTGACTGGTTTGGGGAGCATCTGACTTTCTGTCTCATTGGTCCTAAACTAGAAGCAGGGTGGGGCGGGGGGCGGGGTGGGATTAGGCGGTTGACAGTTATTGAAAAGTCCCAAACTTTCTGGACTGGTTGCTACAAAGACCGCGGTTTAGTGTTCTGTACTGGTTTCTACAGACTGTGTAGATCAGAACTGTAACATCACCTGTGATCTTGTTTCTCATTTGTATATTATCTTTTGCCCCTCTTCCTGACACACACCCACACTAGAATCCAGTTTTAAGCCAGGGATTTCACTTTTTTCTCTTCCCTCCACTTCCTATTTCTATCCACTCCCCATCTAATACCAATAGCTTCTTAAGTGCAATTCCTCCAGCTTGGCTAGTCCCAAGAACCTTGTCGTTCTTTAATCATTAATGAGTGTCCAACTCTTTTGTGACCCCATGGACTGTAGCCCATCAGGTTCCTCTGTCCATGGGATTTTCCAGGCAGGAATACTGGAGTGGGTTGTCATTTCCTTCTCCAGGGGATCTTCTCAACCCAGGGATTGAACCTATGTCTTCTTCACTGGCAGGTAGATTCTTTACTGCTGAGCCACCAGGGAAGTCCACAGCTTAAGTCCCATTGCTAGTCATTAAGTTTTCTTGGATAATGCTTGCTTCCAGTAATTTTATTTTTCTCTATGCTCTTGCTACATTTAAAATTCGTGCCACATCATTGAACACTTGATTATAAAATGATTTTAATTGATTTTCATTAATTTGTGCATGTTAATCTTATCTCCTCAAACAGATTATAAATTTGAAAGCTGGTTTCATAGCTTATACTTTCTCTTATATTTCATAATACTTTGCACTGATGAGTACATGTAGTAAATTCTCAGTAGATAATTGCTAATGGAATTTTTACATACACACTATTCAGCTGAAGAGATAAAGGGGGACTGACTCACAATTTTATCCACCACCATTGCAGATGCTGATTTCAGCCTCAGCCATCCCAGCTTCCTTGTACCTGGTAGATTCTGCGTGAAAAATTTCCATGACCCATAAGAAGGGTTTCTCTTGCATCAAGTGAAAAGGAGAAATGTCTCTAGTGATTTTTTTTTCCAATTTATGAGCCACAGAGAGCAGTGAACCTGCTAAACAATGAGATACATTGGGTTTTTCAACAAGAGGGATGTGGGGGTTCAAATGTCAGAAGGAAATAAAAGTCAAATGTCTCCCAGAATATGTGGCAGAGGTGAAAATTCATGTGAAGAGCTGTATGAGTACAGATTGAGTACGAACATTTTGCTAATGAGAACTCTCTGCATAGCTCTTAGAGGATTTCAAATGAATTCTCAGTAATAGTTGGAGTAGAATTTTTAAAAAAAGAAGTTGTAAATAGTATTTCATCCAAAACTGAAACAAGGATATATATGCTACATATTTTGTATGTGGACAATCCAGCTAGGTGTGTATGTATGAGTGTCTATTCATTGGAGCGGCTCTTTCTAGCTAGAGGAGAAGCAGAGGTATGATGCAGCAGCTCATACCAGCTTGAGTCAATTGTTCAATTTTCAGAACTTTTGCTTGCCAGTTGTTAAATCACTGATGATGGGGAATCAGCCATGTTGTAAACACACCATGGAAATTAGCAAACTACAAATCGGGTCTTTTCTGTTCTGAGCACACTAAAGACTAAAGAATAGGATCGTTCATCTTCCTTTCCAGAGAGTACCATCAAGGAAGGACAGGAGTGATCAGACAAATCCTACATTTTCTAACTTCCATAAAGAGTACTGTAGAGTCAGAAGTATACAGTATTAGAGTTGGATGAGATCTTTGAGGTCCAGAAATGAAAATTGACTTGCCCAAGATTTTCATAAAGCTGGTCTGATCACACAGGGAATCTGAAGAAACACCAAGTTTTCTTACCCTCACCCCTACTTTCTGGAAATGCATGAAGCATTTGATTATTCAGAATGGTATATTTTCCTCTCTTCTTCCTCTCACATCAAGGAAAGCTCCTGCTGGTAAGGCCAGATCACTCTCTTGTGTCAGAGCCCAGCTCATAAAATGCTATTAAGTGAATTACTGATGACCTAATTCCCAGCTGCAGGACACATTCCATTAGAGGCAGGCTGGCTGCCAAGTAGTGTCAGCGGTGACTGGATGGCAGGAATGATTGAAACCATCCTGCCTTGGATGGCTGGGCCTTGGAGAATACAGCTCCTGTTGGGGAGGAGGTGCTCCTTTTCCCCAACATTAGTCCCATGTCTTTTTCTGGGAACTGAATTCATCAGCTTCAAAGAGAACTTTCCTGAAATACCAAGGCTCACCATTACAGAAGCAGCTAAAGTAGTGATTCCCTTATCATAAATATCTAGAATCAGCAGCAGCTTTAACCACTGTGGCCCATTGCTCCAAAACTTTGGTCACCTGATGCAAAGAGCCAACTAACTGGAAAAGACCCTGATACTGGGAAAAATTGAGGACAGGAGAAGGGGGAGACAGAGGATGAGATGGTTGTATGGCATCACCAACTCAATGGACAAGAGTTTGAGCTAGTAGAGATATTGAAGAACAGGGAAACTTGGCATGCGCAATCCATGGGGGTCACAAAGAGTGAGATTTGACTTGGTGACTGAACAACAACAACCCATAGCACCAATTTGCAAGTATTGTTTTGCCATCCACATCATTATTTCTTTCTTGCTTTTATTTATTGTCAGGTTGTCCTCCTACTTACATATTTCATCTTTTCAAGGCACAGTGAGTTCTTAGTTGGTGATATGGTGGGGAAGAGTAGAAACAATATAGTCTATTTTTAATTTACCTAAGTACTCCATACATAAGAGTTGGGTAAGTACTTGCTATTTTTCTTTTTCTAAATTGAAGTATAGTTGATTTACAATGTTGTGCTAGTTTCAGGGATAAGACAAAGTGATTCATATATATATATAATATATCTGTATGTATGTATATATGTACATATACATAGTAATATAAACTATGGGCTTCCCTGGTGGTTCAGACTGCCTGCAATGCAGAAGATCCGGGTTCGGTCCCTGAGTCAAAAAGATCCCCTGAAGAAGGGAATGGCAACACACTCCAGTATTCTTGCCTGGAGAATTCCAAGGACAGACAAGCCTGGCGGGCTACAGTCTGTGGGATCACAAAGAGTTGGATGTGGCTAAATGAATCTTTATCTGTCTTCTTCTTTAGTACAAGCTATGAGATCAAATTGCCAACATCTGCTAGATCATAGAGAAAGCAAGGGAATTCCAGAAAAACATCTACTCTGTTTCATTGACTATGGTAGTCTTTGGCTACATGGATCATAAAACTCTTAAAGAGATGGGAATACTAGGCCATCTTACCTGTCTCCTGACAAACCTGCATGCAGATAAGAAGCAACAGTTAGAACCTTATATGGAACAACTTACTGGTTCAAAACCAAATGCTGTACTGGTTCAGTACAACAAGGCTGTTTATTGTTATCCAGTTTATTTAAATGATATGCAGAGGACATCATGCAAGATGCCAAGGTGGATGAGTTACAAGATGGAATCAAGATTGCCGGGAGGAATATCAACAACCTCAGATATGCAGATGATACCACTTTAATGGCAGAAAGTGAAGAGGAACTAAAGAGCCTCTTGATGAAAGTGAAAGAGCAGAGTGGAAAAGATGGCTTAAAACTCAATTAAAAAACAAACAAACTAAGATCATGGCATCTGGTCCCATCACTTCATGGCAAATAGAAGGGGAAAAGGTAGAACAGTGACATATTTCTTCTTGAGGACTCTAAAATCACTGAAGATAGTAACTACAGCCATGAAATTCAAAGATGGTTGCTTCTTGGCAGGAAAGCTGTGACAAAACTAGACAGTTATTAAAAAGCAAAGACAGAACTGTGCTGACAAAGGTCTGTACAGTCAAGACTATGGTCTTTCCAGTAATCATGTACAGATATGAGAATTAGCCATAAAGAAGACAAAGCACTGAATTGATGCTTTTGAACTGTGATGCAGAAGACTCTAGAGGGTCCCTTGGACGTCCAGGAGATCAAACCAGTCAATCCTAAAGGAAACTAACCCTGAATACTCACTGAAAAGACCGATGCTGAAGTTGAAGCTCTAGTACTTACACCATCTGATACAAAGAGCTGACTCATTGGAAAAGACCCTGATGCTGGGAAAGATTGAAGGCAAAAGGAGAGGAGGGCGATAGAGGATGAGATGGTTGCATGGCATTCAATGCATGTGAACTTGAGCAAACAAACTCTGGGAGGTGGTGAGGGATAGGGAGGCCTGATGTGCTGCAGTCCATGGGGTAGAAAAGAGTCAGACATGACTTGTCAACTGAACAACAACAATATGCATCTGTTAATCCCAAATTCCTAATTTATCCCTCCCAGTTTTCCCCTTTGATAACCATAAATTTGTTTTTCATGTCTGTGAGTCTGTTTCTGTTTTGTAGATAAGTTCATTTGTATAATTTCCTTTGGATTCCACATATAAGTGATATCATATAGTTCTCTTTTTCTAACTTATTTCACTTAATATGACATTCTAGGTCCATTCACGTTGCTGCAAATGGTATTATCTTATTCTTTTTTTATAGCCAAGTATTATTTCATTGTATGTAGGGCTTCCCTGGTGGCTCAGAGGTTAAAGCGTCTGCCTGGAATGCGGGAGACCGGGGTTCGATCCCCGGGTCGGGAAGATCCCCTGGAGAAGGAAATGGCAACCCACTCCAGTCCTCTTGCCTGGAGAATCCCATGGATGGAGGAGCCTGGTGGGCTACAGTCTGTGGGATCGCAAAGAGTCGGACATGACTGAGCGACAAACTACTACTACTATGTATCACATCTTCTTTATTCATTTATCTCTCCATGGAAATTTAGGTTGTCTCTAAGTCTTGGCTACTGTAAATTGTGCTGCTATGAATATTGGAGGTACAAGCATCTTTTTGAATTAGAGTTTTCTCTGGATATACGCCCAGAGTGAGATCATATTATAACTCTATTTTTAGCTTTTTAGGGAACTGCCGCACTGCTTTCTATAGTGGCTGCATCGATTTACATTCAATATAAGGGTATTTGTTTGGGGGAAAACACATCATAAATGGAAATCAGATAAGTCCCATGTGAGTCATTTTTTGTTGATATTTACTCTTCTCAGAACTGGTATAAAAATTAAATAAGATCAAGCACTTTGTAAGCTATAGAATAACATAATAAATGCAAACATATTGTTAGAAGTTAAAGAAAAAATGGGAAAGTACTTAAATTTCAAAAGAACTTGGGATTCAGTTAGCCTGTGAAAGAATGGGAAATGATTTAGCAGAACTAACGCTGGACAGGAGTCAGGGAACCTGGGTGTTAATGTCGGCTTCACATGAAATCAATTCTGATATTAAGTCATTTATCTCCTCTTGACTCCTACTTCCTCATCTATGAGATGTAAAAGTAGGTTGGATGATTGCCAGATCCTTTCTAGCTCTGAAATTTCCATCTTTAAATCAAAATGCGAGTAAACTGGAAAATTTGCTCACTCATTATTCATATCCTAACTTATTTATTAAATGCTTAAGACAAGCCATCCTATGTAGTTTTTTCCTTTCATCTCTTTTTTCTCTAACTTGTACCCTTTCCATCTTTTTATTATTTACAACCCAATTCTTCCTTTCATGACTTTTATTTTGTCTCTACTATCTCTGCTTTAAGCTTTCGGTTGTGTCACGCAGCCACTCCTTAAATTACCAAACTCTTCTAGTCACAACATCATGCCACACTGACCACCACTACCATAATGTAGGGTTTCCCAGGCGGCTCAGTGGTGAGACTCTGCCTGCCAATGCCGGAGATGCAGGAGACACAGGTTTAATCCCAGGGTTGAGAAGGTCCCGTGGAAAAGGAAACGGCAGCCCACTCCAGTACTCTTGCCTGGGTAACCCATGGACAGAGGAGCCCACAGTCCCTGGCCTCACAAGAGCTGGACAAGACTGAGCGCACACACAGCAAATGTCCTGTATAACTGTACTTCACTTTTTGGATGAATGAGGCATCCATGTGTCTGTGGGTGTTTATTTGAAGTTAAGAAGGCAGAGGGTTTTATCAACTACCTAGAAGCTTGGCAGAGTGGCCTTAAGGGAAGTAAAGAAGGAGTCCAAAGATTCTGTGGTAAACTGTGTGACCGAAGAAAAAAAAAAAAGAAAAGAATGAAAACAAGTAGACTCTTGGCATTCTGTGCTTTTGTTGTTGTTGTTTTTTTTTTCCTCATCTAAAAATTGCTAATATTCTGCTACACTGCCAAAACTCTGGGGAGATGTTTTTATTATAGATACATTCCTTAATCAACTGAGAGTAGGAACCTAGAAAACAAACCCTTAGTAATCGATATCTCAATGACACAGAAATGATGAGCAATTTGAGCACGTGTGGCTTTCTCTTTTTCTCTCCTTTCTAAGAAATAACTGCCCCCCTTTAATCCTATAAACTCATGATACCTTCTATCTGAAGGCTTACAGCCAAAAATTACAGCCTTTGGCTTCCTTGTCCTTTAATGCATTTCTGAATTTTTCCTAATTTTAGAGTGAAAACTAGAAGGCTCATGACTGAACACCATGCACCAAACTCAGACCATACGTGATAGGTATTTCAGAAATCTCTCCAATGTGTTCTCCAGTGATGTTATTACTTATCTCTTCATTCCTACATACCATGACTCTGAAAAGGAGCTCCAGCTGGCACACATTCTTCTTTATTTCAGTCCTATCTCAACTGGGCAAGTTTCTTAATTCCCTTCATACTCATACGGTTCTTACTCAGCCTGAACCCTTATGTATTCTAAAGCATTCTTTCTCACAATTCTAGCCTCTGGGTCTATTTTAAAATTAAACCAGTAGAGCATTTGAACCTCTAATATCAAAATATGGTGATTTAGTGAGTGGTAAAATGGAATAGAGGCTAAGCTAGGACCAACAAAAGTCCCTTATAAATCCTGGCAATAGAAATAATAAGTTATCAGACAGAAAAAAGATGTGGAAATTAGCCCACTATGTCACTTGACAGACAATTTTGCAGACGTGGCATTTTATATCAGGCAATTTGTAAAACTTCTTTTCCTATTCTATCCCTACAGAGCTTTTCCCTGTATTTCTCTCTTTTGTGTCGATTATAAAAGGCTAGACTCCAGAGGTGTTTAATATAAACTGTTCTCTTTTTTCCCCCTGTATTATAATTAATTTTACCTTCCCTAGAATTCCCATGGTACTGATTACCTGCTGCCTGGCACTATTGATCATTTGTAAGCATATCTGTCACCCCAATCAGAGTGTATGCCCCTTGAAGGCAAAGACCATTTCACTCACTTTTCACCCACTGGGCTCATAGTAGACCTCAGAAAGTGTATATTAAATTGAATTGCTTTCTCTGTGTAAGACTGGCAGGCACTCTGACGGCTTATAATGGCTTTTTCTTTTTTCAAACACTTCCTTTTCTGGTGCAAACTCCACGTGACCCACAGTTATCTAGGGCAGTAAGTAATGTTAAAGTGATTATAGCAGAAAACGAGACTCCACCAGCGCTCTGGGAATTTCAGCCAGAAATCAGCAGAGCCACCTGCTTAATATTTTAAAGAAGGACACAGTCGTTTCATAGAGGTTTCTGTCATCGATCCCCTCTGAGGATTCATCACTCAGCCACATTTAACATTCAGTAGGTCAGACCTTTATTCAAGATGACATCATCTGAGCCCTTGTGCAATTCAATCTTCGTATATATTCTGCCCAACCACCAGCTCTTCCTCCTCCCCCAACCTTTCACTAGGGATTCAGCCAATAAATAGCAGGTAATCTGGAGCCTAAAGCTTTTTACTTAGTGCCATTGCAGGGGGGAGGGTGGAGAGGGAAAGATAACCTTGCAGCCCCTCCTTCAACTGCGGTGAACCTTTAAGACTCAGATCTCTGGGCAAAGCAAGAAGTCTCCATTCTTCCAAGGAAATGAAAGGGACTAGCAGCTGGGAGCCCAGACAAGGACAGGGGTTCCCAGTTTCCTGGGGAACTCTGCCCTTACAACCTGAAATCAAACATGAGCCTTTAGAAGATACTCCTTACATGTGAAATAAGCACCCCTCTGCCCCTGGTGCTCTCTCTTTGAGTTCTTCTGTGAGCGTGCGGTGACTCAGTAATGGGATTTTTCTTTTTCCCATTTGAGTTCTTGAACACTCACATGCTCGCTTCTACCATCCTCCCTTCTTTTACGTCCTCTTCCCTGTTTTGCCTCATTTAAATACAAACGCTAGGTTTCCCTCCTGCTAGCTGCCAGTGGCTTCAAGTAGGGTCTCCATGGAAACCAGAAGGCTAACACTGCAGACCCAGTAAGGAATGTGGTAGAGGCTTGGCAGGGTCTGGGGGAGCTGCAAGGAGACCCTCCCTATGTTAAGGTGAACCTGGTAAAGAACAAATTGCATTCAGGAAGAAGGTATAAAATGAGGAAGAAAGAGCTGAGAGTCTCTCTTAATTTTGGTTTCAGCCTAGAAACCTTCAAAGGAGAAAACGACTGGAGAAATCCCAGGGTCCTCACATTGGTCAATTTCTTCTGTACCCACTAGAGCTCAGCCTGATGTGGAGATTATTTAGGGGAGTCAGTCTCTGTGTTTAGTTGCAATGAAGCAGCTGCCACGCCCTATTCAAAATGGAAAGGAGCCAAGACCACTGCACTCCTCCAGTGTGCCTGGATAGTCTACATATACTCACTCATTTTATCCTCAGGAGGTGGCATGATCACTCCTATTTTATAGACAGGGGAACAGGCTCAGAGATGTTACTCTTCAAAGTTGATAGCTACTAAGGACAGAAATTTGAACTCAACTCTATGATCATGAAAGTCCAGATTTTTTTCCAATTACAGTCTGAGCTTCCTAGCTCATTTTTTTCCATAAGGAATTTACTGTAGGTGAATCTCTCTCACGTCTTCATTGAAAAGAAGATCATGGCCACTGTTCACAGAGACTAGAGTAGACATTCAGCAATGCTGGGTTGAGTCTGTGAAGCTCTAGAAGTGACTGAGTTGGGGACAGCTGCAATGGCTTACCTTTTCATGACAGTGCCAAGAGAGGGTCTGAAGATGCAGGCTTTCTGAGAAGCTCTTGGGATCATGTACATGAGAAAGTGGTGGACGGTTCGATAGCTTCACACTTGATGTAAAGCCTTGAAGGAAACTAGACCTCCAGAGTGGCTATGAAACCCAGTAGGACCCTTTGGGACATCGCTTCCTCAACACACACTATGTCCTCCATCTCTTGAAGTAAAAGATTTTCCTTCAGGTCTTCCTTGAGCCTCAAAAGGCTGGCTCAAGACTTAATGATCAAGAAAATGTGAATAAAGACTAGCTGTTGTGCCAGGAATCTGGTAGCCATTTAAACAAGAGATCAGCCATATAGAACAGCACAGGACGTTTAGATCCTCCCTGAAGTGCTGGACTGGTAGTTCAGTTGGTAAAGAATCTGCCTGCCATGCAGGAGACTCTGCTTCAATCCCTGGTTTGGGAAGATCCCTTGGAGAAGGATAGGCTACCCACTCCAGTATTCTTGGGCTTCCCTTGTGGCTCAGCTGGTAAAGAATCCACCTGCAAAGAGAAGACCTGGGTTTGATCCCTGGGTTAGGAGGATCTCCTGGAGAAGGGAAAGGCTACCCACTTCAGTATTCTGGGCTGGAGAATTCCATGAACTACTAGTCCATAGGGTCACAAAGAGTCGGACATGACTGAGCGACTTTCACATGGCTGAAGGACACTGATAACAATATCTGATGCACATTCACAGCTGTTTTTACAGAAATCAGACTCACACCAGATGGCCACTGCTGCCCACAAGTATTCAGACTTGAGACTGACTGGACCAGAAGGAGGAGGATGTTGACTCCTGAAACATCATCCTGTTACCTCATCACCAACCAATTAGAAGAACACAAGCTGATCAGGCACCCTGCAACCCACATTCCTAATCTTTAAAACAAAACAAAACAAGATAATACCCTTCCCTGAGAGCAACAGAGAGTTTGGATCTTTTGAGCATGATCTGCTCACTCATCTTGCTCTAGAGTCTATAATAAGGCGAGCCTTTCCTTCACAGCTGGTGCCAGTATATTAGCCTTGCTGTGTGCTGGGTGAGCGGAACCAAGCCCAGGTCAGGCAACAGCCATATCTTGTTGGATCTCTACTTCCCCTCCTCTTGTTTGAGATAACACATCCCAATTCTCCTTTGATTCTTTTCTTGGTATATTAAAGGATCCTTGTATTAGTTTCCGCAGTGCTGTGGTAACAAATTACCACAAATTTGATTTAAAACAACATAAGTTTATTATCTATCTTACAGTTCTGGCCTTCAGAGGTCTCAGTGCACAAAACCAAAATATGGATTGTGTTCTATTCCTTCTGGAGTCTCTAAGGAAGAACCCATTCTTTTCCTTTTCCAGCTTTGAAAGGCTGCTCGCATTCCTTGACTATTTCCTCTTCAAAACCAGCATTAGCATCACTCCCACCTCTATTGCCATATTCTTCCTCTGGCCCTGACCCTACTGCCTTCTTTTAACCCCTGTGATTACCTTGAGCTACCTGAATGATCCTGGATAATCTCTTCATTTCAAGATCTTTAATTTAATTACATCTGCAAAGTTTCTTCTGTCATCTGAGGTAATATATTCACAGGTCTGAGGGATTAGGATAAAAGTATCCTTGAGGGGCATTATTTGGTTTACCATAACTGTATGTCTTTTCTGTCTTAAAAATGATGATCTATTTTCAATCTTTTGTCACACTTATCACCCAACTGATCTCTTTCCCACAATAGTCAATTTTTGTTTTGTTTTTCTTTACAAAAACTAGTTCATACTTGCTGTCTCTTTTTCCTCACCCACCATTCATATAGTTCTGTTACTACTGGCCTCTGGTCTCTTCATGATACAAAAAAACTATTCTGTTCAAATTAAAAAATTACCTTCAAACTTCCCATTTTGGTTGACATTTACCAGTCTATTCCTAACTGTACTTGACAGCAGCCTTTGACTTTGTTGAGTATTTTCTTTTTCATGATGTTCAGTCTTCCACTGGATACCAAGATAATAATTTCTTTTCCTCCATTCTTTTCCTACATCTTTGACTTCTACTCAGTCTTTTTTGTGGACTTCTTATCATTGGTCTGTCTTTAAACACTAGTTTTTTCTAAAACCTGCTCCTCAAAATGTGGTCTAATACTTGCAGAATCAGCATGAGCTAGTAGCCAGTTTGGAGAAGGCAATGGCACCCCACTCCACTACTCTTGCCTGGAAAATCCCATGGATGGAGGAGCCTTGAAGACTGCAGTCCTTGGGGTCACTGAGGGTCGGACACAACTGAGCGACTTCACTTTCATTTTTCACTTTCATGCATTGGAGAAGGAAATGGCAACCCACTCCAGTGTTCTTGCCTGGAGAATCCCAGGGACGGGGGAGCCTGGTGGGCTGCCATCTATGGGGTTGCACAGAGTCAGACACAACTGAAGTGACTTAGCAGCAACAGTAGCCAGTTAGAAAAGCTAGCAGGTCTACTCCAAAGACCTGAATGAAATTTTGTATTTTAGTGAGATCTGAACTGAACAGGTGACTTGTATACACACTAGTGCTTTACAAACACCTTTTAGAATTTTGTTTTCAATCTTGTAACATGTTCTGTAGAAGAGTTTATCTACTACTCCATCTCTAGACACAAGCCCCAAATTTATATATTCAGTCTATATCACTCTTTGTATATAGAACTATCTATCAGACATCTTTCTGTACACATTCCACAGATATTTCCAACTCATCTCATCTCTAACTTATCATCTCCAACCATGTTGCACCCTCCCCCCCACCAATCAGGTTTCCTGTTTTGGTGAATGATAATTTTTTCACACAAGCATCCAAGTCATAAACGCTTTTTCCTTTCCCCACACCCACATTCACTCAGTCATTTTCCCATGCCAGTTCTCAGTATCTTCTCACATCTCCAACTCCTTCCACTGATATAGGTCATAATTATATCATCTGTTACTTCTTAACTGATCTCCTTGTCTGTGATCATACTAGAGTCCCTCGACTACTGCCATTTCAGTGTTTGAGAAATTTCTGATATACAACACATAGGCTTGTACACACACACACACACCCCTTGATCAAGGCAGTCTCTAGTTTTAAATATTCCCTATCATAAATCTACTACTGTCCCAACTCTTTAGCATGATACAAAGGCCCGCTTGATTTGACCCCTGGCTCTTTTTGTTGCTCCCTCCCTGCACAAATATTCTTGACTATTGGTATCTCACAGTTCCATCCTTCTTTAGTTTGTATAATTTCTGCCTTCTTCAACATTTTGCAACTGATAATCCTGCAAAATCTTTGACACTCTACCTTTCCCCCTCACTCTAACGTCACTTTAGCCCCACTAGAGAAGAGTACTTCCTTTATATATATATTCTTTTACATACATCATATATATCTCTGTGGCTTCCCTGGTGGCTTTGTGGTAAAAATTCTGCCTGCCAATGCAGGAGACATGGGTTAGATCCCTGGGTCAGGAAGACTCATTGGAGAAGGAAATGACAACTCACTCTAGTATTCTTGCCTGGAGAATTCCATGGACAGAGAGGTCAAGTGGGCTACAGTTCAGGGGATCGCAAAGAATCTGACACAACTGAGGTACTGAGCACACAAATGGTTTATGAATTAATTGGTCAAATAGATAGTCAATTGACTGATTAAATAGCAGCCTCTAGGTATCAGATTATAGTGGTGTAAAGATAGGGATCCCTGGGCATATTCAGTCCACTCAACACTCCACAACTTAAACTGGCAGGTACCTTTAAGCCAGTGCTTTTAAGGGTGCTGGCTATCCCCTCAAAATACCATAGTGTAATGATACTTTCTCTGGTTTTTGGATTATCTCCTACCTAAATTAGTTGGAAGACTAAAAGACATAAAATAAATATGACTACTGCAATATGATTATAATTCAGTTGCTTGATTTTACATGTAAAAATGTTTGAAATGTAAAAGTGTGATTGATTTATAATTACATATTTTGAAGAAATTAGTGGGTTTCTTGTGTTTGGGCATGCTAGCCACTAAATGCCTAGTTACACTAGGAATATGTCGCTTGCTGATAAATAAAGAGGGCTGCTTCTCCGGAGCAGGCGTGCACCTCTAGTCCATGACGCTGCCATAGCCTCTGCTGAGACTTACTGAGAAAGATGTTCTTCCTCCCATGGCTAGACAAGGAAGGTCTTGGTTTCTGGGAGGAACTTCAGGCTACCATGGCAACTTCCAATCTTTTTTCTAATTTCTGTGTATGCTACTCTACCAGGGAAGTGGAAAGCGGTCATCTTTTCTCCTTTCCTTTCTCCTCTCCCTTTTCTCTACTGGGTCTAGGATGGACAGAGGCTAATGCTAAGTCCTGCTTGTGATTTTCCACACCTTGTGAGACTTGATGTAAGTTCACTGAATTCTGGTTCTATCTCTGAAATGATATTGTTAACCCTTAATCAGAAAACAGTCTTAGCACTGCTTCTCTATTCTTTTTGAAGTCAAAATGCAGAGTGGGAAGAAATGGAGTCTAGGCTACAGTTGAGAGAAACTAAACAGTAAAAACCAGATACCAGGATAAGCTGATAAGCATGCAGAGTGCATGTGTGCATGTGTGCTCAGTCATGTCTGACCCCATAGATTATAATCCTCCAGCCTTCTGGAATCTTACCTGGCAATAATACTGGAGTGGACTGCCATTTCCTTCTACAGGGAATCTTCCCAATCCAGGGATCCAATCTGCATCTGTTGCATTTCCTGCATTGACAGGCAGATTCTTTACCACTGTGCCACCTGGGATGCCCAACAAGTATGCATAATCCATTTCAATTCAGAATTGGTGGAGTTGTAGAAGATCCTAGGACAAGGATTCTCAAACATGCCTGCTATTAGAATACATGTCAAGAGCTTTAAGAAATATAGATGCTTTGGCCCAGACTGCATTAGAGTCAAGCAGGGCGACTTTGCATGGTCTGCACCAGGAAAACAAGAGGAGAACATGAAAATAAGATGTCCAGAATAAAATTCTATAAGAGATAAAGCCAAACTAAGGACTTTTTATAGGTGCAAACGTTTGGTAGGTAAAGCTGAAAGTAAAGTATCGGACAGGGAAAAAAAGAATGCATGGTTTTACCAAAATGGTAAAAAACAAGGTCTAAGAAGCCCTTGGAAGAAAAGTTATGAGCAACCTAGATAGCATGTTGAAAAGCAGAGACATTACATTGCCAACAAAGGTCTGTCTAGTCAAGGCTATGGTTTTTCCTGTGGTCATGTATGGATGTGAGAGTTGGACTGTGAAGAAAGTTGAATGCCGTAGAGTTGATGCTTTTGAACTGTGGTGTTGGAGAAGACTCTTGAGAGTCCCTTGGAGTGCAAGGAGATCCAACCAGTCCATTCTGAAGGAGATCAGCCCTGGGATTTCTTTGGAAGGAATGATGCTAAAGCTGAAACTCCAGTACTTTGGCCACCTTATGCGAAGAGTTGACTCATTGGAAAAGACCCTGATGCTGGGAGGGATTGGGGGCAGGAGGAGAAGGGGGCGACCGAGGATGAGATGGCTGGATGGCATCACGGACTCAATGGACGCAAGTCTGAGTGAACTCCGGGAGCTGGTGATGGACAAGGAGGCCTGGCGTGGTGCGATTCATGGGGTTGCAAAGAGTCGGACATGACTGAGCGACTGAACTGAACTGAACTGAAGCCAGAAATAAAACAAAAGTGGGTGAAGCTCCCAGTTGGGTTGGGATATATAAATATTAGTGTTGTACATACTATTTACCTCAACCCTTAGGTTTGGTTACCCCTCTCTGTGCTTCCCATAGAGTTTTTAATTGCATTATTATTCACCATTACTGTTACTATATAGTATTATTTACTACTTTTTAAATTATAATTTACCCATTTACATGTTTAAATCCCAGGGCCTAGTACTTTCTTACAAAGAAAAGATGCTCAAAAGACAATGTTGAATGAGATACTCAACCAATATTTACAGTGCTGTACATGATAGTGTGGTCAGGGTCAGGGGATAAGAAACATTCACTGAAATGGACAAAGCCCTGACTGTACCCTGGACAGGTAGGAATGACATGACTTTGTACTTTCTTAATAAAACCAGCGCATCCTTTCTGGGAGATATCAACTAGACTAGACTGTTGTTTTGGATGTGAAATCAATGCTGACTTTCCTCCATTCTATCCAGAAGCACAGTAGTAACCAGAGGTATAAATGGGTGGATGGTTTGATAGTAAATAATGTGACATTTCTTCCTAGTTTTCAATTCAGTCATTGAACAAAACTATTTGAACAAGAAACTGCATTAAACATTCAGGGATATGGTGATAATTGTGTTCGTGTGTGTTGCGAGTATACTGTGGCTTTACTATGTTATTTTTTTAAAGGAAGAGGTGTTTTATATATGATATAAATACAGATATTTAAAATATTAATTTAGGATAAATTGTATGTCATGATTTAAATTATAATTAAGTGGTGAAAGTGAAAGGGAAGTTCACTCAGCCATGTCCAACTCTTTGCGACCCCATGGACTGTACAGTCCGTGAAATTCTCCAGGTTGGAATACTGGAATGGGCAGCTTTTCCCTTCTCCAGGGGATCTTCCCAACCCAGGAACTGAACTGGGGTCTCCTGTATTGCAGGCAGATTCTTTATCAACTGAGCTATGAAAGAAGCCAATTTAAGTGATAGTATATGTCAAAAACAGAGAAGAATCCAACATTTTGCCCAACTTGCAAGGTAATTAATTAGCCTCCCATAGTTTAATGAATGCAGGCATAAGTCTTATAGGTCAGAGACAAAGAAATTTACTACTCACAGCTCAGCAGGTAGCATTAGATTTATGTTTCTGCCACTTCCTTGTGTCCTCTAAGACCCCCAAAGTTGACACAGGTAGGCACAGATAACTGCTATGGAGTAAATACAGTTGTATTTGTCACAGCTGAGAAATCCTGAGGTTAGGAAGACCCAGTATTTTATAGTGGGCTGCAAGCAAATCCACCCAATCTTTATCCTTGAGGAGGACATTGTCTTTATTAAACTGGACAGCAAACAAGCCTGCTCTCTCCTCTGGAGAAAGACAATGCCACTATCTTCCAAGGTGGTTTGCCATATACACTCTTGAAGACACATTTGGAACAAAAAGTTTTCAGTGCTTCTGCTCACAAGTTGTGCAGAAAAATAAGGGATTCATGGTGAACTCCCAGTCATACAATGGTACAAGTTAGTGCTCACTTGGATATATACAGAGGAGGGTGAGGAAAAGGAAGAGTAAATTGTCAAAAGTAGATACCAAAAATAAAGCTAACACAGAATAATATATCCCAGGTCTAATTAAGAGCAGAGCTGGAAAAAAGTAGGTAGAAAGGTGGACATATGCTTGAATCATGGAGAGAGAATAACTCAAAGGATTCAAGTGAGAATTAGAGAATCTAAGCAGCTTCTCAGGGAATCTAGAGGTCAATGGCAAGCATCTTCAGGTTGCAGTCCCAGCTTGAAAGAACCCATTTCCTTCCAAAATGATGTTGCTAAGAAACAATAACTAGAAGATATGGGAGTAAAATAGGGTAAAGATAAAAGAAAAGCCAACTTTAAGTAGCTATTACAAAGAAACATAATAAAGCTGCTTCACAGGTGGCTCAGTGGTAAAGAACTTGCCTGCCTGTGCTGGAGACACAGGATATCTGGGTTCAGTCCCTGGGTTAAGAAGGTCCCCTGGAGGAGGGCATGGCAACTCACTCCAGTATGCTTGCCTGTAGAATTCCATGGACAGAGGAGCCTGGTGGGCTACAGTCCATAGGGTCGCAACGAGTCAGACATGACTAAGCAACTGAGCACAGATACTAAAGCTGCCACACTCTACCTGTAATGTGCTCAGTTCAGTCATTTCAGTAGCTCAGTCGTGTCCAACTCTTTGCGACCCCATGGACTGCAGCATGCCAGGCCTCCTTGTCCATCACCAGCTTCCGGAGTTCACTCAAACTCATGTCCATTGAGTCAGTGATGCCATCCAACCATCTCATCCTCTGTCATCCCCTTCTCCTCCCACCTTCAATCTTTCCCAGCATCAGGGTCTTTTCAAAAGAGTCAGCTCTTTGCATCAGGTGGCCAAAGTATTGGAGTTTCAGCTTCAGCATCAGTCCTTCCAATGAACTTCAGGACTGATTTCCTTTAAGACAGACTGGTTGGATCTCCTTGCAGTCCAGGGGACTCTCAAGAGTCTTCTTCAACATCACAGTTCAAAAGCATCAGCTCTTCGGCACTCAGCTTTCTTTATAGTCCAACTCTCACATCCATACATGACCACTGGAAAAACCGTAGCTTTGAAGACGGACCTTTGTTGCCTAAGTACTGTCTCTGCTTTTTAATATGCTGTCTAGGCTAGTCACAATTTTTCTTCCAAGGAGTAAGCATCTTTTTATTTCATGGCTGCAGTCACCATCTGCAGTGATTTTGGAGCCCCCAAAATAAAGTCTGCCACTGTTTCCACTGTTTCTCCATCTTTTTGCCATGACGTGATGGGACCAGATGTCATGATCTTAGTTTTCTGAATGTTGAGCTTTAAGCCAGCTTTTTCACTCTCCTCTTTCACTGTAATGTGATGGCTTACTCTAAATAGGGTTGGTGGATGTTCATCTCTATCCCAGCTTTTTGGAGAAGTCTCAAGCTGCTTACTTTGAATTCTACCCCATATGAGGACCCAGGTCATGCCTATCTACATCATTATAGCCCTCCTGTTTCAAGGGCTAATGAGTATCCTAGGATATTGAAATGGGGAAGGATTTGTATATAACAGAATTACAAATAAATAACTAAAAAACATATAGGGGTTTAATTCAATACCTTTTCCCTCTCATTCACAAAATCCATTCCTAGTGCTCCTGATCAAGTGGAATATTCATCAGCTTTGCTGCATTCACAGATGACCCCCAATCTTAGTGGCTTTCAATAACAGAGCACATTATAATTGGTGGCTGCAGTTTGACTGTAGATTCTATGTCCCTGCTTGATTCCATTTGGCTCTGTTCCATGTATTGTTTTATTCCTGGATCCAAGCGAAAGAAGAAACTGCTCAGTGGGATGGGCCATTTCATGGCAGGAGACAGAAGCAAAAGAACTGGCAGAAACTCACAATGCCTCCTAGGGCTTCTGGAAGATGGTAACCCACACCAGGTAGCTCATATTCCTTTACCTCAAATATATCAAACAGCTGAATTTAACATCAATAGGCAGCAGTTTTTACAGGAAGCAAATGTACTTGTAAATCATACTATAGTTTACGATGGGACGTTTTCTTGGAAATATTTCTTTACTATCACTCAGGGATCTTCCCTCCATTTTGGGTTAGCACTATTGTCTAGGGTCTCTCTGAAATGGAGAGAAAAGTAACTGTCAGGAAACCTGCTAGAAAACAACAGTCAAAAGATGTATATATGGGGATGGAGGTTTCTAATCCAAAAGAAAGTTCAAAAAAAGACCTCAAGGGAACAAAGTGGGGCAGATCCAAGGCATGACTTAGCAGTTGCTGGCCGTAATCACGGTGTCCTGTGCTTTGAGTCACTCAGAGGAGTCTCAGGACTTCTGAGGACACTCAGAGTCTCCCTGGAAATCAGACAGGTTAGAGGCACCAATAGTTTCCTTTTCTGTCCCTAGCAGTTCACTGGCTGTCCCAGGCAAAGATGAGTAGACTGATTCCCTTCCCTTTTGCCCCAACCACCTTGTAGGGAAAACATAGACGGCATGTTCCTGAAGCTGGGCATTCTGGTATCCTTGGGCAACTATATCTGTTTTCATCACTTTTAAATCATAAGTTGTTGTTGTTCAGTCTCTCAGTCCTGTCCGACTCTTTGCGACTCCATGGACTGCAGCATGCCAGGCTTCCTTGTCCTCCACCAACTCCCAGAGCTTGCTCCAATTCATGTCCATTGAGTCAATGATGCCATCCAACCATCTCATCCTCTGTCATCCCCTCTTCCTCCTGCCTTCAGTCTTTTCCAGGGTCTTTTCTAAGGAGTCAGTTCTTTGCATCAGGTGGCCAAAGTATTGGAGCTTCAGCTTCAGCATCAGTCCTTGCAATGAACATTCAATGTTGATTTCCTTTAGGATTGATTCGTTTATTTTCTTGGGCTCCAAAATCACTGCAGATGGTGACTGCAGCCATGAAATTAAAAGACACGTAATCTTAAGTAGGTCTGCTCTAAATAAACTCTTATCTTTACATTTACTACAAGGCCCAAGTGCCAAGGGGGAAGTAGAACAGTAAGGAAATGCAGTGAGTCTGGAGAGTGTCTTTATTAAAGAAAGAATTTCCTTTTTGTCCTTGGGTAGAAGCAACAGACGAATGAGACTGAGTGACAGGCAGAAGGCAAGGCTGCTCTTGCCCTTGCCCGATTACTTCATCCTGATTCATCCCTCAGGTAAGTAAGAGGGCTGTATATCTAGATTAAAATTCACACATGCAACAGGACCTCGAGGAAATACTTTGCTCACCAGGGTCCCTGTTTTATGTGTCTCCCAGTCCCTATCCAGATTCCAATCTTCTATGATTACACTCCAGATATACAGATTATTTTTCTATTTGCTTAATAACCTCACTTCAACATCTCAGCTTTAAATTGAGAAAGCAAAGCTGTTTAAATTCTAGTTAAACCCCACAGCTTTCAGGAACCATGGAGACCTGGCACTTTGGTTGAAATTCTATGTGTGCATCAATGAAAAGAAGAATGCCAGGATGACTAAAAGATTTGCTCATCAGGTCCCCTCAATTCTTTAAAGCTATGATCCAAATAATTGCTCTGTTGATTTCTTGGCTACTTAGATTTCATTACTATTCTAGCCACAAGTGAATTTTTGACATTCTGAATGAACAGTTTGCTTGCATGCCCAAAACAGGAGGGGAGATGTCAAGAAAGTGCCCCTGAGAATGACAGAGAACATGAGAGGACATGGTTTCTAAGACCATTTGAGTCATTTTTGTGAAAGACTTGGAAGCTGCAGCTGTATCTCTCCTACAAAGATAAATTTCCCAATCTCAGTGGCTTTATCAAATGACATATGAAATTCAAATGGCTGGCTGTTGGGGGTGGGGGGTGTGCGTCCTCTTTGGTTGGCCAATTCGTGAGTAGATCATATACACACACAGGCCCTATGTGTTGGGGGGCACTTCCTTCCCTTAGAGACTCAGATTACTACTCTCTGCTCAGGCTGTGAATGAGGAAAGGACAGTAGTGGATGATGAGCCCGGCCTGGCCGATGGTATCAATCACTTCTGCCCGTATTTCACTAGCCTGAACTTACCACATGGCTCCATTTAACTAGAGGCAGGGAAGGGTTGGAGTAGGAAATGGCAACACACTCCAGTATTCTTGCCTTGGAAATGGGCTACAGTCCAGAAGGTAGCAAAGAGTCAGACATGACTGAACGACTGAGAACAGGGAAACGATGGATAATGTAATCTAGTTAAATGCTGAGTCAGAAAGAACAGCACAGGAATTTAATGAATAACCAGTCCATTTTTGCAATAGGCTATTTCTGAAATCAAGAATGCAGTTCTCCTCACTTTGCATCCTCGGTGTTCACAAATTATTGCTGAACACTTTCCCTCTGGCTTTCTGGGTGATGCTGTTGCTTCAGAAGTCTCTGCAATGCTTAGGAACCCTGCCAGCCAGCCTCTCTCCCACTCAGCTATCCCGACCCCCAGCCTCTGCTCTGTATGGTGAAGATATTGCTGGTGAGACAGAAGTTCTGTTTACGATGCGGGGGGTGCGGGGGGGTGGTGGTGGTAAAAAACACTTATAAAATATTGCTCGGGGCACTGAATTTATAATTTTACCACAGTCCCCTTTTCCAGCTTCCTCTATATCCACAGTATCTAGAGATAATTTCTTCCTGTTTTCTTAGGCTACAGACTGAGGTTTATTTTAAACACTAGTGCCCACCCTCAGGGTTTCCTGACACTCATCCTATGGGCAGGACTGCATGCCAACTTGAGGATATGACACAGGTTTAAAAATAGCATTTCTGTCCCCACCCATAGCTTTCAGAGAATAGGTGTAGAGATATTCTTGTGTGAGATTAAAATTTGTACCTATCCCCTGGCCCCAGCTTTCCCTTCATTTTTAATTGCTTCCTTCCTCCTACTATTTTCCACACTATCTGAATTGTATCAGCCCCAGGCATATGGGAAAGTGGGTTCTACCGGATGGCTATTGTCAGTCAGGAAATAGCTACCATCAAACACTGTTGCTAATGATCATATTTGATGTGATAAAATGGATGTGAATATTAAGTTTGAACCAACTCAGCACCATCTCAGATTTAAAAAAAAAAAAAAACAGGCAAGAGGACTGACAGCTTTGCATACATCATTTTCTTTCTATTTTCTATAATTCTGACATATTCACATTTCACTAAATAAGAGTGAACACCACCACCCACCCACTCACCAGGCGTTCACTTTATATATAGCTATAGATATTCAAAGCAAAACAAAGCAAAGAAGGATTCATGTGACAGAATTTGTGACGGGATTTTGAAGAGAGCTGGGACTAAGATTTTTATATTTAATTACCAGTCCAGGTTGTGGTTCTACATAAGGCACTACATATCCTTGTGCTTCAGTTGCTTGTTTATTATTCATTCATTCATTCAATATTTTTGTGTCTGCCCTGAACACCTGGTACTATGCTAGTCCTGTGAACACAGAGTAGAACAAATAGAACAATATTCTTCTTGCATAAGGAGATGTACACACACAACTGTTGTTGTTCAGTCGCACAGTCATGTCTGACTCTTTGTAGCCCCTTGGACTGCAGGATGCTGGGCTTCCCTGTTCTTCACCATCTCCCGAAGCTTGCTCAAACTCATGTTCTTTGAGCCAGTGAAGCCAGTTACATTTGCAATAGTAACTGCTATATCTGGAGAAAGGGGAGCATGAGAAAGGCTTCATAAGTCTGAGTAGTTCTTCAAAGATGAAGCATTATCCAGACAGAACTCTATCTTACATACCTTTGTGTTGAGTGTTTGCTATGGGCTGGGCACAGTTTTGGGGACTGCAAATGTGATAAGACCTATGGCTGTAGAGACTGGTAGGATTTAGATTTTAGGAGACCTTATATACTGTGCATGGGTTTGAACTTCACATCAGAAGACTTAGTGAGTAGAGAGTCAGGATCAGTTTCTCAGAATGGCTTTCTTACTCACCATCGTTGTGGGAAACAAAAGGATTGCATAGATTCAAAGGTTATGCCACTATTTGGCAACTCTGTATTTATTCACTCTCAAATCCTTAACTTCATACAATGAACTATTTCTGGATCTTTTTCAAATGGTCAGGGTCATTCAGTTCTGTTTGCATTCTCACCCTGAACACATTCCACATTTCAATCACGGTGCGAAAACATTACTCTTGGCTTCAAGTTCCTTTCTCAATTTCTTTCCACTCCTTGGATATTGGAAAGTCCCTGAAATCAAAGTTCTTGAAGCTTAGCTCGAGGAGTCTAGGAGATACAACTCCTAGAAAAGAGTAAATTGTCACAGAGTGTGCCCTTGATTCTCTGTAGGCATCTAAACAGAGTGTGAACAAGAAGCGTCATGCTTCTGAGAGTGTGGGCCTAGCATTCTAAACTGGTTAGTTTGAGTTAATAGCGAGGCTCCCCACTGGTTTCAAGTTCTGGCTACAGCTCACTGACCCCAACCACTGACCACCCACAACTCATTTCAAGAAATTCTGGCCCAACAGGCCTGAGTATGATTATCCTTCAGGATAAATTTGTTCTGCTCATGGAGCAGTTAGAATGAGCACTTGTGACTTGTTAAGAAAGCGCAGTTGCTCTCTCTGTCCAATCTTCTCCACTCAGAGGCCCCAGAAGTTCTGGGAGAAATTTAAGCTCAAAAGACAGCCTAGCCTGGACTTCTGAAATTTCCCAGGAAGGGCTCAAGCTCTGTCCCTATTCCCCCTTCATCCCCTGAGACAGTGAGCCTAGAGTACCTACCTTCCTTATTACCAAGCCCCTGTGGGTGTTCTGGACCACGTCAGTGAGAACGAGTTGAGTGAGTTCCCTCTCAGCAGGATACTGGGATCCACTTGCCTCAGCAGCTGCCTGATAGCCCGTGGCCAAGTACACCAGCCTCTGACTCCCAGGAAGCCCAGACAGCTATGTTCAAGGGGTTCAGCTACTGCTGTTTTCCTCTACATCAGCTCCTGAGGATGGGTGAATGGGGCAACTCTTTTTGCAGAAAGTAGCCACACTTCCTTTGCCCCTAACTACCACGCCACTCACCAACCATATTTATAACTTTGGGGAGAGTGCTCAGTTTTTAGCAGGCCGAGTTTAAAATGTAAAGTTCACTGAGAACTTTACACAGTTCTCTGACAGAACTTTACACAGAGAGTGTGCATCAGTCTCAGGTGGACCTAAGTAACACTTCCTGTGTCTAAGGCTCCCTTAGCTAGTGCTCTCTGAACCAGACCTCCAGCATCAGAGTACTTGCAGAACTTCATAGGAATTCAGGAGAGTAACTCGCCCAGCTCTTCTGCTCTCATCCTGCTCACCACTGCTTAGGCATTAAGAACAAAGATTGAAGGGTTAATCAGTTTGGAGATACTGATAATGTCAACCCGGGGCGGGGGGGGGGTGGTGGTGGTGGAGGGAGCTGTGTGACATTATTCCATGTGCCTTCAGCATTTGGGGGGCTCATGTTCCTGGTATTCTTGAAGCATCATAGTGGTATTCCCTAGTTAAGGTTTACATAACTTTCTCACTAGCTCTAGAAAAGCACTTCCCCCAAACCTCAATTTTCAATAATTATTTTTTTCAGAAATGAGGGTAAAACTTCTCTTAAGAGAACTTCTCTTAAGTGTAATGGAGGGGATTATTTGTAATTGCAAATAGGACTTTTATCTCTGACTATATTTACAATGCTGACCAGAGCTCTCTCTTTAGAAATGGGGTCATACTCTTTTTTTTAAGAAAGCTGAATCAAAGACAGATAAATTTGTGGATCATATTTCATGATGCTCTTGGGGAAATGAATTAGAATCAACAGACTGGAGCACCTTATACAGACTGCATCAGAATCAAAATGAGAAAAATGCTTAGGGGCAGTGCACACGTCCTCTGATGCCTGTGACATAATTTAAGCCGAGACCAGACACATATGTTAACACTATCACAAAGGGTACCTGCATGTGTTTGTCCCTTACTGACCCAGTTCAGACTATTTGACAGCCACTCGCAAAATAAAGCTTCCTGCAACTTCCCTGACTGATGTTCAGGGACTGCTCTGGGAGTTTTCACTCCAAAGAAAGTTCTTGGTACACATGAAGAGATATTCCACTCTTTGACAGCCAGAACACCAAAGGGTTCAGGTCTTAGTTGTGAGCAACCCGAGTCCCTCTAACAGAAAGAAAAGTATTATCTAGAGAGAATTCTAACTCAGTAAGGTTTCTGGAAGCTTCCACGGTACCTTCCACAGCAACCCAGCAACCTGAAGTTGCTTTTATCTCTTTGTGCCAACATTCATTCTTTTTCTCAACAATTGATTATTCAACACCCACTATTTGGGAGACATCATTCTAGGCCAGTATTTCTCAAACTTTAGCTTGCATTAGAATTGCCTGGAGAACTTTTTAAAACACATATTAGCAGCATCCTATGGCCAAAATTTCAGATTCAGTAGGTCTGGGGTAGAAGCCAAGAATCTGTGCTTCTGACAAGTTCCCAGGTGATAATTATGTTTCTGGTCCAGGAACCACACCTTGAGAACCTCTGTTCTACTCATTAGTAAAGCAACAAAATATCAAACTATATGGCAAAAAGATCTCTATTATCCTGAAAATTATACTATTTTCTGTCAAAAGAGCAACCACAATGACCCATTAAAGCTGCAATTGAATAGTTTAAACTACTAGCATGAAGAACATCGGCTTCTCTTTCCACAGTACAGGATGGACTATGTCTTCAGAAAACATAACTGCTTGATCTCTGTTCCCTGGGAGATGAAATAGTCTTACCCTCTCTCACAGAATGGGTCAAAACACTCTTTATAATGGTACAGATAATGAGACAAAACAAGTTTAATCTCCATTTTAAAATATGTAGACATTCACTTCCTTCTACATAAGTTTTGGGATAAATTCTCTTATAAAGAGTATAATGGAAGAAGCAAGTTAAAAGATAATTAAAGTAAAGTTGGCCAATAAAAGATCAAATTCTGAGTGAGTTCAATAGTAGTGCAGGTAAACTATTGAAGGAGGGTAGACAAGAGAGGTTATAGAAATAGCAGCACCTGGGCTGAAAAACTCATCTAGAGTGTGAAATGAAAGTGACGTGATATCAAGAGTGAGTCTTAGATTTCTGTGTTGGAAGTCATTTACTAAATTATCATTCCTAAATGATAATTCCTAAGTCATTTCAGTAAAACTTGAAGGAAGATTGAGGAAAAGCCAATGAGATCAATTTTAGAGGTTCCTTAGGCCATTCAGATGAGAAAGTTCTATTAGACAGCTTGTCTAAAAATGTAGAGATCAGGGCTGTGTCTAAGTCAGTCAGTTCAGTTGCTCAGTCGTGTCCGACTCTTTGCAACCTCATGGACTGCAGCACACCAGGCAGCCCTGTCCATCACCAACTCCTGGAGTTTACTCAAACTCATGTCCATTGAGTCAGTGATGCCATCCAACCATCTCATTCTCTGTCGCCCCCTTCTCCTCCCACCTTCAATCTTTCCCAGCATCAGAGTTTTCTCCAATAAGTTAGTTCTTCTCATCACATGGCCAAAGTATTGGAGTTTCAACTTTAACATCAGTCCTTCCAATAAATATTTAGGGCTGATTTCCTTTAGGATGGACTGGATGGATCTCCTTGCAGTCCAAGGGACTCCCAAGAGTCTTATCCAACACCACAGTTCAAAAGCATCAATTCTTTGGTGCTAAGCTTTCTTTATAATCCAAATCTCACATCCATACCTGGTTACTGAAAAAAACATAGCTTTGACTAGATGGACTTTTGTTGGCAAAGTAATGCCTCTGTATTTTAATACGTTGTCTAGGTTGGTCACAACTTTTCTTCCAAGAAACAAGCATCTTTTAATTTCATGGCTGCAGTCACCATCTGCAGTGATTTTGGAACCCCCCAAAATAAAGTATACCACGGTTTCCCATCTATTTTCCATGAAGTAATGAGACTGGATGCCATGATCTTAGCTTTCTGAATGTTGAGCTTTAAGCCAACTTTTTCACTCTCCTCTTTCACTTATATCAAGAGGCTCTTTAGTTCTTCACTTTCTGCCATAAGGGTGTTATCATCTGCATATCTGAGGTTATTGATATTTCTCCCAGCAATCTTGATTCCAGNCTCATTGGAAAAGACTCTGATGCTAAGAGGTATTGAGGGCAGGAGGAGAAGGGGACGACCGAGGATGAGATGGCTGGATGGCATCACTGACTCGATGGACATGAGTCTGAGTGAACTCCGGGAGTTGGTGATGGACAGGGAGGCCTGGCGTGCTGCGATTCATGGGGTCACAAAGATTCAGACTCGACTGAGCGACTGAACTGAACTGAACTTTTCATGCAATAGGAGGAAAAGTTGCTTTCTGATATGGAAAAGAGACCCAATAAACAGTTTATGGAGGGAGAAGTTTTTCACAGTTTTAGAAATAGAAAAATAAATGCATGAGAAAAATCAGATGGTATCAAAAACTTAATAGCGTTCCAGACTATGAATTTATAATGACACCATTTTTCTCAATAGTAGTCAATAGGCCAATTGAGGAGCAGAAAAGGAGAATTAAAAATGACTCGATAGGTGATTTGCTTCTTCAGAATGTCAACAGGGCTACAAAATCAAGGACAGTGGCAACGGAACTGGAAAAGATTATCAAGGGAGAATAAGAATGAAACAGTATTTCAGTAGCCAAAAATTTTCCTTTTAGAAGGACTAGGTGATGGACTATGGAGTCTAGTACACAGACTTCTGGAGGTAAGCAAAGCTACCTCCAGAATGATGGACTCTGTGAAAAGTCAGAGTTCAGAGTGTTGGAGAGTGAGAAGCTAAAAGAGATAGGAGAAAAAATGCTCAGTAGCTGGTGTATTTACATTTATGTAACACTGTGACCTAAATATTGTTTAATATTAATTTATTGAATCCATATGGGCTCCCCAGGTAGCTCAAACAATGAAGAATCTGCCCGAAATGTGAAAGACCTGGGTTCGATCCCTGGGTTGGGAAGATTCCACCCCCTTTAATATTGTTGCCTGGAGAATCCCATAGATAGAGGAGCCTGGTGGGCTACAGTCCATGGAGTTGCAAAGAGTCAGACATGACTGAGCAACTAACACTTTCACGAATTCACATATTAACCTTAAGAACCATTATCACAGTTATGGCCCCCAATATACAGATGAGGAAATCTGAGTCACAGAGAAATTTACTTGCCTGCGATCACACAGATACTAAGCAGTAGAGCTGGAATTTAAGCTAGGCAATTTGTCTACAGAAGCTGTGCTGGTAGTCAATATTTTATGTTGCCTCTCCTTTGACACTTTAGATTTCAGAGTTGCTCTGGCCCAATAGCTTTCAATCTTGATTGCACCTTAGATTCACTGAGGCTACACACCAAATCAAAATCTCTGAAAGTGGGATCCAGGGATTTGTGTTTTTTATAAAGCTTCTCAGGTGATTGCAATGTGCACACTAGGGTGAGAACCATTGATCTGGACCTAAATGAAGAAGCAGCAGTTAAGTTAATATGATCATGCTGTGCTGTGCTGCGCTTAGTTGCTCAGTCATGTCTGACTCTTTGCAATCCCATGGACTGCAGCCTGCCAGGCTCTTCTGTCCACGGGATCCTCCAGACAAGAATACTGGAGTGGGTTGCCATTCTCTCCTCCATGGGATCTTCCCAACCCAGAGATCAAACCCAGGTCTCTTACATTACAGGTGGATTCTTTACCATCTGAGCCACCAGGGAAGTCCAAATATGATCATATCGATAGACAAATCAAAGTGGAGGAAACCAGAGTCAAAATGCTAACAAGAAAATGCTGTACCCAGGTAGAATATAGAAGAATTCAGAGTCTGTATGGACAATGAGATGGTATAGAGATTAAGAATGAGAAGAACTGACAAAAATTCAGATAATAATCTCTCTAGAGAATAGTGATAAAACTTAATGTCTAATTCCCAACTCACATCCCTGAGTATAGTTGAAGCATTTATCTTCAGACTCAAAACAACATTAGAAAATTGAATGATCTTGTGGGAAAAACCAGGCTTTAATGTGAGTGCCACACCCCAGAGTAAAGCTCTCTTCAGTTTGGTACTAGAGTGTGTAGGGAGGGGAACACACAACTGTCTGCTTCTTCCACTAGTGCACCTAAAATGAAGCATACCAATCAAAAAACTCACACAGCTCCCTACAACACAAATGCCCTTCAAGGGGAAAGTGAAAATTTCTCAGTTGCTTCTGACTCTTTGCAATCCCATGGGCTATACAGCCTTGGAATTGTCCAGGCCAGAATACTAGAGTGGGTAGCCTTTCCCTTCTCCAGGGGATCTTCCCAACCCAGAAATCAAACCCAGGTCTCCCACAGGAGGATCCTTCACCAGCTGAGCCACCAGGGAAAGCCTTAGAAGTAACAAGCTTAAATAGCTGTGTAAGAAAACCACGCCAGCTGATCTAACTCTTATGAATGTTAACAACCAACTGCAGATGATCAGATCATTTGTTTCCTTTCAACTAGGATGATATTAATTGTAGAACATGTTATTTTATGTATCACAGAAAAAGCACTGCCAATTGTGACATTTCTCTGATTTTAAGATGCACTCTGATTTCAGAGCAATTTTCATTTGAGTCAATTCTAAGAAAGTGGGTTAACCTAAAGCCTATTACACAAAGTGAAGTAAGTCAGAGAAAAACAAATATATATTAATGCATATATATGGAATCTAGATAGAGGTACTGATGAACGTATCTACAGGGCAGCAGTGCAAATGCAGACATAGAGAACAGACTTTTAGACACAGTGGGGGAGGAAGAAGGTGGGATGATTTGAGACAGCAGCATTGAAACATACACACTAGTAAGTGTTAGTTGCTCAGTCGTGCCTGACTCTTTGCTACTCCATGGACTACAGCGCACCAGGCTCCAGTGTCCATGAGATTTTCCAGGCAAGGATACTGCAGTGGGTTGCCATTTCCTTCTCTAGGGGATCTTCCCAGCCCAGGGATTGAATCTGGGTCTCCTGTACTGCAGGCAGATTCTTTATCGACTGAGCTACAGGGGAAGCCCAACATATACATTACCATCTGTAAAATAGACAGTCAGTAGGAATTTATTGTATGACACAGGAAACCCAAAGCCAGTGTTCTGTGACCACCTACAGGAGTGTGATGAGAAGGGAGGTGGAAGGGAGGTTTAAGAAGGAGGCGACATATGTATACCTACAGCTGATTCATGTTGATGTATAGTAGAAACCATCACAATATTGTAATACCCCTCTGTTTAAAAATAAAAAAAATTTAAAAATAATAAAGTATTTAGAACAAAAAAAAATCTTAAAGAAAAGATTAAGTGTCTTAAATTGATTTTATTCAGAATTTAGGAAAACCAGTGGCACAAAAATGAAGGAAAATAAACTAAACCATTGACCTCAAAAGTAAGAATAATTCAAAACTCAAAAGTATTTTATTACATATGCTCAGAAAGGTTTAAGAAAATATTGACTCCAAAAAGTAAAAATAGGATACTAAATCAAAATAATTAAATCTGAGTGTAAGAAAGAGGTTTTAGAAATTTAGAATGTGATTAACCAATTTTTTTTTAATTGGGAAAGAAGTCATAATATAGTCGAAGAAATTTCCCACAATATAAATCAACATAGAAAAGGATACAGAATTTAATAGAAAAGCCTAAGGTTAGAAAAGTATTACAAGATATCCAACACATATCTAATGCCTGTCCTACAAAAAAAGAACGGAGAAAATGAAAGAGAGGAGTAAGATTTTAAAAGATGGAGTATATGGTTTAGAGCTAAAGTAGTACCCAAGTTTTCAGATATAGGGTGGGTAGAATTCCAAGCAGGATGAATGAAAAATTAAAATTTCAAAGACAGAAAGGAAGAAAATCCCCAAAGTTCTCAAGAAAAAAAATAGGGAAGAGTGTTAATAAACAGAATAACAGGTCACCATCCAAAGTCTAATCAATATCATAGAATACCAAAAGACAATGCAGCAAATGCCTTCAAACTTACAGACACACACACACACACACAAATGCCATCTAACCTTGAAGTACTATACTCAGCCAAAATACTGCCAAAGCAGGATGGTAAAGTCACAGTATTTTAGTCATGAATATACTTCATATCTTTTACCCACCATTTCTGGAAAATATTTCTTGTGGAAGTACTAGAGCAAACTTCATGTCTGTATGGCATTTGTACATGTGTTTGTGTGTGCATGTGGTGTGTGTGTGTATCCATGTGCAATTTGACACGTCATTGTTGTTCAGTTGCTAAGTTGTATCTGACTCTTTGCACCCCATGGGCTGCAGCACACTAGGCTTTTCTGTTCTCCACTATCTCCCAAAATTTGCTCAAATTCATGTCCATTGAGTAGGTGACGCCATCTAACCATCTCATCCTCTGTCACCCCCTTCTCTTTTTGTCTTCAATCTTTCCCAGCATCAGGGAAAGATTTTCCAATGAGTCAGCTCTTTGCTTCAGCTGATCAAACTTTTAAACCTACTCTTTTAGGTTATAAAGTTAATGATGAAAATGCTAAAAAAAATTTTTAGATGAACATGAAGCAAAATCATATACATGGGCTAAATTCTTCATCTTTATCTTTCAGAGTTGGTAGGTAAGAGACAACTGTTTAGATTTGTTAAATGAAACAGTAGAATTATATTATTTACAGTAACAGAACTCATCAATAGATCTAAAAATAAAATTGTCCAAAATGGGTTACTTAGGAGTGGGACTGCAGGAGAGGTAGAGAGAGAATTTGTTTTTATTTCAGGCTTATATATGATGCTTAGGCTTTTATTACCACTGCTTTTATGATTAAAAAAAATGAACAGTAAAGATGATAGCAAAGGTAGTTGGCTATAAGCAATTCCCAGTTTCCCACATCTATAAAATAAACCTCAATAACTGATGTGCAGATAATCTATAAACCTCATTACAAATAATCTATAAACCTCATTACAACCAGTAGCTTCCACATCTTCTGCATTGTCACAACAGCTTAGTTTGTTACCCACTACCACAAAACAGACAGAACTGATGTTTCACTTCTTTTTCTATGGTCCCCTACGGCAAGTTCTAATGAGCAGCGAAATGACCAAAAGGACAATCACTATAGGAAGGAAGAGAAGAACATTCTAAAGACCTTACTGATCCTCTGACTTAAAATAAATCCCCGAATAATTGGAGCTGATTGTTTCACAGAGTTCAAGACCACCAGAATTCAGAGCCCTTACACACATTTGGAAGGATGGATTTCTTTATGAATCTGCTAGCAATTTGACATGGCCTGTCACATAATGAAGCTGATTTGAGGTCAGAGTTTAGGTATACCTACTATAAAACTGCATCAGCTGTAATAAAATTTCAATAGCCAGGTCCGGGGAAAGAGTTAGGAGGTGAGCTGTGGACACACTGCATTGCAGGTGGGGCTCAAACCATACTCTCCTGACTGAGGCGCACGTAAATTCAAACCATGTTTAATCTATCTCCTGCATAATCTCTGATGCTGATCCCAGTATTAGACAAGTACCAAATGCCTTTCACACTGTTTCTGACTGTTCAGTGATCAACTGAGTGGAATGTTATCGGAAAGAACAAGAAATCCTACCGGTTAATATAAGAGGGCAGATGAGAAAAGCTTACCTTCCCATCTGCTGCCTCTGGCACTCATTAGTCACCCTGGCTTTCAGGAAATGGCAGGCAGATACAAGAGCTGGTGGAAATAGAAGCTATGGAAAAAGGAAGAAATGGAAAGGTGAGTACTATGACTGAGTAATCATGACATGTGCTCTTGATGATTGCTCCACAGACTAGTATGTACTTGTGCTTCCCAAGTTCCTGCCTCCAAATCAGAACCAGAGGAGGCAAGTGTATGGAAATGTTAGAATAACTTTTATTGCTGCTTCTAGATATTAATAATTCAGAAGTCTTGAGGTCTAGTCTCAGAATAACCTACTATGAGATCAATTTACACTACAATTTAACACTACAGGAGTAAGAAAAGTTATGACCAACCTAGATAGCACATTGAAAAGCAGAGACATTACTTTGCCAACAAAGGTCCGTCTAGTCAAGGCTATGGTTTTTCCAGTGGTCATGTATGGATGTGAGAGTTGGACTGTGAAGAAAGCTGAGCGCCAAAGAATTGATGCTTTTGAACTGTGGTATTGGAGAAGACTCTTGAGAGTCCCTTGCAAGGGACTGCAAGGAGATCCAACCAGTCCATTCTGAAGGAGATCAGCCTTGGGATTTCTTTGGAAGGAATGAAGCTGAAGCTGAAACTCCAGTACTTTGGCCACCTCATGCGAAGAGTTGACTCATTGGAAAAGACTTGATGCTGGGAGGGATTGGGGGCAGGAGGAGAAGGGGATGACAGAGGATGAGATGGCTGGATGGCATCACTGACTCGATGAACGTGAATCTGAGTGAACTCCGGGAGTTGGTGATGGACAGGGAGGCCTGGCATTCTGCGATTCATGGGGTCACAAAGAGTCGGACACAACTGAGCAAATGAACTGAACTGAACTGAGAGACATATGGCACCCCACTCCAGTACTCTTGCCTGGAAAATCCCATGGATGGAGGAGCCTGGTAGGCTGCAGTCCATGGGATTGCTAAGAGTCGGACACGACTGAGCGACTCAACTGAACAGAACACTACAGGGAAAGGTAAATTCTAGTGTCTTGGTGACAAAAGGAGTAGTAAGTTTAAGTATTAAATTTGGAGCCAGGTGACATTTTGCTAAATCTAGTACTGCCACTATTTTGTGATTATTACCTATGAGTGATTTTTCTCATCCTTTTTTATATTTAAAGAGATATATCAATCTCTTCTTTACAGTATCTAAGTTTACATAGTTCTATATGTATTTTGGAGGATAATTTCTTAATACAGAGAGTTGAAATGTAAGTGTGGATTACAATTGGATTCATGATAGAGTTAATTATTGAACAAAATAGAGAGGAGAGCATGGTTGTGACTAGATATTTAGCTGGTAAAGCTCAGAAGATGGACTTAATAACTGAATAATGCATAACAGTAAGTTATTTGATTCAATTATAGTTTTAAACCTCAGATTTTCTTGCAGTCATGTCATGTTCATTTCAATAGAATGTGTCAGGCTGCAGAAGACTACACAAGATCTGATGAGAAAGAAAAGAGAGAAAGACCTTGAGTTTTAGTGTCAAATTCTTTGGAGGAGAAATTAATACAGTATAGAAAGTAGTGGCAATAAGAACTTACCATAAGAATCAGGGAACTTTCTTTTTGGTGAGGTTAATGGACAAAAGGAAGGAGGAAAAGGGAATAAGAGGGTATTCACCTTAATTAATTAAAAAAAAAAAAAGCAAGGAATGGGAAGAACCAGAGCTCAAAAATCCTTGACTTAAGGAATCAATATCCTCCTCATTCCACCACCATCACTTTCATTTCTTAACTTCATTGCCAATTACTTGCCACAATGTGATACTTAAAGACTTAAATTCAGTGTTCCAATGCAACAGAAATAAAAACAAAAGTAAACAAATGGAATCTAATCAATCTTAAAAGCTTTTGTATAGCAAAGCAAGCCATAAACAAAATGAAAACACCATCTATGATCTGGGAGAAAATATTTGCAAATGATATGACTGACAAGGGCTTAATTACAAAATATACAAACAGCTCATCCAACTCAATAACACCAATAAATCAAATTTTAAAAAGGGTAGAAAACCTAAATAATATTTATCCAAAGAAGTCATACAGATGGCCAAAAGACATATAAAAAGATTTTCAATATTTTGCTAATTATTGAAGAAATGCAAATCAAAACTACAATGAGATAGCAACTCACATTGCTCAGAATGGCCATCATTAAAATTTTACCAAGAACATGTTGGAGAGAGTGTGGAGAAAAGGAACCCTCTTACACTGTTGGTAGGAATATAAGTTCTAGTATGTTCAGCCATGTCTGACTCTGCAGCCACATGGACTGTAGCCCATCAGTCTCCTCTGCCCACGCAATTTTCTAGGCAAGAATACTGGAGCAAGTTGCCATTTCCTCCTCCAGGGGATCTTCCCAACCCAGAGATGGAACCTGCATCTACTGCATTGCTGCAGAGTCTTTACAGCTGAGTCACCAGGGAATATCTGTAAGTTGGTGCAGCCACTATAGAAAGTACTATGGAGGGTCTTTAAAAATTAAAAATAGAGTTGTCATATGATCCAACAATCTCACTCCTGGGCAGATATCCATAGAAAACTAATTCAAAAAGATTATGTGCAACCCAGTGTTCATGGCAGCACTACTCATAATAGCAAAGATATGGAAGCAACCTAAATGTTTATCAGTAGATGAATGGATAAAGAAGATGTGGTGTATATATATATATACATTATATATATATATGCATGTATATATATGCACATATATATATATACAATGAAATATTACTCAGTCACAAAAAAGGAGGAAATAATTTCATATACAGCAACATAGAAATACCTAGATATTATCATACTAAGTGCAGTAAGCCAGACAAAGACAAATATCATATGATATCACTTATATCTGAAATTTAAAATATGATATAAATGAACTTATTTACAAAATAGACATAGATATAGAAAACAAACATACAGTTACCAAAAGGGAAAGAGGGTGGGGAGGGATAAATCAGGAGTTTAGAATTAGCAGATACAAATACTATTTATAAAATAGATAAACAAAAAGGTCTTACTGTAAAGACAGGGAACTATATTTAATATCTTGTAATAAACCATAATGGAAAAGAATGTAAAAAAAACCTTCGATTCAACCCATAATCCACAAAAATTATAAAATTTCAACTGGAATAATTTTTTGCCCATTTCTTCTATGTTAGTCAGATTTTCTGGGCTCTTCTATCACAGGAACCTGAAGAGACCATGTATCTGAGAATCAAGTATTATCCTTAGCAATGCACAGATTCTGATCTAACATACTGAAATGTTCATTTTATCTCAAAGAATGCCCTATAAAAGAAATGTCATCAAAATACCTAATTTATGAGAAAGTTCAGTTGAATTATCAAAAGGGATGTTCTTCAGGTTTTAAAGGATGTATATGGGACTCTCCTCCATATAACAATCTATAGGGTAGATTGAGTAACTTCCTCTGAAAGGAACAGATTGTTTAATTATTTGGGCAGTTGGTAATACACTCTCTTGAGCCTTTGCTTTTAGTAATCTCTTCAACTGATTTAAATATTTTAACTAAATATTTTTAGTTAAATCTCACATCTAAATTCAGTGAGAGCAAAGACGACTTCTTTTAATTATTTGTGTTGCACAACAAGTCCTGTACCTAGTATAACAGGTTCTCAATCACCAAATGAGTGCTTGGATTGACTGACCAATAATTTCTCTAACAACATAGAATCTGATTTCATCACTCTGGTTACTCCTGTACTTCACTATTATGTATGAATATCAGATTCCTGGAACTGTTTTAATGAACAGATGAGAATCATTTCTAATAAACATTTTCTATTTGTATGTAAACCGATAATAGCAAAGGCCATGAAAATACTTTATCTTCTGTAATCCTGCCTGCTTTATGAAAATGTTTGGCAAAGATAGGTTTGTAGACATTACTAATAAAAACCTAAACACATGTGTCCAAATTAATAGATTATACATGCAATAACAGTTTTAACTGAAATATAAATAATTCATTTAATCCCAACTCCTGAGTGTTATAATACAAATGATTTTTGAAAGTGTTTATTCAACTTTTGATGTAAATCAATAATTTTCAAAAATTTTTGACAGCAGTGGGAATTTTTAAAAATAAAATGTATACAAATATCTTCAAGCAAAATTGATAATATGTTACGATAGTGAAATAATTTCATGATAACCTAATTGAAACAACTCATAAATTAAGGAAAACAAGGCTTTTTATGGAAAGAAAAAATTTAATCAGTAACTGTAAAATCTTGGTCACAACGGTATACTTCATTTCCAGATTTTGTTTTAGTATGAAGTAGTGGGAAAAAAATATGACAAGGTTAAAAAGTAACAAAAAAAATAATAGTTGAACATTTTTTAGATATTGCTTTTCTAAAAAAAAAAATTACGATATTTCTCTTTTAAATCCATCCAGAAACTTAAAAGCAGATGAATCGGAAGATCTTTTACACAGAAGTATATACACTAAAATTATCAAAACAATAGAATTGTCCTAAAATGATTTGACTGATTATTCACTATAATAATCGTACTATTGTAACAATTTTAAAAAAAACATTTGCTATAATGTCTGGAAAACATTGGTGGTGCGATTCTGCAATTGACTCATCGGTTAGCAAGGCCTAATCAAACATAATTGAATTAGATAACGCAAATCAGTAATAGCTGAATCAAAAATTACTCTCTCAGAGGCAGTGAAGATCACTTGTTTTCATGGGACAAAACTCACTTACTGCAGGGGTGGAGACAGTTCCTGTGCAGCTAAAAGGTAGGTACACTAAAAAAACTAGAGCAAGAATAAGCATACAACATGCTCTGTCTGATCTTTTCAAAAGGACTTTTAAACCATTCTCTGCTCTAGTTTTTTGCCAAGTATTAGTTCAGTCACTCAGTCACATCTAACTCTTTGCCAGCCCCTGGACTGCAGCACACAAGGCTTCCCTGTCCATCACCAACTCCTAGAGCTTGCTCAGACTCATGTCCATTGAGTCGGTGATGCCTTCCAACCATATTGTACCCTTCTTCTGCTTTCAGTCTTTCTCAGAATCAGGGTCTTTTCAAATGAGTCAGTCCCTTGCATCTGGTGGCCAAAGTACTGGAGTTCCAGCTTCACCATCAGTCCTTCCAATGAATATTCAGGACTTATTTCCTTTAGGATTGACTGGTTTAATCTCCTTGCAGTCCAAAGGACTCCCAAGAGTTTTCTCCAACACCACCAAAGCAAAACAACAACCAGCTGTGGATGTGACAGGTGATGGAAGTAAAGTCCAATGCTGTAAGGAACAATATTGCATAGGAACTGGGAATGTTAAGTCCACGAGTCAAGGTAAACTGGAAGAGGTCATATAGGAGATGGCAAGAGTAAACATCAACATTCTAGGAATCAGTGAACTAAAATGGACTAGAATGGGCAAATTTAATTCAGATAATCATAAGAATCCCTTAGAAGAAATGAAGTAGCCCTCATAGGCAAAAAAAGAGTCCAAAAGCAGTACTTGGGTGCAGTCTCAAAAACGACAGAATGATCTCTGTTCATTTCCAAGGAAAAGCATTCAGTATCACAGTAATCCAGGTCTATGTCTCAACCACTAATGCCACAGAAGCTGAAGTTGAAGTCAAGCGAAGTCAAGTGGGTCTTAGGAAGCATCACCAAGAACAAAGCTAGTGGAGGTGATGGAATTCCAGGTGAGCTGTTTCAAATCTTAAAAGATGATGCTGTGAAAGGGCTGCCTCAATATGCCAGCAAACTTGGAAAACCCAGCAGCGGCCACAGGACTGGAGAAGGTCAGTTTTCAATCTAATCCTAAAGAAAGGCAATGCCAAAGAATGCTCAAGCCACCACACAATTTCCAAGTACAATGGATGTAAATGGTTTTGGTACACTCCAATATACAGACCAAGGATGTCTATTGCATGATACATTTTATAAAAATTAAGGAATTGAACATACATTAGTAATTCTAAGAGTTGATAAGCAGAAGAATTTGTGTATTCTCATCATTTACAGGTGGTTTCTTATAAAATGAAACATACTTTTACCATTTGATCCAGCCATTTGTCCTTGATATTTAACCAAGTAGCTGAAAACTTATGTCCACACAGAAACTGGCATAAAAATGTTTATGGAAACTTAATTCGTTACTGCCTGAACTTGAAAGCAACTAAGGTGTCCTTCAGTAGGTGAATTGATAAATAAACTACGATACATCTAGACAGTAGAATATTATTCAAAGCCAAAAAGAAAAAAGTATCAAGCTATGAAAAGACATGGAGAAGACTTAAATGTAATTATTAAGTGAAAGATGGCAATCTTAAAAGAATACATACTGTCTGATTCCAACTAAATTATATTCTAGAAAAGGCTGGTTGTGGAGACAACACAAAAAAGCAGTGTTTGTCAGGGATTAGAGTAAAGGATGGACTTCCCTGATGGCTAAAGCAGTGTAGAATCTGCCTGCATTGCAGGAGACACGGGAGACACGAGTTCAATCCCTGGGTCAGGAGGACCCTCTGGAGGAGAAAATAGCAACCCATTCCAATATTATTGCCTGGAAAATTTCACGGAAGAGGAGCCTGGCAGACTATAGCCCATGGGTTGGCAAAGACTGAGCACAAGATGGAGGGATTATTAGGGATAACTGGGAAGAGCACAGAGGACTTTTAGGACAGTGAAACTACTCTGTATAGTAATACTATGGTGGTAGATGTATATCATTATAAAGTTATCCAAACCCATGGAATACAGAATACCAGACTGGAACCTAATATAAACTATGGACTTGGGGCAATGATATGTTGGTGTAACTTCATCAGTTGTAACAAATGTACTAATCTAGAGGCTTCCTAGGTGGAACTAGTGGTAAAGTACCTGCCTGCTCATGCAGATGTAAGAGACACGGGTTCAATCCCTGTGTCAGGAAGATCCCCTGAAGGAAGACATGGCTACTCACTCCAGTATTCTTGCCTGGAGGATTCCATGAACAGGGGGGCCTGATGAGCTACAATGCATAGGGTTTCAAAGAGTCAGACACTATAGCAGTGACTTAGCAGGCAGGCAGGTACCAGTCTGTTCAGTTCAGTTCAGTCACTCAGTCGTGTCCGACTCTTTGCAACCCCGTGAATCACAGCATGCCAGGCCTCCCTGTCCATCACCAACTCCTGGAGCCCACTCAAACCCATGTCCATTGAGTCGGTGATGCCATCCAACCATCTCATCCTCTGTTGTCCCCTTCTCCTCCTGCCCTCAACCTTTCCCAGCATCAGGGTCTTTTCAAATGAGTCAGCTCTTCGCATCAGGTGGCAAAAGTATTGGAGTTTCAGCTTTAGCATCAGTCCTTCAGTGAATACCCAGGAGTGATCTCATTTAGGATGGACTGGTTGGATCTCCTTGCAGTCCAAGAGACTCTCAAGAGTCTTCTCCAACACCACAGTTCAAAAGCATCAATTCTTTGGTGCTCAGCTTTCTTTATAGTCCAACTCTCACATCCATACATGACCACTGGAAAAACCATAGCCTTGATTAGATGGACCTTTGTTGACAAAGCAATGTCTCTGCTTTTCAATATGCTGTCTAGGTTGGTCATAATTTTCCATACCAGTCTGTTAGAGGATATTGAAAATGAGGAATGCTTTACATGTAGGGGCAGTGAGCAATACTGCCATGAACCTAAAATTGCTCTAAAATGAAAACTCAAAAAAGTTCTTATTCCCTTAAAAAAAATAGACATTAGCTGTGATTCCTGGGTCCTTTGAAAGAAGAGGTGTGTGTATGTGTTGTGTGTGTGTGAGTTGTGTGTAGCCTGGTTGTATAGATATGGTGTTACCTTACTGGCATCCTTGTAACCTGACCTGGGTTTCACCTAGCTGTGGTAGTTTATTCCTGGCTCCTCTCATCAGGGGCTTTGTGGATTGCTCAAGCATCCCCTCTTCTCAGTTTCTGGGGATATCCTCTCGAAGCTCCTCTATAGTAAAAAGGGAAGCTGATAAGTTTATTGCTGAAGTTTATCCTGAAGCTGATAAGTTTATTGCTCCATTAGCCTTAGGTCAGTCTGTTAGCTGAGATCTCCTGGCTCATCTTAGACGTCTCAAATTGCATCTAAGAATACCCCAAGCAAGGTCCTCCAGAGAGCACACTAGATCCGCGGGAAGTATTCACAGGTCTTTAGCCCATCAAACTCCGGGCATGCAGGCTGACCCTGCCATAGCTATTTCTCTTTTTGTTTTTTATGTAAACAAGCAACTTCAGATGTGGCCTTCTGCTCAATCCTCAAGACGAGGTCAGACACCACTTTACTGTTCCTCAAACTACAGGAAAGTTACTTAAATGTTTATATTGGTCCCACTGAAGTTCCTCACATTAGTAAAGTGAGAATGAAGCCCTGCCCTCCCTACCCTCTACCTTCAGGAGAGTGAAGGTGGTGAATTCACATGACTTGATTTGAGCATCTCTCTGGGGAAACCCTTTCTCAAATTCCCACCTTTCCTTCTCCAGGCCTCTGTGTCCCCCTTTAAAAGCTAAAGGTATATGGTCAGCCAAGGGTCATAAAGCTAGTAGTTTAAGCTTCCTTTGCCAATCCTGGGAAGATGGTTTATCATCTCATTTTGGATGGTTAATTCAGAATCTGCCACCTTTCTTTTGTCCCTGAACGTTTGGGAAATTGGTCCAAATCATGAGTTTCAAAGAAATTCATTGTAATATCTTGCTCTCTATAAAGGCTTTTTGTATAATGATTTCCAAGCCTACCAGCAATACACGGCATTTCCCACATCCACGTTTTTATGCACATAAGTGACTTCGAACCAAGAACAGAACATGCACCAAACAGCTGTGCTTGAAGCTACTTAGCTTTTAAATGAGCTCTGTAGACATGTGCTGCAGAGATGTGCAGGTGTGAATTAAAAACAAACAAACTAACATGGGATTCGAGCTTTTCCTAATCTATGTCATGGGACACTAAGCTTATAGAGATGCAGAGGGATGACAGAAAAAGCGTTATTCTGAGGATTGCATGAAGTCCCTGAAAACAATAAATAAGAGGTGTGGTCTTCAATATATTAATGTTCATAACATATTTGAGTGTCTATAATATGATTTCTTTGGAAGGAATGATGCTAAAGCTGAAACTCCAGTACTTTGGCCACCTCATGTGAAGAGTTGACTCCTTGGAAAAGACTCTGATGCTGGGAGGGACTGGGGGCAGGAGGAGAAGGGGACGACCGAGGATGAGATGGCTGGATGGCATCATTGACTCAATGGACGTGAATCTGAGTGAACTCCAGGAGTTGGTGATGGACAGGGAGGCCTGGAGTGCTGTGATTCACGGGGTTGCAAAGAGTCAGACACGACTGAGTGACTGAACTGAACTGAATATTATGTATCATAAAATTGCAGCTTTGAGAGTTAAAATACATTTAAAGAATAAATTAAAATCAGACATTTTTATAATAAGGCAAAGAGGCAAGAAGTCAATGACTCTGGGTTGTTTTTATTTAACCATTATTGAAAAACCTGCTAGGCTGTTTTGTGTATTTCTATTAGCATAAATAAAGAATATTTGTTAAATATGTATGATAAACTTCCTAACATCTTTGAAAGTTGAGCTCTGTAATGTGTGAGTAAATTAATAGCCAGATATTGATTTCAAAAAGGGAAATTCTCCATTTTTGGATTTGGAGTTGCTCATTTGAAAATGTGCCTACTCCTACAATTGTCTCTAAGTCTGATGGAAAACAAAAATATTTACAAGGGCTCAGAAAGGTGAGCAGACAAAACAAAGTTGAAACATTCTAAAGATGGTTCATTAAATGGAGAGGGGTAGTTTTGGAAGAGGCCAGAACTCTGGGAAAGCCTTCCCTCCAAACATCTATTCTAGACTCAAACCCTCAATTAGTATATCATTCAGATTATAAAAGTAGAAATTTATAAATTGTTAAATTCCCTTTTTAATAATTTCATGTGAATTAAATCAATTGAATCCTACATAAGTAAAACAAATTGCATTCTGAATCTGGGAATTTGTTGCAATCAACTGAGAAAGGGAGGGGTCATTTGGGGATTGGGGCATTGACAGAGAATGGCAGGGGACCTAAGTGAGGTATCCTAAGCGGGACCCTACGACAGCTGAAGAGTACACAAGAGTTTTGGGGAAATAACAGAAAAAAAATGAGGTAGCAGAGATGCACAAAACTTTCTCTTTAGAAAAAAAAGACCCATAAGAAGCTTTAGAAAGTTGCTTGACTTATGTACTCAAGATTCTCAATGATCCTTAAATACCAAGACTGGAGTAGAAGATTGGGATTTCGATATCTCCTTCTTACATCCCTTTTCCCAGCGTAGTTTCTGTTATTTCAATGTTTAATCTTTCTCCATTCAAGGTAAAAGTAAAAGGAGGAAGAAGGAGAGGTGCTGATATGCATACATATCTGGCAGAGGTTGGCTATCCACCCCCTCCTAACCTCACACCCTCCTCAGCAACAGCTCTCACTTATTATTTTGGCTCATTGTTATATCCCCAGACTTCACTTTTCATTATATTTTGCTAAAAGAATTCCCCCCAAAGTACTCCTGCATTTTTTCCCCTTTCCAAAATGTTCCATGTCTTCCCCACTGGACTAGAGTGAGAGGGGAAAACAACTTGTTCAAAATGATGAATCAACAGGAACATGCTGTTGTTACATTCCTTGAGATAATTTAGCAGCCATTTATCCACTCAGCTCAAGAATACAGTTTCGAGTCTTCTCCTTCCTAGGGAAAAAAAGACTAGACTTCACCAAGATTTGCAGTCACCATGAGACTAGAAATGTGAGCTTGTAGAGGGCTAGTATGTATTGTGACATTAGCTCCTTCAAGACTAATTATAGTCTCCCTGCTCTCTGCCAACACATACACATAAATCATAACTTTTCTCAAGCTTTCATATGTTCAGTCCTATAAGTAGCCTTGAAAATAAATTAACATGCTGATTTAGCAGGGGGATAAAAGAAGTCAAGTATGAAATAATCTTTGTAAATCTACAGATAGACATGCAAATGTGTGTCTGGGTGTGGTGATGATGATGGGGGTAATGTTATGTACACGTTACTTTTTTTCACTTAATGTGGAAACATTAAGGAAACAGAAAATTAAATTTAACTCCTGAGAAAGGAAGTAACCTGGCAAAATATGAGTGAGACAAACATAATATGATAGGCCAAGAGGTTTTTCCAGGTTTAATGATTTTCAAAGACCATATAAAAGGTTTATGTAGCATTTTTGTTTTGTAAGCCCCTTCAGAGGCCCTGTCTTTAAACACATAATGCAGGATAAGCCTATTGAAAGAAAGTGGTCCAATTCCAGATTTCCACCTTTAAAGAAATGGAAACGGCAGGAAGCCTGTTGTTTATTGCTTGTGTGTGTGTGTGTGTGTGTGTGTGTGTGTGTGCCTGCTTAATTGCTCAGTCATATTGGACTATTTGTGACTCCATGGACTCTGGCCTGCCAAGCTCCTCTGTCCATGGGATTCTCCAGGCAAGAATACTGGAGTGGGTTGCCATCCCCCTCTCCAGGGAATCTTCCCAACCCAAGGATCAAACCTGGGTCTCCTGCACTGCAGGTGGATTCTATACTGTTGGGGCCACCAGGGTGCCTGTATATATTATTTATTGCTGAAGAGCTTAGGCAAAAATAGAAAGCTAGTGAGTGAGTTGAAAGGAAAGAAAGAGAAGAGCCTGGCTTGTTTTAAGTGTCTATAGTGTATATGTTACTGCACTGGTATTTTTCACACATGATATCCTTCATCCTGGAAATACTAGGCTGATAAAGAGCATGAATGATTACACAAACTGCATATTAGCAATAACAATCAAGATGTGACATTAGCCATGAGACCTTTATGATTCTAATGTTTAACATCCAGTGCAAATCCTATGAGTCTAATTAACAATGAGGTCATTCTGACATTGAGTGAGCAAGTACCTTCTCTGAGCTCACTGGGACTATCCTAGGTCATATGTAGTCTCTTATACAACACATTAACTCTTTGCAAGAGCACATAATTTCCACGTTTGAAATCTTTACATGTATTTAAGTTCAACTTTCCAAACTGAAGTCAAGAAAAAAATATAGCAAAGTAATGGGACTTTTCATTATGAGAAGGTAATTTCCTAAGTAGATCTAACTTTGACAGGAAAAACGGGGAAAGATGTTCAAATGGAAGAAGAAAGTGAATTTCTAAATTAAGAGAAATTACAAAACATTAATAATGGTTTTCTCAAAAGGAGCCAATCTTAAATCTACTTCAGTCTTACTCCTCCACCTTCTAGTATTTGGGTGGCATTTCAACTGTCTTTTTTTTTATGTGATATTAGACATCAGATTTAGAATTTAATTACTCTTGAGCTTAAAGTCTGGCTAGAATAGCAGAATTTATGTCAACACACTGAACATAGTGGGCATTCTCAGAGGCACAGAAAATGGCTGACTCTTGTGAAAGCTGATTACAGCGAAACAGGAGGCAGGAAGTGTATTCAGATGGTTTAAATCAAGGAAAAGCTTTTAACCTGACAAACTGGGATTCTTTTCCTAATACAAATGTATGACGCAATGTGGTATTTCAACTGAGTAGGAGATATATGTAAAAAGTTGTATTTCAACTTAATAAAATGATAGATGGGAAAATGAATTTGAGGAATTATAGGAATACGGCAAGACTTCCTGCTAATCTCTCAAGCCCAATGTTAATTTTTCATGTCAGTTCATGCTAAATGTAAAAAACATAAAAAAATCATTTGGAGATGCAGCTAAGACTAATCACAGTGTTGGGAGCTGACAGTACTAGTAATAACAGAAAAGGAGACACATATCGGAAAGGTGGGAACAAAGCCCAACATTGTAAAGTGTACAAAGCGGGTCAGACAGGAGAACTGCAATTATCCTGAAGATGTTGATTTGCTGGCCATGCCAGAGAGGATTTATTTTATCTTATATTTTCTTTTATTTAAATTGTTGCTTAGACTTTAAAGAAGATGGAGTGGGGGAGGGGGAGTTGGGGAAAAAAAACCCATACCTTTCTGAATGATGGAATCTTAGAGTCAGGAAGGATCTGGAAGGAATCATTCCTCTAAGACATGACACTGCAATGTGGTCATTCCTTCTCCAGGAGATGATAAATAGTCAGCTCCTATCTGGGCACATCCAGAGGCCATCACATAATTGTAGTTATTAGAAAGGTCCTCCACAAACTGAGTTACAATCTTTCTTCTTCGCACTTCCCACTATTAATCTTCATTCTGTGTTGGGGAGCTACACAGAATAATCACAATTCTCCTTTTCTGGGCAACAACCTCTCCAAACAACCTTGGGGAGAGAAGTCAGGAAAAAAAAATAGCAAAGTAATGGGACTTTTCATTATGAGAAAGTAATTTCTTAAGTAGATCTAACTTTGACAGGGAAAACTGGGAAAGATGTTCAAATGGAAGAAGAAGAAATTGGATTTCTAAATTAAGAGAAATTACAATAAAGCATAGAAACAAAGTGGTACACTTATAAATATAACTTGGAAAAAAAGAAGCTGTTGATAACACGAAGGATGTAGGAAAAAGATTTTTTTAAATGTACTTATAATCCAATTGAAAAGACAAGAATATAATGCAGTAAACAAAATGAATATAATGCATTAAAACTAAGATCAAACAACAGTACATCGTTGTCATTAAACCATGATTTGTATGATAAATATTCTAATTTTAAGTTTGGGATTAGAAGAAGATATTCTGAACTGCATTTAGTGAGGTCAAGCATCTTTTCTCATGTTCTTCTCAACCATTTGTATATATTATTTGGAGAAATGTCTGTCCAAGCCCTTTGCCCATTTTTGAATTGAGTTTTGTTGTTGTTGACTTTTAGGAGTTCCCTGGTACTTATTCCTTTATTATAGAATAGTATTCCATTGTATAGCTACATCACACTTTATTTTTCCACACTCAATCTTTTAAAATAAGAAGGCTTTTTATAGAATTAACAATAGCACAAAAGGATAGCCACTGAACATCCTTGGATATGGAATAAGAAAGAATATATTTCAATTTTAAAACATGTGAAATATTATGAAAGATAATGAAGAGATAAAATATTGGAGTAGTTTCCTGAGTAAACAAGTCAGAGGGAAGCATACTACTATGAACAAAATCTTCACATTATTCAGGCAGAATGTGCAATCCCTTTCTGAAGACATCATGCAATTAGTGTCAGAAAATCCAAATATACTAAAACTCCAAAAGCAATGTACTTATATTGTCATACTGTCTGTAACAAGTGCGTCTGCATGCTCAGTCTCCAAGTTGTGTCTGACTCTTGGCGAACCCATGGACTGTAGCCTGTCAGGTTCCTCTGTCCACAGGATTTCTAGGCAAGGATACTGGAGTGGGTTGCCATTTCCTCCTCCAGGGGATCTTTCCGACGCAGGGATTGAACCTGTGTCTCCAACATCTCCTGCACTGGCAGGCGGAGTTTTTACCACTGAGTCACCTAAGAAATCTGCAACAAGACACAGAATAAACTTAAAACAAGGAGCCTTTCTCTCTAATAAACTATTAAGCTATTTACCAAAAACAAAACCAAGAAATAAGTATAAAGTAGCAACAGATAAAGTAGCAACAACAAAAAAATCACCTAAATAACTAAGAACAACCCCAGGCCCACATAAAAATAAACAACAATAAACAAAAAAACTAACCCTTTAGGAGCCTATTAATGTATTCAAAAACAATAGATGTTCTTTCCTTTCCATCACCCTCCATACATGTCATCCTGAGCCTGTCTCTAACTGAATATTACATCTTTCTACTTCTTTTACCCTTCTTTTTCACTTGAGTCCAGGAGTTGACCAACACTCAGCTGGATTACAGCGATCGCTTCCAAACCATCTCCTTCCTTCTGCTGTTCCTGTTCTCCACATTTCATTTCAGCAGATGCAAGAGGTTTCTCCTCAAAACGTAATTCAGATCATAAAGATCCTCTTCTTGAAATTTCTCTATGGTCTTGTACTTCAAACCTCTTCCAAGGCTCTGTAACACCTGGCTCATGCCTGTAACTCAAACCTCATCTTTTGTCTGTCTTGCCCTTGCCCACCCTTCTCACCAGACTCCCACTCTACTGGCCTTTTTACAATATCTCAGCAGCTCCCATCTCAGGTCTTTACACATGCCATTCCTTCAGTCCCGAGTGTCTGCCCCTCCTCCTCTTTCCTATGACTACATCTTGTAGATAGAACTTCCTCAGAGAGGTCTTTCCAAAATACTCTGAAGTGGCCCTCCAACACTCAATTATTTTTAATATTAGCAAAATGTTGCTCTCCTTCTTGACATTTATCCCAGCTTACAATTATTGTCATTCACTTTATGGTTAATTTCTTTACCATACAGAATATCCAACTAGACTACAAGATCTATAATACTATATCTTTATCATTCATCATTGGATTCCTAGAGCCTAGCAAAATGCTGGAATATAAGAAACATGCAACAATTACTTATCAAATGAATATCTGATGGTAACTACACTATCTAAGTTTACCTACAGATCAATATTGTTCAGATTATATAGATCAATTACCTATAGTTCAAGATTATAACCAGTTTTCATAATATCTGAATCAGGCAGTGTATTTTTCTAAAACATTTATATTGAATAATAAGTATAGCGAACTCATTTGGAAAATCTGTGTCTTTGTTGACAACCAGATGATTTGTGTTTCATAAGGTGTTTGCGTGCATATATGTGTGCCAAGTTGTTTCAGGCATGTCTGACTCTTTGTGACCCTGTGAACTGTAGCCCACGATGCTCCTCCGTCCATGGGATCCTCTAGGCAAGAATACTGGAGTGGGTTGCCATGCCCTCCTCCAGGGGATTTCCTGACCCAGGGATCGAACCCACATCTCATGTGGCTCCTGCATTGCAACTGGATTCTTTACTTAGAGCTATTGGGGAAGCCCTCATAGGTGTTTTTGTCCTATCACTCTGTATTTAAGTGCATATGGATGAACATTTATTTGCCCCATGAATTGAAAATCAGTAACATAAAACTGTGGAATATTAGAGTTAGCTGAAAGACATTAAGTCATCTGGTCAAGTGTGTCACTCAGTAGAGGCATCTGTACATCTCTGGCAAAAATCATCAAGCTTCAATGTTTGCTAGATTAAAGAGCTCATCAACATACAAGTCAGCCAAAGGCAGAGGAACCAGAGATCAAATTGCCAATATCCACTGGATCATGGAAAAAGCAAGAGAGTTCCAGAAAAACATCTATTTCTGCTTGATTGACTATGCCAAAGCCGTGGACTGCGTGGATCACAATAAACTGTGGAAAATTCTGAAAGAGATGGGAATACCAGAGCACCTGACCTGCCTTTTGAGAAAACTTGCAGGTGAGGAAGCAACAGTTAAAACTGGACATGGAACAACAGACTGGTTCCAAAGAGGAAAAGCAGTACATCAAGGGTGTATATTGTCACCCTGCTTATTTAACTTCTATGCAGAGTACATCATGAGAAACGCTGGGCTGGAAGAAACACAAGCTGGAATCAAGATTGCCGGGAGAAATATTAATAACTTCAGATATGCAGATGACACCACCCTTATGGCAGAAAGTGAAGAGGAACTAAAAAGCCTCTTGTTGAAAGTGAAAGAGGACAGTGAAAAAGTTGGCTTAAAGCTCAACATTCAAAAAATGAAGATCATGGCATCTGGTCCCATCACTTCATGGGAAATAGGTGGGGAAACAGTGGAAACAGTGTCAGACTTTATTTTTGTGGGCTCCCAAATCACTGCAGATGGTGACTGCAGCCATGAAATTTTTAAAAAGATGCTTATTCCTTGGAAGAAAAGTTTTGACCAACCTAGATAGCATGTTGAAAAGCAGAGACATTACTTTCCCAACAAAGTTCCATCTAGTCAAGGCTATGGTTTTTCCAGTGGCCATGTATGGATGTGAGAGTGGACTGTGAAGAAGGCAGAGCACCAAAGAATTGATGCTTTTGAACTGTGGTGTTGGAGAAGACTCTTGAGAATCCCTTGGACTGCAAGGAGATCCAACCAGTCCATTCTAAAGGAGATCAGTCCTGGGTGCTCTTTGGAAGGAATGATGCTAAAGCTGAAACTCCAGTACTTTGGCCACCTCATGCGAAGAGTTGACTCATTGGAAAAGACTCTGATGATGGGAGGGATTGGGGGCAGGAGGAGAAGGGGACGACAGAGGATGAGATGGCTGGATGGCATCAATGACTCGATGGACGTGAGTCTAAGTGAACTCCGGGTGTTGGTGATAGACAGGGAGGCCTGGCATGCTGCGATTCATGGGGTCGCAAAGAGTCGGACACGACTGAGCGACTGAACTGAACCTGAACTGAAGGTCTAATTCCTCAAATTTTTGTTTCATTTACTCAGTCACAATCAGTGCCATTGTTCCATCTTCTGATTTATCACAGTAGATTCCCTCTTTGACATCAAGGCAGCTTGGTTATTTGAAAACAATTTTTATGCAAATAATGATAGCACCAGACTACATTTACCTGGATTTCCAAAGAAATGTCATGTTTAGAATTGGGGACACCAATCCAGGGCATCTTAGAGGTACTGATCCAAAATATTAGCATAGAATTTAGCACCTCTCCACATGAATCAATCTCTGTTTCTCCTGCTGCTTATCTACCTTAGGTTTTCCATTTCAGTTAGCCCTCTGAAGAGCTAACCAAATTCATGGTAATACCTGAAATAACTGGATAATTGAGAAATGTTGACTTTTCAGAACTCAGTGAGGTGGTATATCTAACCATGGACAGAAGAATTAGCTAAAGAGACTTCAGAAAGAGACTGACTTTTCTATACCTCAAGAGTTTTAATCAACAAATTCACATTTTTTTTCTGTGACTGACTTACCAGCCTACTAAGAGATGCTCACTAACTTAATTCACTTTCTAATCCTATTTATAATAAAAATTGAAAATCTATAAAAATAAACCTAGTTAATTTGCAATTCTTGCCAAAAATAATTTTTTCTCTTAAAGTATTATGGTAAAAATCAGCTTCTCAGGTGATGCAGAGGTAAAGAATCTGCCTGCCAATGCAGGAGGTGCAGGTTTGATCCCTGGGTCAGGAAGAACCCCTGAAGGAGGAAATGCTCCAGTATTGACCGGGAAATTCCATGGACAGAGGAGCCTGGTGGGCTATAGTCCATGGGGTCACCAGTCAAACATGACTCACACACACACACACACAATTATGGTAAAAATATTTTAGGAGCCATCCAAGGTATGTGTGTTTGTGTGTGTATATGTGTGTGTGTGTATGTGTTTAAGTGTAGTCAAAGCTATGGTTTTTGTGAGATTTGGACCATAAAGCAGGCTGAGCATTTAAGAATTAATGCTTTTGAACTGTGGTGCTAAGAGAAAACTCTTGGGAGTCCCTTGGACAGCAAGGAGATCAAGCCAATCAATTCTAAAGGAAATCTGATGAAAGGACTGATGCTGGAGCTGAAGCTCCAATACTTAGGCCACCTGATGTGAAGAACTGATTCATTGGAAAAGACCCTCATGCTGGGAAAGACTGAGGGCAAGAGGAGAAGGGGACAACAGAGAATGAGATGGTTGAGCAAACTCCAGGAGATAGTGAAGGTCAGGGAAGGCTGGTGTGCTGTAATCCTGGGGTCGCAAAAAGTCAGACACGACTGAGTGACTGAACAACTACAGCAACATATATGTGGGTGTGTGAGTGTGCATACCTTGCATTCCCAAACAATTTAGATCAGTAAGTAATAACAAAAAAATCTATAAGAGGAGTCTTGCGATAAAAATTTCAGTATTTTCCCAATGCTAGATGTTTCATGACTGCAGGATTTTCACATTCGTCTCAACTTGTCATCTGTGGCAACTGAGGTTGAATTGTACCATGATTCTTTTTACCTTTGCACCAGTGAGATGTTCCATTCCCTCAAACTATGGAATTACAGAATGACTTCCAGATATATAAGTTGGAGAAGGGAAGTCATTTTTTGTTAGAATAAGAAATAGTAAACTTTTATTGATTCAGAGTCTCTGGAGGAAGTACAGCATTAATTAACATAAATTTGTGGATTATAACATAGAAGAAACTTTATTGCTTTTAATTGTCTAGAGAAACTCAAATTTGAGAACATATTGCCAAGCACTAGTCCTACGAAAGTAAATTAGCACTAAAAATTGATTTATTTATTCACATATCAAATGTGGCAGTTTCTCTTTATGTCACAAGTGCACTTGTTTGTATGTTGGCTGCTTCCTCAGTTCTCATAAATAGGTAAATCATTCCCTCAGCTAGGTGTTTACCCTTTTAACTTCAGCTACCAGTTTAACCTCTCACGAACAACAAAGCAAACCTTCCTAGCTGCATTCCTGTTAGTAGGGAGGGGGACTTAGTGTCTGCTAAGATGGTGACACTGTGCTAAAGAATCCACTTGCGGGTGTAGATGTTAAGAGACCCGGGTTCGCTCCCTGGTTCAGGAAGATCCCCTGAGGGAAGGCATGACAATCCACTCCAGTATGCTTGCCTAGGAAATGCCACGGACAGAGAAGCCTGGCGGGCTCCAGTCCATGCAGTCACAAAGAGGGTAGGACATGACTGAATGTGGATATACACACACAGGATTCCTCCTAATGCTGAGACATTCTAGGTATGGAGCAACCCAGCACAAGTAGTTTTGTTTCTACTAAGAACCTGAATTAAAACATTCTGAATTTTCTGTGACTCAAAAATCTTTAGCACTTCTTTGTACCCTTTTGAGCAGGGATTGGCACACTTCTCTGTTTTTTTTTTTTTTTTTTAATAAAGGGCCAGATAGTAAATATTTTAGGCTTTGTGGGCTACTTAACCCTGCTGGTATGGCAGGAAAGCAGTCATAGAAAAGACATAAAGAATTAGTGTTTCTGTGTTCCAGTAAAATTTTATTGGAAATATAGGTGGCAGACTGGGGTTGACTGGCAGGCCATGGTTTGCCAATTTCTACATTAAAGGTATAATCTATGTAAGATGAGGATATTTTCTTTGGAAACACAAGTGCTAACTTGGTCGGTGCTAACCTAAGCAGAGTTGGAGTGCCTCGTGATAACTTAGTCCCTGTGGAGATATGGTCTCTTTATCTTTCAGGGAAAGCTTCTCCTGAATCCCATCAGGTCTGCACGAGGTTTCTTTGAACTATCTCACATATAATTATAGGTCTACAAGACTACAGAGAAGTTTGTGATGCCCTTCGTAATGTCAAAGATTTCCTAACAATTCAAAAATGCCTCCTGTCCTTTATCCTTTCTTCTTGATCATTTCCTTGAAGGAGACTACTGCAGCCTCTGTAAAACCCACTTGCTACAATTCAGCTAACAGAATTAGAGTTGCCACAAAGGAAGACCATTGAGTCAAAGGTTTTGTCAGCTATAAGGCAGAAAGAAAAATAATGGCAGAGGAAGAGGACATAATTGAAGAAACAGCCACATTAAAAAAATCACCTTATGGGAATTCCCTGTTGGTTCAATGGTTAGGACTCCTCCCACTTTCACTGCAGGAAGCATGGGTTGCTTCACAACGAAAATTTAAAAAAAAAAAAAAGATCACTGTAGGATAATATAGGAGAACCCTCACTGATTGAAAACATCTGCAAAACAATATATTAATTTAGTAGCCAGAAGTGTACAGTTCAAGGCTGCTTTGCTAGCTCTCAGTGGTCATGAGAGAAGTCAGCCATAAAAGAGAGAAGTCAGCCATAAAAGCCTATGCATATATATAAATAAATATGTTCAGCATATTGTTAACATATGCATACAAGTTTAAAAAAACTCTATTGGAGAACAGTTGCTTTACAATGTTATGTTATTTTCTACTGCACAGCAAAGTGAATCAGCTACACATCTGTTGGTATACATCACATAATTACCACCACCCCCACCCCCCCCCGCTTTAGATTTCCCATTTAGGTCACCACAGAGCATTAAGTAGAGTTTTCTGGGCTATACGGTGGGTTTTAATTAACTATCTATTTTATACATAGTATCAGTACTGTATAATATGTCAACCCCATCTCCTAATTTCTCCCACCCCACTCTCTCCCCCTTGGTATGCATTCAATTTTTAAGGAAGTCATTTCAGAGATAGTCAGTATTACATCAATTCAGTACTGTGCAGAGATAAAAGCGACATATTTATCATACCTTGGGGAATTTGTCTAGTAGAAAACAAAATCCTTATACCCATGGAACTTGTAATACAGTAACCTTTAACATGCAGATAATATATGAAATTTATATCACATGTATTTAATACCTCGGAAGTTCGTGATCAGCCTGAATGTAACTGTTTTAGAAAGAACCAGGTAAAATGTACATTGATTTTCAGTAACTGGGCTAGAGTTGACAGGTGGTATCCAGCACACTAATGGATTTTATCCAAATTTCAGATGAGGTTATTTAGGTGAGGCAGATCAGAGATCAATATACTTCCCCTGGAATACCAAAGGCACTGCTCAAGAGGAGCAATTAAAGAGCTGTGGACTACAGTGGGTATTACTAAAGGTACAAAGGAGGGAGAAAGGGATGGATGGAGGGATAGACCCAGTGAGGTGTTTCTCACTGAGACATACCAAAAACATAAAAAGAGTAAGGGTTCTTGAATGCACAAGGAGCCAGGAGAGCTCAGCACAATAAAATAATAGCTGGTTCCCAAAATAAATCATCAGAGGTGTTAAAACGCAATGTCTTGCTTTTTGAATGTCAAATGATTTCCTGCAGGAGCTTGTGCCATGATATCACTAAGACTACAAAGCCAGCTTCTAAAATGCAGTCATTCCCTCACACTTAAGAAGAAACCTCAAAGATCCCAAAGGAAACTAAAACTTTATTTCAAAAATTTGCTTTGAAAATAAAATAAGAAGATGCATTATTGCAAACACTGAAAGGACTGATCTAAACTGCTAGAGAGCTAGTCCTGATTTTAGAGGGTGGTGACAAGCAGGCACATCTATTTTGGTGTCCCTGTGTGCTTAGTCATGTCCAACTATTTGTGACCTCATGGACTGTAGCCCGCCAGGTTCTCTGTCCAAGGGGATTCTCCAGGCAAGAATGCTGAAGTGGGTTGCCATGCCCTCCTCTAGGGGATCTTCCCAGGTCTCCCGCATTGCAGATGGATTCTTTACTGTCTGAGCCTCCAGGGAAGCCCTTGGTGCCCTAAGCAGAAGTGAGTAAAAAGGGCAACAGATCACCAACCAGCACAACCATCTCAAAACACAGAATTGTGTCAGGACTTCTTTTCCATTGATTGCTTTGTCATTCTGCCTCTCTTAGCTCTTTATGCTGTTCTGGGAACATAGGGGGCTTCCCAGGTGGCGCTAGTGGTAAAAAATCTGCCTGTCAATGCAGGAGACATAAGATCCCTGGGTTGGGAAGATCTCCTGGAGGAAGGCACGACAACCCACTCCAGTGTTCTTGCCTAGAGAATCCAGTAGTCGGAGAGTCCTGGTGGGCTACAGTCCATAGGGTCCCAGAGAGTCAGACACGACTAAAGCGTCTTAGCATGCAGGCATGCTTGGGAACACAGGTGGTGCCCACTGAATACACACCTATCGTTCTCTCTCTCCCTCATTTTCCTTATTTTTTTTACCCAAGTTTCTTCTTAATATCCCCTTCACTTCATTTTTCTCAGTTTCTCATCTTTTTTTTCCCATTTCCCTTGCCATTCTCTGTATGTCTTTCTTTTTTCCTATCTTAAAGGTTACATAATAAAACCGAAATATATTTACAATTATTTCTTTCAATCACTGAGTTAATTCACCCTAATCTTTAATGATAATGCTATGCATGTGTATATACACATACAGTATATTTTCCTTTAGGAACAAAGACTATAAAACAGTTGATTTTACATGAGGGCAAATTCCTCTGTGTTTTGTTTTTGCTTTTCTTGTTTCTTCCTGTGGTTCCTCCTGTTACTTAGCCTCTTGGCTATTCAGAAGTAGTACCGTAACCTATGAATGTGCTGCTGACCTTTCAAACGATCAATACATCTCCACGTTAAACATTTTTTAATCCTTTGAAATGGATGGAAACTGATGCCAACTTTCCCTTTGCAAGTGTAAGCATTTTTAGAAGGAAAGAGGAAAGGAGCTGTTCGGTGTTATATTTTACACAATTAAACAATGAGCCATCTTGGCACAGAAGTCCAGGGAAATACATCATGTCTCTGAGAGATTCTTTTCTAAGGTCATTATCTACTCCAGCCACACAGGGTCTACCATTCCCTCCCATCAGGAGAGTCCAGGGCCCTTTGCAGAGCTCTATCACATTACGCCGCTTCTTATCTCACAACCTATTCAGGGCTCATTTGCATGCCTGCAAAAGTGGGGTTCTGTCCCTTGGAGAGCTGGTGGGCATCCTGTGGTCTGAATCTTCTCATCCTTGAACATTAGATACTCTGCTGCCATGGAAAAGCCACCAGGGATGTCAGTTGATCGACAGACTTGGAAATTCTACTTTTATCTCAGTCGATTAGCAAGTTCTTTTTTTTTTTTTTTTCTCTTTCCTACTGTCAGCATGAAAAGATGACAAGTTAAGGAAAATGTAAAGTTAATGCCGATGGAAAGGCAGCATAGAAATAGAGAACTGTGCTGTTCAGTATTCAGTAGTAAAAAGACAAATTTATACTACTGGTTTCCCTGCCACAAAAAAAAAAAAAAAAAAGAACAACTATAGAGTCTTCAGCAGATACAGTTCTCTTAGATGAATCTTACTTTTCTATTGTCTTTTATTATGAAACCACGGGTGTGTTATGCTGGAACACTTCAACTTCTCCCTTCTTAGTGCCAGAGTTCTGATGTTAATTGCCTTCACTCACGTTCCTGCCTAAGTGTTCCCTGAAATCTGTTCCTACATTTTCTACCTTATTGAACTCTCTCTCAAGTGTCACTGATGATCTCTAGTCTCTCCTCAGGTTTCATGCTCCTGAATGTTTTCAGCCTCTTTATGACTTTTGACACTGTTGAGTACCTGCTCCTTCATTCTTGGCCTTCTCTTGGTTTCCATGACATTGTGCTCCTTTGTTCTTCAACTTCAGTGAATAGCTCTTCTTTGTTTCCCTGCTGCTCCCCGCCCTCCTGCCATGGTCAAACTGTTTTCATCAAAGCTATTGTCTTGGCCTTCTGCTCTTCTTCATTTACACTTATTCCATCTTCCCCTCAATGAATATCCTTAAATATAGACTCTAATTGCCAACCTCAATGCTTCTCAATGAAAATACAATATCTTAATTCAAACTGTCAAAGGAGTGTATTTACTTGGGTAATCAGTCAATGACATCTTAAATTTACCTTTTTTTCAGTACAGTGAAAGTTTACCTCCTCATATTCTCTTCTCTGCTCCCCCTAGGAAGCTCTATCTCCACCAAATACCAAGCCTCAAAACCAAACTACAAAAAAAAAAAAAAAAAAAAACCACCAAACTACAAGAGCCATTTTCAGTTCAGTTCAGTCACTTAATCGTGTCTGACTCTATGACTCCATGGACTGCAGCACTCCAGGCTTCCCTGGTTCATCAACTCCTGGAGCTTGCTCAAATTCATGTCCATTGAGTTGCTGATGCCATCCAACCATCTCATCCTCTGTCATTCCCTTCTCCTCCCACCTTCAATCTTTCCCAGCATCAGAGTTTTTCCAATGAGTCAGTTCTTCCCATCAGGTGGCCAAAGTATTGGAGTCTCAGCTTCAGCATCAGTCCTTCCAATGAATATTCAGGGCTGATTTCCTTTAGGATTGGATTGGTTGGATCTCCTTGCAGTCTAAGGAACTCTCAAGAGTCTTCAACATCACAGTTCAAAAATATCAGTTCTTCGATTCTCAGCTTTCTTCATAGTCCAACTCTCACATCTATACATGTCTACTGGAAAAACCATAACCTTGACTAGATGGATCGTTTTTGGCAAAGTAATGTCTCTGCTTTTTAATATGCTATCCAGGTTGGTCATAACTTTTCTTCCAAGGAGTAAGCATCTTTTAATTTCATGGCTGCAGTCACCATCTGCAGTGATTTTGGAGCCTGAAAAAAATAAAGTCAGCCACTGTTTCCCCATCTATTTGCCATGAAATGATGGGACAAGATGTCATGATCTAGTTTTCTGAATGTTGAGCTTTAAGCCAAATTTTTCACTCTCCTCTTTCACTTTCATCAAGAGACTCTTTAGTTCTTCTTTGCTTTCTGCCATAAGGGTGGTGTCCTCTGCTTATCTGAAGTTATTGATATTTCTCCCAGAAACCTTGATTCGAACTTGTGCTTCCTCCAGCCTATCATTTCACATGAACTACTCTCCATATAAGTTGAATAAGCAGGGTGATGATATCCAGCCTAGACGTACTCCTTTCCCTATTTGGAACCAGTCTGTTTTTCCATGTCCAGTTCTAATTGTTGCTTCTTGACCTGCATACAGATTGCTCAAGAAGTAGGTAAGGGGGTCTGGTTCCCATCTCTTGAAAAATTTTCCAGTTTGTTGTGATCCACACAGTCAAAGGCTTTGTCATAGTCAATAAAGCAGAAGTAGATGTTTTCAGGAACTCTCTTGCTTTTTCTATGATCCAACAGATGTTAGCAATTTGATCTCTGGTTCCTCTGCCTTTTCTATATCCAGTTTGAACATCTGAAAGTTCACGGTTCACATACTGTTGAAGCCTGGCTTGGAGAATTTTGAGCATTACTTTGCTAGCATGTGAGATGAGTGCAATTATGTGGTAGTTTGAGCATTCTTTGGCATTGCCTTTCTTTGGGATTGTAATGAAAACTGACCTTTTCTATCCTGTGGTCACTGCTGAGTTTTTCCAAATTTGCTGGAATACTGAGCACAGCACTTTCACAGTATCATCTTTTAGGATTTGAAATAGCTCAACTGGAATTCCATCACCTCCACTAGCTTTGTTCATAGTGATGCTTCCTAAGGACCACTTTACTTCGCATTCCATGATGTCTGGCTCTAGGTGAGTGATCATACCATCATGGTTATCTGGGTCATGGAGATCCATTTTGTGGAGTATTCTGTGTATTCTTGCCACCTCTTCTTAATATCTTCTGCTTCTGTTAGGTCCCTACCATTTCTGTCCTTTATTTTGCCCATCTTTGTATGAAATGCAAGCTACTGTATTATTCAAGAACTTCTATAACACTATAGGGAGAAGGAAATGGTAGACCACTCCAGTATTCTTGACTGAAGAAATCCATAGGCAGAGAAGCCTGGTGGGCTACAGTCCATGGGGTCGCAAAGAGTCAGAGGGACACAACTGAGTGACTAACAAACACACCCACATAACACTACAGTGTCTGCTGCATTACATTCAAACTCCTGTGCAGGGCTTTCAGGATTTTTCACATATGGCATTGATCTACCTGATTTTGGTTTCCATGACTCCAGTGTGAGCCATCACTGCTGGCCGCTACTTTTTGCAGACATTCTGCTCCACCTCCTCCCATACTAGCTCTATCTCTCTAGGTTTTGTTCTTTCCCTCTAGGTGGAATTACTTTGCCTAATCAATGTATCTATTTGTGGTTTTTAACTTTCTAATAGTTGTCAGTAACCAAGTATTATCTGGCAATAATTAGTGGTGTACAATAGAAAGATATTATATCTCAGTGGTTAAGATCTTAGAGTTGTGTTGAAACACAACTCACTTATGGTGTGACCTTGGGCAAATCATTTAAATTCTCTCAGCTCCTGTTTATTCATTTATAAAATGGAAAGATATACTACTGACCACGTAGTGTTGTTGGGTGGAATATACAAAATCATACATGTGAACTTAGCACTTAACACAGGGCCTGACCCTTAATATATGTGTGACTGTGCTCAGTTGTCTCCAACTCTTTGTGACCCCATGGACTGAAATTCAGAATTTGAATCTAAGAGTTAATGAATTTCTCAAGTAATTCCAGTTAGTAAGTTGAGGAGAGCCCCTTGAGAGACAACAAGATCTCTTCCTTACTGGGGATCACAAGGAACTCTTCCCAATGGGTGAGTGAAAGGACAAGAGTCATAAGACAAGGCTTATGGTTTGCGATCTTCGTTCACCAGCTTTGCCTCCATCTTTGTTCATATTGATAAGAGATTCTCCTTGAAAATGGTGCAGCAATAATGCTTTATAAACAGCTATTAGTTCTGAGTAATCCCTTAGAAAAAACATGATGCAGCCACAGAAACAGCATTAGGAAAACAATTGTATATGATAAAACTTAAATGATTCCATATATAATTTGTCTATTAAAGTATCTTCAACATTAAAATTAGGGTAATAATATATCCTCACTGATTTTCTAATTATATACAGGCAGCATAACATAGGTATACAAGGAGATCTGATCCCTAGATAAAATTGTGAAATGAAATAAATTTCCTTGGTATTCTCCACATCTTCTCCCATACTTTCTCCCATATCTTCAAATTAACTATTTTTCCTTTATCTTACTCTTAGGGAATAATTCTCAAGCAAACAGAAACGAAAACTCACCCAGTACAGATCTTTTGGGTTCAAAGATCACATTTTCTTTTTGTCCCACCTATCCTCTTTGCTTATATCTCTCATTTTCTACAACAGCTAAAAAAAAAAGCAATTTATTATCATGGTAAAAAACCATGCATGGGTATGAATGACTGAAAAGCTCAGTATTTTCAGAGATGCATCTACTTTTAAAATATAAGCTAATTAACACACTTGATGGTTAGACAGCATCATTGACTCAATGGACATTAATTTGAGCAAACTGGGAGATAGGGAAGGACAGGGGAGCCTGGGGTGCTGCAGTCTACACAGTCACAAAGAGACATATTTGTGACCCCATGAGTCGCAGCATGCCAGGCCTCCCTGTCCATCACCATCTCCCAGAGTTCACTCAGGCTCACGTCCATCAAGTCCATGATGCCATCCAGCCATCTCATCCTCTGTCGTCCCCTTCTCCTCCTGCCCCCAATCCCTCCGAGCATCAGAGTCTTTTCCAATGAGTCAACTCTTCATATGAGGTGGTCAAAATACTGGAGCTTCAGCTTTAGCATCATTCCTTCCAAAGAAATCCTAGGGTTGATCTCCTTCAGAATGGACTGGTTGGATCTCCTTGCACTCCAAGGGACTCTCAAGAGTCTTCTCCAACACCACAGTTCAAAAGCATCAATTCTTCGGCGCTCAGCCTTCTTCACAGTCCACTCTCACATCCATGCATGACCACAGGAAAAACCAAAGCCTTGACTAGACAGACCTTAGTCGGCAAAGTAATGTCTCTGCTTCTGAATATAATATCTAGGTTGGTCATAACTTTTCTTCCAAGGAGTAAGCGCCTTTTAATTTCATGGCTGCAGTCACCATCTGCAGTGATTTTGGAGCCCCCAAAAAATAAAGTCTGACACTGTTTCTACTGTTTCCCCATCTATTTCCCATGAAGTGATGGGACTGGATGCCATGATCTTTGTTTTCTGAATGCTGAGCTTTAAGTCAACTTTTTCACTCTCCTCTTTCACTTTCATCAAGAGGCTTTTTAGCTCTTCTTCATTTTCTGCCATAAGGGTGGTGTCATCTGCATATCTGAAGTTATTGATATTTCTCCCACCAATCTTGATTCCAGCTTGTGTTTCTTCCAGTCCAGTGTTTCTCATGATGTACTCTGCATATAAGTTAAACAAGCAGGGTGACAATATACAGCCTTGACGTACTCCTTTTCCTATTTGCAACCAGTCTGATGTTCCATGTCCAGTTCTAACTGTTGCTTCCTGACCTGCATACAGATTTCTCAAGAAGCAGGTTAGGTGGTCTGGGATTCCCATCTCTTTCAGAATTTTCCACAGTTTATTGTGATCCACACAGTCAAAGGCTTTGGCATAGTTTTCCCTTCCCCTTAATGTTTCTGAAAAGACAAGCAGATGACAGCATTAGCTGCCTTTAGTTACTGTAGTAATCAATTAGTGATGGGTGGTCACCAACATTAAGTTACTCCTCCATCTGCCTTCTACCAGGGTAGTATATTAAGTGCCATACAGTTTTGTCAGTTCATTCTTCTGTTTCCACTTGCAGAGAATTTTTCCTAAGTACTACTATAAGTAATTAATAAAAATATGTAATAACACATGGTTCCTTCCCTAAAGAAAAGTTAGTCAATTCTCCATTTCCATTGTTCTCAGATGGAGATTAGCAAACATGTTTGAAAAAGTCCAGATAATAAATATTTCAGGCTTGTTGACCAAGAGGCAAAATCAAGACTATTATGCTGGTACTCATATGGCAAGAAAGAAAACAAATTTCCACACATATTTTATTCATGAAATTAAAAACATTATTTATAAACACTTAAAACTGAATTACATATGATTTTTATGTGTCACAAAATGTTGGGTTTTTTTTTTCAATTTTTTTCCCTCAATCATTTAAAAATATAAAACTCATTCTTTGCTTATGGTCTAACAAAAACAGACTGAGGGTGTGGGTTAGAGAGGAAGGGCACGAGTGGTAGCTTTGACTATAGCTTATCAAAATCTGTTTTAGGAAATATCTAACATGGAATCTATTAATCTAAGTTTCTAACTTTAAAAGGAAATAACATTTAATATCAAATATCTTTGAATTGGGTACCCATGATCTGTGAGATGTAATAGATAATGTACAGAGTTATTTTTATCAAGACTGTATGGAATGAAAGCAGCTATAAAAGGCTAAATTAAGTCAGCAGAAGCAAAAAAAAAAGGAAATTTGTTACAGGCTCAGATAAGCAGATCAGTAGTAGAGGGTTGAAGGGATAAGAGAAAAAGGTAAAGGAGATTAAGAGGTATAAACCCTCCAGTTATAAATAAGTCATGAGGACATAATGTACAGTATAGGGAATATTGTCAATTGTACTACTAACCTTGTATGGTGACAGATAGTAGCTAGACTTATGTGATGATCATTTTGCAATGTAAAGAAATAGCAATCATTCTGTTTATGTGCGTGGTTGCTTCAGACCTGTCCAGCTCTTTTTGACCCTATGGACTGTAGTCCATGGCCCACTGGGCTCCTCTGTCCATGGGATTCTCCAGGCAAGAATACTGGAGTGCACGGCCGTTCTCTACTCTAGAGGATCTTCTCGACCTAGGGACTGAATCTGCCTCTCTTAGATCTCCTGCTTTGGCAGGCAGGTTCTTTATCACTAGAGACACCTGGGAAGTCCATGTTTGTGTATCAGGGATTAACATAATGTTATAAGTCAATACTTCAAAAAAAGCAAGCATACTCATAGAAAAAGAGATTAGATTTACAGAGGTGGGGGAGGGGTCTCCGGGAGTGGGAATTGTTACAGGTAACTAACTACTAAAGATGCAATGTATAACCTGATAATATAACTGCTATTGTTTTATCAAAGTTGAGAGAGTAAATCCTAAGTTTTCATCATGAGGAAAATAGAAATAGATGTCTTTATTTTTTTTTATTTTCTATTTATATGAGATGGTGAATGTTCACTAAGTACTGTGTTAATAATTTCATGGCGTATGTAAGTCAAATCATCATGCTATACACCTCAATCTCAAACACCATTCCAGTCAATAAAACTGGAAAAGAAAAAGAGAGGACCACTGGGAGAGCTGATTCAGAGGTGTTAGTAGAACTTGAAACAGTATTAGGATTTTTTTTATCCCTGTCTTCTCTCTGCTTCTCTCTGAGTGCAGATTCCATTCTAAACTGCTACAGAAGGGTCTTCTCCACAAGGTGGAGAATATATCTACAGGCAGCCTTTTCACTTTCATGCATTGGAGAAGGAAATGGCAACCCACTCATGTTCTTGCCTGGAGAATCCCAGGGACGAGGGAGCCTGGTGGGCTGCTGTCTATGGGGTCGCACAGAGTCAGACATGACTTAGCAGCAGCAGCAGCAGCATTAGGCTCAGGTGCCAGCTTGTTTATCTTAAGGGGATGGTTTTTTTGCGGTTCGCTCAGTAAACACAGTCCCAGGGAGGACCACAGCAGCAGATGCTGTCAGAACTTCACCCATATCTCCTCAGGGTCAGGTCTTTTTTTTTTTTTTTTTTTAATGCACACGTCTCCCAGTGAGTTGTCACTCTCCCAAAACCTGCATCTCTTTGTTGGAAGACTTGCCCTCAGGCAGTTGGAACTAGCTTGGTCCACCCACACAGATTTCCAGGAATGTCTGCAGATTTATGTCCCTGTCGGATAGTCTTTAAACAATGACTGACAGGTGTGGGAATAGTCTTATCTCCCTTACCCAAAAGTGAGGTGTAGCCTACACAGTTTTCAGAGCTTTCCTAAGGGACTGAAACAAGGGTATCTGTGCAGGAAAGAGTTAACACAGTAAGACTGAAACTGCTAGCCTTAAAAAGGTCCACTTGCAAGGCTGGCCCTTGGTTGGTATTTGGGAACTGGGATTTCAGAAGGGTCTCCACTATTATCTGATAAGAGTTATTGTACCTATATTGTACAAACCATGTGGTTTGTGCTGAACACATGCTCTCCTTCTGGGATTTTGGAACTTAGGTAAGCACCAGGCTGAGGGTGCCAGCCCCCAAGAAAAGGCTGGGGCACTGAGCCTCTAATGAACTTCCCTGGTTGGCAATGTTTTATATGTGTTGTCGCAATCAATTCACTGGGGAAACAGTATTTTTTGTGTGATTCTACTAGAGGAGGATTCAGGAAAGTTTATGCCTGGTCTCCTCTGAGCCTTTTCCTATACATCCCTTTTCTTTGCTCATTTTGCTTTGTATCCTTTCACTGTAATAAATCATAGCTGTAAGCCTGATTATATACTGAGTCCTGTGAATCCTCTTAGTGAGTCAGAAAACTTGGGAGTGGCCTTGAGGACTCCTGACATAGCATCCTTCATGGGACCTTGCCCGGTATTCTTTTTTCCAAATACTATATCCTTCCTCTCTAAATCTCCTCTAGATGTTTCTTGAAATATTTTCTAATAAACCATTTTCATAGTACTCTTCTCAGGGTCTACTCTTGGGGAACCCAGTCTAAGACATGTTCTATTTCAACCTTTAAGTAATGACTGTGATCAGGAAAACAAGGTGTTCGATTGACTGTCCAAATATTGACCATGTGCTCATATGTGTTGCCAGGGAGAACGGGGCCTTTTCACCAGAAGTGGGTGAAAGAGAGGGCAAGTGCTGCATAGACACTAAACCACAGAAAACATGGCCTTTTCTTAGACTGAAAGACTTGTATGCTAACATGACATGAAGCTCTTGAGTGAACATCCTCATCTAAAAATGCCTTTCATTTATTGATCATTTTTTCACAACGTGAGATTGTGTTACTTTATAATTGGTACAGTATAGCTATAGGATATGCAATTAGAAAAAACTTAAAGGCTTCTTGAAATTAAGGTGCTTGCTCTTTTGCAAACTTTGCTCCTAGCTAAGTGAATTGTAGCCCACAAACAGCTTTTCAGCACCTAACTCAAGTTTATACCTTGGAAAAAATGAAATGTTACTGTATCACAAAGTTTCAGTGGAAAATCTGAACATTAAATCTGTAAAATCCAAAGATATATTGTACCTCATTTATTAAGCTAAAGTCTCATCATGAGTTTATTGATATTGCAAAAAAATAATACTAACTAAATGGAATGTCACATCGGCCAGGTGCATTCCCTTATTCATAAACATTTTCTCAACAGGTGTTTTTCTCTCAATACTCAACAGGTATATTCCTTTCAGAAATATTTTCCTGGAGCATCTCCCCTTTTATGTTTTTCTCAACTAGGGTTTCCTTTACCTTATGTTTAAATGTCTGACTATAAATACATTTACATTAAAAACATTTCAAAAATTAGAGACATGTGCAAAGTGTAAGGACCAGTCATTCACGATCTCATCTACCAGAGATAAGCACTGTTAAGGCTTTTTGATAAATAAAGATGTGTCTGCTTACTAAGGGAAAAGGTTCATATGACTAACACACTTTGTAATTTGCCCTTTCTTTGCACTTAAAAAATGTCACAGGCATCGTCTAGGTCATAATAATAGCATAGAAATTTACCTCATTTTTTCATAATGGCCTTATAATATTCCATGCTATGACCATCACCACTTATTAACTATTTCTGTATTAATAGTAGTGTTTAGGTTGCTTCCGATTTTTTATCACCCAAACAATTGTCCAATAAAATATCATGGTACACATTTCTTTAAGAATTAGTAGTAGTATTCAGTTCAGTTCAGTTCAGTTGCTCAGTCGTGCCCAGCTCTTTGCAACCCCACGAATCATAGCACGCCAGGCCTCCCTGTCCATCACCAGCTCCTGGAGTTTACCCAAACTCATGTCTATTGAGTCGGTGATGCCATCCAGCCATCTCATCCTCTGTTGTCCCCTTCTCTTCCTGCCCCCAATCCCTCCCAGCATCAGAGTCTTTTCCAATGAGTCAACTCTTCACATGAGGTGGCCAAAGTACTGGAGTTTCAGCATAGCATCATTCCTTCCAAAGAAATCCCAGGGTTGATCTCCTTCAGAATGGACTGGTTGGATCTCCTTGCAGTTCAAGGGACTCTCAAGAGTCTTCTCCAACACCACAGTTCAAAAGCATCAATTCTTCGGTGCTCAGCCTTCTTCACAGTCCAACTCTCACATCCATACATGACCACTGGAAAAACCATAGCCTTGACTAGACGGACCAGCATAGCATCATTCCTTCCAAAGAAATCCCAGGGTTGATCTCCTTCAGAATGGACTGGTTGGATCTCCTTGCAGTTCAAGGGACTCTCAAGAGTCTTCTCCAACACCACAGTTCAAAAGCATCAATTCTTCGGTGCTCAGCCTTCTTCACAGTCCAACTCTCACATCCATACATGACCACTGGAAAAACCATAGCCTTGACTAGACGGACCTTTGTTGGCAAAGTAATGTCTCTGCTTTTGAATAATTACTGTAGGATAAATTCCTACAAGTTGATTGACTGCAACAAAATATATGGGGCTTCCCAGGTAGCTCTGTGGTAAAGAATCCACCTGCCAATGCAGGTTAGATCCCTGGGTTGGGAAGATCCCTGGAGAACAAAATGGCAACCCACTTCCATATTCTTGCCTGGAAAATCCCATGGACAGAGCTTAGCGGGATGCAGTCCATGGGGTCACAAAAGAGTTGGACACGATTTAGTGACTAAACAAAAACAACAACAAAAAATGTGCACATTTAAATTTTGAGAATAATTTTGAAACTGGCTCAAAATAAGCTAGACCATTTTAGTCCCCTCAATAGGGTACAAAAGTGTTGATTTCTTTCTATCTTCATCAATGTTAAGTATTTTAGGCCTCCAAAAACTTTTCCAATGTGAAATGGAAAAATATCTTGTACTTTCAATGTACATGTTTTGATAATGTGTCTTCAAGTATCTTTTTAACTGTCAGTTATTTACACATCTACCTTAATACATTAACTTGTCACATAATTTTCCTATTTTACAAATAGACTAATAACTTTTTCTAATAAAAGCAATCATAAATTTTCAATATTAATCCTTTATCATTCATATGTATTAATAATACTTTTCCTCTTTTCTTCTTTACTGGTTTTAATGCCAATGACTTTTTATTCCAGACACTCGTTCAATTTGTTCATTTTACTCTCATGATTTCTCACCTTGTTGTCATATTAACAAAGGGCTCTCACCTCCATATTACAAAATATTTCTCTGTACTTATACTAAGACTGATAAGATGCATCTTTTCCTTTGTATCACTTTACTTCTACTTTGAAGCTTCACCTTTAAAATATGTGTCCCTTATCATCAAATCCCACTTAATCATCATTTAGTCTAGCTAAGTACATTTCTTTCCTTTCATCTTTGCTAAAGCCAATCTTCCATTCTCATAAATTCCTTATCTGAATTTCACCCAATTTACCTAATTGGTTCTTCTCTATCCATCTTAGACTTAAGGGAGTGAGCATGCTTTTTTGAGTGCAGATTCATTAATTACACGCAGAGGTTGAGTTCTGCCCTTTTCACATAATGCTTTCTTTCCCAGCTAAATTAATGGGGCCATGTTTCTTGCTCTATCACACAAAATTTCCAATTTACATTCATGTTTCTGTTTCCTTTTTAATATATTGCTATTGCTATTGCTAAGTCACTTCAGTCGTGTCTGACTCTGTGTGACCCCATAGATGGCAGCCCACCAGGCTCCCCTGTCCCTGGGATCCTCCAGGCAAGAACACTGGAGTGGGTTGCCGTTTCCTTCTCCAATGCATGAAAATGAAAAGTGAAAGTGAAGTCACTCAGTCATGTCCGACTTAGCGACCCCATGGACTGCAGCCTTCCAGGCTCCTCCATCCATGGGATTTTCCAAGCAAGAGTACTGGAGTGGGTTGCCATTGTCTTCTCTGAATTTTAATATATTAAGTATGCCCAAAATTGAAACAGTGTCCCCTGTCTCTACTCTTATAGAGACCCACCTCAATTGGATACCACCTCTTGGGACATCTAGTTGCTAGCCTATTAGTTTCTGAAAACTAAGTCCCAAACACTGGGTGGCTTAAACAACAGAAATTTATTCTCTCACAGTTCCAGACTCTAGGAGCTCAAAATCAACATGTTGGCAGGGTTAGTTCGTTATGAAGGCCCTGAGGGGAAAATCTGTCCCATGCCTCTCTCCTGGCTTCTGATGGGTTGCTAATGATCTTTGGCTTTTCCTGGATCCCTGAAGCTCTCCCTTATCTCTGCCTTCATCTTCACATGATGTTCTCTCTGTGTGCTGTGTCCGAGGTTCTCCTTTTTTTATAAGAATATCAATCATAGCACTTTAGGGGCCCACCCTACTCCGGTATGACCTCATCTTAACTACAGGGATATATTCTGTGCAGGTTAGGGCTGTGGACAACTGAAGCTGATCCAGTTGTCTTGAGGAATCTCTGAGGGTCCATGGAGAAGAGGTCTGAGAAATGCCCACCTGACAGGCAAAAGAACTACATATTAATTCATAAACTCTCAATCTTCCATATCCTATTAGTTCAAAGTTTGCCTCATTGTGTGTGTGTGTGTGTGTGTGAATGGCTAAGAAGATTCTGTACATAGCCCCAAGAGGCCTAGGAGCCACAGATCAGAAAGTAAGAAATGTGTGGTGAAACTGATCTGAGATGCTGTCAGATTATACCTTTATGCAGCTGGTTGCTACAGCAATGGCTAAAGTAAATGGGTGAGGCAATATGATGTGACGTGGGGCATTAGAGGTCCAAAACAAATGGGAAAAAATACAGGGTTGTTTTAAAATCAGCTCCTGTTCATAATCTCTGCAGGGAGAACAGGAAGTATCCTGAATGGAGGTCCTTTCCAGCACAGAAAAGAAATGGACAGTTTCGTGGTACAACATTTGGAAGTTTTAGTGGTCACAATGAACATATAGAGTTTATATCATTGATGCTGGTGGGGTCTTTATAAGAAACAGGGAGCACAAGACAAGGAGGAGATGTGTGTAATGAGATGAGAAAACAGTTATGTTCTGTCTGGGGAATAGTGAGTTAGAAGCACCAGAAGGCAGTTCAGAAGGCAGTGTCTATCAGTCAGTCAGGAATTAGAGTTTAGCAGCTTAGGTATGACCTCAAGCCAAAAAATAGGAAGCCATCCATAACAATATCTTAATTAAAAAGTTATAAATGTTGAAATTATCAGTGGAAATTACAGAGGAAAAAAAGAAAGAAGCTAAATAAAATAAAGTAACATTTATATTTAGGTTTGGAAAGATGAAGCATTAGAGAATGAGTCATATGACAGATGAAATAACTAGGAGAATCAAAAGAAGACTGGTTATAGATGTTAAGAAAAAATAGAATTTTGAGGAAGAAGAGGTCAAAAATGTCAAATGCTACAGAGCCACAAAGCAGTTAAAGGAATTGAGTGTAACTAAGTCTATAGTTTGGAGAAGGAAATGGCAACCCACTCCAGTGTTCTTGCCTGGAGAATCCCAGGGATGAGGGAGCCTGGTGGGCTGCCGTCTATGGGGTTGCACAGAGTCGGAAGCGACTTAGCAGCAGCAAATCTATAGTTATGGGTTGTCTATGCTGGTAAACCAAGGGGAATTGTTGGAGCAAATATCTAGATGATTCCATAGTATTTGTATTAATTGCCCAAAAAGTAATCAGTACTTCACTTAGTCACCACAAGAAACTTACGGTATAGTTGGGAATGCAAGAATAAAACATAACGTCAGATAAGAATACAGTAAAATTAAGTTAGGTCTGTCTAATGTTTTAAGGGCTTACAGAGAGAACTATCTGTATAGTATATATATATGTGTGTGTCTGTGTGTGTGTGTGTGCATGCATGTGTGTGTGTTTGTGTGTATGTACAGTGTACATGTGGCACTAACGGTAAAGAACCTGCCTGCCAATGCAGGGGACATAAGAGATGCAGGTTAGATCCCTGGGTTGGGAAGATCTCCTGACAGGCATGGCTACACAGACTAGTGTTCCTGCCTGGAGAATTCCATGGACAGAGGAGCCTGGTGGGCTATAGTCTATTGGGTCGCAAAGAGTTGGACATGACTGAAACGAATTAGCATACAAACGTGTTCCATCATTTTTAAGGAAACTTTTTATTTTGAGGTATTTGGAGGGTTAAAAAAAAAGTTGCAAGAAATAATACAGAGAAATGCCATATGACCTTTGCTCAGTTCCCCTAAATTCTAACATCTTGCAAAGCTATGTTACAATATCACAACCTGGATGTTGATACAGAACATTTCCATTCCTCTTATGCTCAGTAGTATTCGATCTCCCAACACCCTCTTCCAACAATACAAGAGATGTCTACACATGGACATCACCAGATGGTCAATACCAAAATCAGATTGATTATATTCTTTGCAGCCAAAGATGGAGAAGCTCTATACGGTCAGCAAAAACAAGACCAGGAGCTGACTGTGGCTCAGATCATAAACTCCTTATTGCCAACTCAGACTTTTATTGAAAAAAGTAGGGAAAATCACTAGACCATTCAGGTATGACCTAAATCAAATCCCTTATGATTATACAGTGGAAGTGAGAAATAGGTTTAAAGGATTAGATCTGATATAGAGTGCCTGATGAACTATGGAATGAGGTTCATGACATTGTACAGGAGGGAGGGATCAAGACCATCCCCAAGAAAAAGAAATGCAAAAAAGCAAAATGGCTGTCTGGAGAGGCCTTACAAATAGTTGTGAAAAGAAAGGAAGTGAAAAGCAAAGGAGAAGAAGAACGATATACCCATTTGAATGCAGAGTTCCAAGAATAGCAAGGACAGATAAGAAAGCCTTCCTAAGAAATCAATGCAAAGTAATAGAGGAAAACAATAGAATGGGAAAGACTAGAGTTCTCTTCAAGAATATTAGAGATACCAAGAGAACATTTCATGCAAAGATGGGATCAATAAAGGACAAAAATGGTATGGACCTAACAGAAGCAGAAGCTATTAAGAAGAGGTGGCAAGAATACACAGAAGAACTATACAAAAAACATCTTCATGAACCAGATAATCATGATGGTATGATCCTTCACCTAGAGCCAGACATTACAGAATATGAAGTCAAGTGGGCTTTAGAAAGCATCACTATGAACAAAGCTAGTGGAGGTGATGGAATTCCAGTTGAGCTATTTCAAATCCTGAAAGATGATGCTGTGAAAGTGCTGCACTCAATATGCCAGCAAATGTAGTAAAGTCAGCAGTGGCCACAGGACTGGAAAAGGTCAGTTTTCATTTCAATCCCAAAGAAAGGCAATGCCAAAGAATGCTCAAACATTGCACAATTGCACTCATCTCACACACTAGTAAAGTAATGCTCAAAATTCTCGAAGCCAGGCTTCAACAGTTTGCGAAATGAGAACTTTCAGATGTTCAAGCTGGATTTAGAAATGGCAGAGGAACCAGATCAAATTTCCAACATCCATTGGATGACTGAAAAAGCAAGAGAGTTTCAGAAAAACATCTGCTTTATTGACAATGCCAAAGCCTTTGACTGTGTGGATCACCACAAACTGTGGAAAATTCTTGAAGAGATGGGAATACCAGACCACCTGACCTGCCTCCTGAGAAATCTGTATGCAGGTCAGGAAGCAACAGTTAGAACTGGACATAGAACAGCAGACTGGTTCCAAATAGGAAAAGGAGTACATCAAAGCTGGATATTGTCACCCTGCTTATTTAACTTATATGCAGAGTACATCATGAGAAATGGTAGGCTGAATGAAGCACAAGCTGGAATCAAGATTGTTGGGAAAAATATCAAAAACTTTAGATATGCAGATGACACTACCCTATGGCAGAAAGCGAAGAAGAACTAAAGAATCTCTTGATGAAAGTGAAAGAGGAGAGTGAAAAAGGTGACTTGAAGTTCAACATTCAGAAAACTAAAATCATGGCATCTGATCCCATCACTTCATGGCAAATAGATGGGGAAACAGTGGCTGAATTTACTTTCTTGGGTTCCAAAATCACTGCAGATGTTGATTGCAGCCATGCAAATAAAAGATGCTTACTGCTTAGAAGGAAAGTTATGACCAAATTAGACAGCATATTAAAAAGCAGAGACATTACTTTGCCAACAAAGGTCCATCTAATCAAGGCTATGGTTTTTCCAGTGGTCATGTATGGATGTGAGAGTTGGACTATAAGGAAAGCTGAATGCAGAAGAATTGATGCTTTTGAACGGTGGTATTGGAGAAGACTCTTGAGAATCCCTTGGACTGCAAAGAGATCCAGCCAGTTCATCCTAAAGGAAATCAGCCCTGAATATTCATTGGAAGGACTGACTCTGAAGCTGAACTCCAATACTTTGGCCACCTGATGGGAAGAACTGACTCATTAGAAAAGCCCCTGATGCTGGGAAACATTGAAGGCAGGAGAAGAAGGGGATGACAGAGAATGAGATGGTTGGATGGCACGACTGACTCAATGGACATGAGTTTGAGTAAACTCCAGAAGTTGGTGATGGACAGGGAGGCCTAGTGTGCTGCAGTCCAGGGTTGCAAAGTGTCAGACACGACTGAGCAACTGAACTGAACTGACTGAGTATTCCATGGTATGGATTTACAACAGTTTGTTTAACCATTCATCATTGGGTTGTTTCCAGTTTGGGCTATTACATTTACATTTAATAAAACCACAGTAGACACTGGTAAATAGGTTTTATATGAACATGTCTTTACTTCTCTGAGATTAATGCTCAAGTGGGAAATTTCTGAGTCACATAGTAGTTGCATGTTTTGTTTTTACAGAAACTGGGAAACTGAGTGACTATAGCATTTTATACTCCCACCAATATATTGAACTCCATTCAATATATGAATGACCCAGGTTTTTCACCTCCTTACTAGTATTTGATTTAGCCACCATACTTGACTTTAGCCATTCTGATAGATATGTGGTGTTACCACACTATGGCTCTAATTTGCATTTCCATAATGGTTAATGATGCTGAACATCTTTCTATGAGTTTATCTGCCACCACGTGAAAATCTTTGGTTAGAGACAGTCTGGTCCTGGAACACGCCTTCTATTAGAGAACAGAAGACAGAGAATTCTTTTAGAGAATATCGACATTGTACCTTGTCCTTTCTTTCTTTTCTTTCTCCCTTCCTCCCCTTCCTTCTTCCTTCCTTCTTTCTTCATTTTCTTTCTTCTCTTGCTTTGTGGAAGGAAGGAAAAGGCAATCTGAGGGAGTTGAAAGCCATGGAGAATTACATTGGCAGTAGGTTATAATAAAAGAATGACTTAAGCTAACATATAAATATCTTCAAATAAAGAAGTGTTAAGTGCTTTACCAAACTAACTCAAATTTTCACACTAGCTACCATCCCCAGATGTATATCTCTATGTTTAGTTCCTCAACATATACACCAGTGCCTGGCAAATTCTAGGCCTTTGAGAAATATTTGTGAAGTGAATAATCAATAAATGAGAAGAAAAAAATTAGCCAGATACAGGTATTTTAATAAAATATAGATTATATTCTAATTCTATTTATAGTTATAGTTGATAACAAGTATACTGTTGTATTATATAAGGATATGTGTGTGTGTGCTAAGTAATTTCAGTCCTGTCTGAAACTTTGCTACCTTATGGACTGTAGCCCATCAGGCTCCTCTGTCCATGGCATTTTCCAGGCAAGAATACTGGAGTGGGTTGCCATGCTCTCCTCTAGGGGATCTTCCTGAGACAGGGATTGAACTTGCGTCTCTTATGTCTACTGCATTGGCAGGTGGATTCTTTATCACTAGCACCATCTGGGAAGCCTCATATAAGAGTATACTGATATATATTATCTGAGTAATTAAAAGGGCATAAAAAATATAAATAAAAATAAGACCTTTCCTGAAAACTATTTAAATTTCTTCACTAATTTTATCACTTTCTGACAAAACATTATATATTCATTTATTTATGTTTATTATCCATATCTCTCAGTATTTGAGAAGACCTATAAAGGTAGAAACTTTGTCTTGCTTACTGAATTTGCGTCTCTTATGTCTACTGCATTGGCAGGTGGATTCTTTATCACTAGCACCATCTGGGAAGCCTCATATAAGAGTATACTGATATATATTATCTGAGTAATTAAAAGGGCATAAAAAATATAAATAAAAATAAGACCTTTCCTGAAAACTATTTAAATTTCTTCACTAATTTTATCACTTTCTGACAAAACATTATATATTCATTTATTTATGTTTATTATCCATATCTCTCAGTATTTGAGAAGACCTATAAAGGTAGAAACTTTGTCTTGCTTACTGCCACATTTCTAGCACCTAGAATGATACTGGCATTATGATAGATATGCAATAAATATTTGTCAAATGAAAGAGTAGTTGAGGGAGATGTGTATTTAATTACACAGAAAGTTTTGAAACATATTAAAGCAAAATGAAACTTTTCTTAATATGTGTGTGGGAAGAAAGAGGAGGTCAAATAGATAGCTTCACATTTTAATCTATAGGTGAATGCATTGCTTAAAGTTTTGGAAATAAGAATGTAAGTGAATATTTGTTTAGCAATTTAGAAAACTATGTCTAAAAATTATCCAGTTTTTACCTTGCATATTTGTTTTCTAATTGAAATCACACAAAATAAATTTTTAATATAATAGCATTATATTCTATTATATAGACCTGAAAGAACCATAGTTAGTCCACATTCTTTTTTCCCATGTTTTTTTAACTTTATACTAACAAGCAATTTTTGAGAAATGAGAAAACTTGTTCAGCTGTACTTAAACCTGGTTTATTTTATCTATAAATTCAGTCATTCAATAAACACTAACATAAGACACTGCTGAAATCTTTCAGGGATACAAAAATGGAATTGAGCTCACACATAAGCTTGGAAAGAACTTGGAAACTGTCATTTCTATACTTACAACATTTAAAAAAACCTGAAAAACATTAAAATTAACACTTGTCTTAGGCGAGTCTATCAAAGTCACGAGGCAAGTGGTCACCTTGAAGTCTAGAGGGATAAGCAAACACCGAGAGTAACAGATCATCTTACCTGGAGTAGGAGCCTCTGGAGTCAGTGAACTATCACAATGGTCAAAGGGTAATTCTGATGAACTTCTGAAGGCTGAGTGTGGACTATCATGAGTGAGAAACTCCTGGAAGCTATAGTCTTAGCAGTAGTAGGATATATTTTGTGGGTTTACACCTTAAAATGGTTTGCCTTGGAAATGAACAAAGATCATTCTGTCATTTTTGAGACTGCCCAAGAACTGCAGCCAAAAAGATGCAAAAAGGCAAAATGGTTATCCGAGGAGGCCTTACAAATAGCTGAGAAAAGAAAAGAAGCTTAAGGTAAAGGAGAAAAGGAAAGATTTACCCATTTGAATGCAGAGTTCCAAAGAAGAGCAAGGAGAGATAAGAGAGCCTTCCTAAGTGATCAACGCAAAGAATTAAAGGAAAACAACAGAATGGGGAAGACTAGAGATCTCTTCAAGAAAATTAGAGATACCAAGGGGACATTTCATGCAAAGATGGACAAAATAAAGAACAGAAATGGTATGGACCTAACAGAAGCAGAAGATATTAAAAAGAGGTGGCAAGAATACACAGAACTGTACAAAAAGGATTATCACGACCCAGATAATGGTATGATCACTCACCTAGAGCCAGACATTCTGGAATGGGAAGTCAAATGGGCCTTAGGAAGCATCATTATGAACAAAGCTAGTGGAGGTGATGGAATTCCAATTGAGTTACTTCAAATCCTGAAAGATGATGCTATGAAAGTGCTGCGCTCAATATGCCAGCAAATTTGGAAAACTCAGCAGTGACCACAGGATGGAAAAGGTCAGTTTTTATTCCAATCCCAAAGAAAGGCAATGCCAAAGTATGTTCAAACTACTGCACAATTGCACTCATAATACACACTTGTAAAGTAATGATTAATATTCTCCAAGCCAGGCTTCAACAGTATGTGAACCTGAACTTCCAGATGTTCAGGCTGGATTTAGAAAAGGCAGAGGAACCAGAGATAAAATTGCCAACATCCGTTGGATCATCAAAAAAGCAAGAGCATTTCAGAAAACATCTATTTCTGCTTTATTGACAATGCCAGAGTCTTTGACTGTGTGAATCACAGCATACTGGAAAATTCCTCAAGAGATGGGAACACCAGACCACCTTACGTGCTTCCTGACAAATCTGTATGCAGGTCAAGAAGCGGCCACTAGAAATGGACATGGAACAACAGAAAGGTTCCAAATTGGGAAAAGTACACATCAAGGCTGGATATTGTCACCCTGCTTATTTAACTTATATGCAGAGGACATCATGTGAAATGTCGAGCTGGAGGAAGCACAAGCTGGAATCAAGATTGCCAGGAGAAATATCAATAACCACAGATATGCAGATGACACCACTCTTATGGCAGAAAGCAAAGAAGAACTAAAGAGCCTCTTGATGAAAGTGAAAGAAAAGAGTGGAAAAGTTGGCTTGAAACTCAACATTCAAAATAAAACAAGATCATGGCACCCTCTCCCATCACTTCATGGCAAATAGATGGGGAAACAGTGACAGACTTCATTTTCTTGGGCTCCAAAATCACTGCAGATGGTGACTGCAACCACAAAATTAAAAGATGCTTGCTCCTTGGAAGAAAAGCTATGACCAACCTAGGGAACATATTAAAAAGCAGACATTACTTTGCTCACAAAGATCTGTCTAGTCAAAGCTATGGTTTTTCCAGTAGTCATGTATGGATGTGAGAGTTGGACCATAAGGAAAGCTGAGCACCAAAGAACTGATGCTTTTGAACTGTGGTGTTGGAGAAGACTCTTGAGAGTCCCTTGGACTACAAGGAGATCCAACCAGTCCATCCTAAAGGAAATCAGTCCTGAATATTCATTGGAAGGACTGATGCTGAAGCTGGAACTCCAGTACTTTAGCCACCTGATGTGAAGAACTGACTCATTGTAAAATACCCTGATGCTGGGAAAGATTGAAGGCAGGAGGAGAAGGAGATGACAGAGAATGAGATAGTTGGATGGCATCACCAACTCAATGGACATGAGTTTGAGCAAGCTCCTGGAGTTGGTGATGGACAGGGAAGCCTGGTGTGCTGCAGTTCATGGGGTCGCAAAAAGTCGGACCTGACTGAGTGACTGAACTGACTGACACCTCAAAATCAACAAAACAAATGCTGGTTCTTTGAAAATACCATTAAATTGATAAGCTTCTAGTCAAGTTTACCAGGAAGAAAAGATGGAAGTCAAATTATTGATATCAAAAATAAAAGATGTTTTTATTATTTCTGATTCATAGATATGAAAAGAATAATAAAGGAATGCTGTGAACANAGTATTATATTGGCTATTTGGGGTCTTTTGCTTTTCCATATAAATTTTAGAATCACTTTACAGATATTTACAAAGCCGTGTGTTGGGATTTTGATTAGAATTGTATTAGATGTATAGAGGAGTTGAAAATATTTGACTTCTTAACAACATTTAGTTTTTTAATTCTTATACATGGTGTTTTAATTTAGATCTTTGATCAGAAGTCTTTAGTTTCTCACATACAGATCCTATATTTATTTCTTTAGATTTATTGCTAAGAATTTCAATCTTTGTTTCTGTTTTATTTAAAATTTTTTTAAAATATTCATTTGTTTGCTGTGTCAGGTCTTAGTTGCACCACGCAGTATTCTCCTTGAGGCATGCAGGATCTTTCATCCTTGTTGATATTTTAAATGGCATTGTGTTCTTAATTTCAAGTTACAATTGTTCCTTGCATGTAGAAAGGAAAACAGTTGACTTCTGTATATTTGATGTTGGAGAAGGAAACGGCAACCCACTCCAGTATTCTTGCCTAGAGAATCCCGTGGACAGAGGAGACTGGTGGGCTGCTGTCCATTGGGTCACACAGAGTCAGACACGACTGAAGCAACTTAGCATGCCTGCATGCATTGGAGAAGGAAAGGGCAACCCACTCCACTATTCTTGCCTGGAGAATCCCACTGACAGAGGAGCCTGGTGGGCTGCCGTCTATGGGGTCGCACAGAGTTGGACACGACTGAGCGACTTAGCAGCAAATATTTGATGTGGCACCTTGCTATAACTACCTATTCGTTTCTTTTTTAATTCTTCTTTATCTGTTTACATTTCCCCTTTTTATTATTTAAATGGACTGGTTAGAACGTCTAGTAAAATGCTGAGTAGGAGTAGTGAAAGGACACATCCTTGCCTTTTCTCAGTTAGAGGGAAGTTCCTCAGCTCCTCACAATCAAGTATGGTGTAACTGCATGGTTTTGGTAGATATTCTTTATAGACTTGAAGAAGTTTCTCTCTATTCATAGTTTATACTGAGAATTTTTGTAATGAATAAGCTTTAGATTTTGTCAAAGAATTTTTCTTTACCAATTGATATAATCCTTTGGTTTAAAATGCTGAACCAGTGTTGTATAAGTAGAGTAAATTCCTTTTGGCTGTGGTTTTAAATTCTTTTTATATATTGTTGGATTTTTGCTAATATTTTGTTGAGGATTTTTGCATCTATATTGGTCTATAGTTTTCCAATCTTATTATGTCTTTATCTGGTATGAGTATTAGGGTAATGCTGGCCTCATAGAACAAAATAGGAAGTGATGTCTGCTTCTAATTTCTGGAAGAGATTGTTGAGAATTGCTATCATATTTTTCTTCAACATTTGATCGATTTTGTATCATTCCTTCCTTCAATGATCTGGGCCATCTAGTACTGTTTTGGAAGGCTATTAATTGCTATTAATTATTGATTTAATATATTTAATTAGTAAATATAATCTGGTACGGATTGCCTATTTTTTTCTTTGATTTAACTTATAAAGTTTTATTTTACAAAAAATTATAAAATAAAACTTATTTATAAAATAAAATTGTATTAAGTTTTCAGTTTGTCTCTTTAAAGGAATTGGTCCATTTAATCTAACTTATCAAATGATTGGTTATAGAATTGTTCACAGCATTCCTTTATTATTCTTTTCATATCTATGAATCAGAAATAATAAAAACATCTTTTATTTTTGATATCAATAATTTGACTTCCATCTTTTCTTCCTGGTAAACTTGACTAGAAGCTTATCAATTTAATGGTATTTTCAAAGAACCAGCATTTGTTTTGTTGATTTGAGGTGTCAGTCAGTTCAGTCACTCAGTCAGGTCCGACTTTTTGCGACCCCATGAACTGCAGCACACCAGGCTTCCCTGTCCATCACCAACTCCAGGAGCTTGCTCAAACTCATGTCCATTGAGTTGGTGATGCCATCCAACTATCTCATTCTCTGTCATCTCCTTCTCCTCCTGCCTTCAATCTTTCCCAGCATCAGGGTATTTTACAATGAGTCAGTTCTTCACATCAGGTGGCTAAAGTACTGGAGTTCCAGCTTCAGCATCAGTCCTTCCAATGAATATTCAGGACTGATTTCCTTTAGGATGGACTGGTTGGATCTCCTTGTAGTCCAAGGGACTCTCAAGAGTCTTCTCCAACACCACAGTTCAAAAGCATCAGTTCTTTGGTGCTCAGCTTTCCTTATGGTCCAACTCTCACATCCATACATGACTACTGGAAAAACCATAGCTTTGACTAGACAGATCTTTGTGAGCAAAGTAATGTCTGCTTTTTAATATGTTCCCTAGGTTGGTCATAGCTTTTCTTCCAAGGAGCAAGCATCTTTTAATTTTGTGGTTGCAGTCACCATCTGCAGTGATTTTGGAGCCCAAGAAAATGAAGTCTGTCACTGTTTCCCCATCTATTTGCCATGAAGTGATGGGAGAGGGTGCCATGATCTTGTTTTATTTTGAATGTTGAGTTTCAAGCCAACTTTTCCACTCTTTTCTTTCACTTTCATCAAGAGGCTCTTTAGTTCTTCTTTGCTTTCTGCCATAAGAGTGGTGTCATCTGCATATCTGTGGTTATTGATATTTCTCCTGGCAATCTTGATTCCAGCTTGTGCTTCCTCCAGCTCGACATTTCACATGATGTCCTCTGCATATAAGTTAAATAAGCAGGGTGACAATATCCAGCCTTGATGTGTACCCTTCCCAATTTGGAACCTTTCTGTTGCTCCATGTCCAGTTCTAGTTGCTGCTTCTTGACCTGCATACAGATTTCTCAGGAAGCAGGTCTGGTATTCCCACCTCTTCAAGAATTTCCACAGTTTGTTTTGATCCACACAGTCATAGGCTTTGGCATAGCCAATAAAGCAAAAGTATATGTTTTTCTGGAACTCTCTTGCTTTTTTGATGATCCAAGGGATGTAGACAAGTTTATCTCTGGTTAAAGAAGAACAAAACTGGAAGACTGACACCATCCAACTTTCTGTTTCATAGACTTATTATAAAATTATAGTTATCAAGACACTGCTTTTATGAAATAACAGGTATATTGACAAATAGATCAGAATAGGGAGCCCAGAAATATTGTCAACTGATCATTGAAATAGCTGTGAAAAGAAGAGAAGCAAAAAACAAAGGAGAAAAGGAAAGATATAAGCATCTGAATGCAGAGTTCCGAAGAATAGCAAGAAGAGATAAGAAAGCCTTCTTCAGCGATCAGTGCAGAGAAATAAAGGAAAAGAACAGAATGAGAAAGGCTAGAGATCTCTTCAAGAAAATTAGAGATACCAAGGGAACATTTCATGCAAAGATGGGCTCGATAAAGGACAGAAATGGTATGGATCTAACAGAAGCAGAAGATATTAAGAAGAGGTGGCAAGAATACACAGAAGAACTGTACAAAAAAAGATCTTCATGACCTGGATAATCACGATGGGGTGATCACTCGTCTAGAGCCAGACATCCTGGAATGTGAAGTCAAGTGGGCCTTAGAAAGCATCACTACAAACAAAGCTAGGGGAGGTGATGGAATTCCACTTGAGCTATTCCAAATCCTGAAAGATGATGCTGTGAAAGTGCTACATTCAATATGCCAGCAAATTTGGAAAACTCAGCAGTGGCCACAGGACTGGAAAAGGTCAGTTTTCATTCCAATCTCAAAGAAAGGCAATCCCAAAGAATGCTCAAACCACCACACAATTGCACTCATCCCACATGCTAGTAAAGTAGTGCTCAAAATTCTCCAAGCCAGGCTTCCGGAATATGTGAACTGTGAACTTCCAGATGTTCAAGCTGGTTTTAGAAAAGGCAGAGGAACCAGAGATCAAATTGCCAACACCCACTGGATCATGGAAAAAGCAAGAGAGTTCCGGAAAAACATCTATTTCTGCTTTATTGACTATGCCAAAGCCTTTGACTGTGTGGATCACAATAAACTGTGGAAAATTCTGAAAGAGATGGGAATACCAGATCACCTGACTTGCCTCTTGAGAAATCTGTATGCAGGTCAGGGAGCAACAGTTAGAACTGAACATGGAAAAACAGACTGGTTTCAAATAGGAAAAGGAGTACGTCAAGGCTGTATATTGTCACTCTGCTTATTTAACTTGTATGCAGAATACATCATGAGAAACGCTGGACTGGAAGAAACACAAGCTGGAATCAAGATTGCCGGGAGAAATATCAATCACCTGAGATATGCAGATGACACCACCCTTATGGCAGAAAGTGAAGAGGAACTAAAAAGCCTCTTGATGAAAGTGAAAGAGGAGAGTGAAAAGGTTGGCTTAAAGCTCAACATTCAGAAAATGAAGATCATGGCATCTGGTCCCATCACTTCATGGGAAATAGATGGAGAAACAGTGGAAACAGTGTCAGACTTTATTTTTTGGGGCTCCAAAATCACTGCAGATGGTGACTGCAGCCATGAAATAAAAAGATGCTTACTCCTTGGAAGAAAAGTTATGACCAACCTAGACAGTATATTCAAAAGCAGAGACATTACTTTGCCGACTAAGGTCCGCTAGTCAAGGCTATGGTTTTTCCTGTGGTCATGTATGGATGTGAGAGTTGGACTGTGAAGAAGGCTGAGCGCAGAAGAATTGATGCTTTTGAACTGTGGTGTTGGAGAAGACTCTTGAGAGTCCCTTGGACTGCAAGGAGATCCAACCAGTCCATTCTGAAGGAGATCAACCCTGGGATTTCTTTGGAAGGAATGATGCTAAAACTGAAGCTCCAGTACTTTGGCCAGCTCATGCGAAGAGTTGACTCATTGGAAAAGACTCTGATGCTGGGAGGGAGTGGGGGCAGGAGGAGAAGGGGACAACCGAGGATGAGATGGCTGGATGGCATCACTGACTCCATGGGCGTGGGTCTGGGTGAACTCTGGGAGTTGGTGATGGACAGGGAGGCCTGGCGTGCTGCGATTCATGGGGTTGCAAAGAGTCGGACACGACTGAGCGACTGAAATGAACTGAACTGAACTGATCATTGAAAAGGCAGAAAGGCAATTTATAGAGATGACATGAAGTCTATTCAACAAATGATGTTGAACAATTGGATGTTCATTTGCAGAAGAAATTAACCTAGACATAGAACCTGCATGTTCAGTCACGTCTGACTCCTTGCTGCATCATGGAGTGTAGCCTGCCAGGCTATTCTGTCCGTGTGATTTTATCCACAAGAATCCTGGAGTGTGTTGCCAGTTCCTCTTCCTGGGGATCTTCCCATCTCAGTGATCTAACTTGTATCTCTGGCATTGCAGGCAAATTCTTTTCCAGTGAGTCACTGGGGAAGACCAGCTCTTACACTTTCACAAATAATTAACTCAAAATGGAACATACACTTAAGTGTAATATTCAGAACTACAAAATTTGTAGAAGGACACATAAGAGAAAATCTAGGTGACACTTGGTTTGGTGATGAGTTTTTAGAAACAACAACAAAAGTAAGATCCATTAAAGAAAAAATAATAATAAGCTGGATTTTATTGAAATTAAAAACTCTGCTCTGTAAAAGACACTGTTAAGAGAATGAAAAGACATGCACAGATTGGCAGAAAATGTTCATAAAAAACGTATCTAGTAATGATCTTGTAACGAAAATATAAAAAGAATTCTTAACATTCAGCAATAAGAAAACAAACAATCCAATTAAAAAATGAACAAAAGATCTGAATAGGCGCCTTACCAAATAAGGTATACAGATGGCAAATAAGCATACAAAAAGATACATAATAAGGCATCAGGGAACTGCAAATTAAAACAACAATGAAATACCATTACACACCAGCTAAAATGGCTAAAATCCAAAACACTGACAACACCAAATGTCCATGAGGATTTAGAGCAACAGGAACTCTCATTCCTTGCTGCTGGGAATGGTACAGCTACTTTGGAAGACAGGTTGGCAGTTTTTTTTATGAATCTCAATACAGTCTTACCATTTAATTCAGCAATCACACTCCAAGACATTCACCCTCATTTGAAAATCTACATTCACACAAAAACCAGCATGCAAATGTTTATAGCAACTTTATTCATAATAGCCAAAAAACAGAAGTAACCAAGATGTCATTCAATAGGTGAATAGAAAAACAAACTGTGGTATATTCATAAAATAGAACATTATTTAGGAAAAAAGAAATGAGCTACCAAACCATAAAAAGACATGGAGGATTGAATTTAGCCCTCTTGTGAGGTCATTATTTCTTAGTTTAAGATTTTAATTATATTCATAATGTAATTTATCTCGAGTACTCTCAGACAGATCAAAATCTAAAGAGATGTAATTAGATGTATTATTTTTATAAAAAAAGATGCAAAAATATCTGGTTATATTAGATATACAAATAAAACCTATTGAGTCAAAAAAAAAAGACATGGGGGAAACTTACATGCAAATGGCTAAGTGAAGACAGCCAATCTGAAAAAATTACATGTGATCCCAATTATACGACATTCTAGAAAAGATAAAACCATAGAGACAATAGAGCCATCAGTGGTTGCCAGGCAATCGGGGGAAGGGTAGAAGGGTTGAAAAGGTGGAATGTGGGAAATTTTTATGGCGTGAAACTACTGTATATAACACTAGATATTATGTCTTTTCCAAAAAAACTTATAAAACTTTACAGCACAAAGAATGAACATTAATGTATGCAAATTAAAAAAAACTGTTTAGTAAACCTCATAAAGGACTGCAGGTTGTGAGAAGTGGACCTGTTTTATTAATGTATGAAAGAAGCCTGAAAAGAGTGGGTGGAAAAGCGCTGACTTAAGCAACTTTGTAAATGAAGGGAGTCTATAAGACTAGAGGCAAAAAGAACTTCACATAAGCTCTGTACTTTGGTTGATAAAGTTATGTCTCACAGCAATATGGGTTAACAAGTCTGAAATGACTGGAATCAAATAAGTAAGTGGATGGTGGTTGGTGGGAACCAGGTTTCTCAACACTGGAGTGGGAAGATCTAGATAACAGGAGGAGGAAGCTAGAATAATCCATGTGAAGGTGAAGGTGAAGGTGAAGTCGCTCAGTCGTGTCCGACTCTTTGCAACCCTGTGGACTGTAACCTACTAGGCTTCTCTGTCCATGGGATTCTCCAGGCAAGAATACTGGAGTGGATTGCCATTTCCTTCTCCAGGGGATTTTCCCAACCCAGGGATCGAACCCAGGTCTCCCGCATTGGAGGCAGACGCTTTAACCTCTGAGCCATCAGGGGAGAAGAGAATAATCCATGTGGTAATGTATTAAAGTTGGAGACATCAGTATGAACCTACATTTAGTTTAATACAGATATAGATGATTACATATAGAAATAATTATAGATACATGTATATATCAATATATGGGTTAAGAAACAGACATATTTCTTTGCTATGTCAGATTGACAGTGTCTAGCAACAGTGACATACCAGTGACATGATCACACTTAGCATCCAGATCTTGTCCTCTATCACCATTTTCTAGTAAGAAGAACCAGGGATCCTTGGAAAAGTGGCTGATTCTAGTACTGAGGTAGGACATAAAGGTATGCCTGGAGATTCTTATAGTACCAGGAAGTAAGGGAGTGCTTAAAACACAAACAACATCCTACATTGGTGGACACATATTGAAGAGACACAGAGGCCAACTGAAAGAAGCCCCAATTTGAGGAAGTAAAAGTGCTTTTGGACTACAACACAAAATAGAAAAGAAATATCCATAAGTCTGTACTGATATAAATAAATGATTGAGTAAATTAATAAATAGAAAGACAAATATCTCAGAAGAATTTTAAAAAAATGTATGTAGATAATCTGCCCTCCAGGGGGTCCATAAGTTCCTATTCCCTATGTGTGGGCAGCACATGGTGACTTCCTTCTGAATAACACAAGTTGGGAAAGGGGAAGAAAGGCGGTACCTTTACAGTGGGAACTCCTGAAAAGCAATCACACTTTAGCTAAATGAACAAGATCATACCAATAGTGATGAACCATGCTAACAGTGTGTATCTTTGTTAAGATATGGCTTCCCTAGTAGGTCAGACCGTAAAGAGTCCGCCTGTAATGCAGGAAACTCGGGTTCAGTCCTCGGGTTGGAAAGATCCCCTGGAGAAGGAAATGGCAACCCACTCCAGTATTCTTGCCTGGAGAATTCTGTGGTCAGAGGAGCCTGGCAGACTACAGTCCATGACATCACAAAGAGTTGGACACGACTGACTGACTAATACTTTGATATGATGTGAAGAAACTGGCACTTCCTTCCTCCAAAATGCATAACTCCAGTCTAACTATCAGAAAAACAGACAAATTTTACTACGGGGGAATTCAATAAAACACTTGACTAGTACTCCTCAAAACTGCCAAGGTTATCAAAACCAAGGAAAGTCTGAGAAATTAGCTTAGTGAATAGTAGCCTAAAGTGTTGAAAGTGCTAGTTGCTCGGTTGTGTCTGACCCTTTGCCACCCAATGGACCATAACCAGCCAGGCTCCTCCGCCATGGAGTTTTCCAGGCAAGAATAATGGAGTGGGTAGCCATTTGCTTCTCCAAAGGATCTTCCTGACCCAGGGACTGAACCTGAGTCTCCCATGTTGCAGGCAGATTCTTTACCATAGCCTAAGGAGATATGAAAATGTAATATGGTATTGTTGTGGGATCCTAGAACAAAAAAAAAAAAAAAAAAAAGACATTTGGTAAAAACTAGGGAAATAGGAATAAACTAAAGGACTCTATTAAAACTAACATATCAATACTGGCCCATTAATTGCGGCAAATGTCCATATTAAGGTAAGATGTTAACCGGGGGAATTGAGTATGATGTGTATGAGAACTCTGTACTATCTCCTTAAACTGCCTGTAAATCTAAAATTGTTCTTAAAAGTAAAGTCTGGTCTGAAAATTAAGTGATATAGTCAAAAAATTTTAATTAATTAAAAAATTTGCGGGGAGAGAAAAAGGAGCAAGCCTCATTTTGAGGTTTGGACAAATAACTATAGAACAAAATAGTTTTATACATGAAGAGTTGGATACAACTTAGTGACTGAACAATGAAAACAAAATATGAAAACTCAAAGCAGAACCAAAAAGACATGAATAATGGAAGGGCATTAACAAAAGAAGAGACATTCCAAATGAAAGAAAACACAGAAAACTACCAGTTTAGCTGAAGAATAGTTCTGTGTGGTAAAAAAAGGAAACAAAAAACCACAAAACCAGAAATGGATTTACACTCAGCTGAACACCTTGAGTGTCTAATTTAAAAGGTTGGTAACTTATTAAGAATTACAGTATTTATACTGCCTATCAATGCTCTTTAAGACCAATAGTTTAAATAAAGCATATTATATTTTTACTCAAATTCGGGACATCTAGAAGAACATTACTGAGCAGAGAGTTAAGACCTTGGTTAGACAAGATAAATGAAGCATTTTAGAATAGGTCTCAAAGAATTCTATCTCTAAAGTTATAGGGAAAAATGTCTTAAATTTCAGATGTAAAAAATTTTACAGGCTAATATAAGTCAATGTATAATGTTTGATTAATATTTCTCTTGTTTCTATAACCTGTGCTACAAAAATATAATGCCATTTTAATAAAAGATCAAGAATATCAAGGTTTTATCCAGGTTTCTTTCACTCAAACAAAACCTCCAAGTTAAAAAAAAAATCAAATAAGATTCAAATGCTTACCTAGTACCTTAAAAAACAGTTACCTTGAAAACTATATAATGACTCAATACAGGGCTTTTAAAATTACATCTGGTTAAAGCACAGATTTGGAGTCAAATAGAACTGAGTTTTAAAGCTGGCTTCACCATCTACAACTTATGTGACCTTCAATGAGCTACTTCATCTATTTGAATCCCATTTTTCCTCTTCTGTAAATGGTTCAATAGTTTTTTCCTTAGTTTTCTTACAAAATTTAAATGAGAAAATGTGTATGTATCTAAACTTCTGCCACATAGTAAGCCCCAATACAAAATACCCAATTTCAGGTATTTTAAAATAATAATTAACAAGGCACTTAGGAGAAGGGGACGACAGAGGATGAGATGGTTGGCTGACATCACTGACTCGATGGACATGAGTTTGAGCAAGCTCTGGGAGTTGGTGATGGACAGGGAAGCCTGGTGTACTGCCGTCCATGGGTTGCAGAGTTGGACCCGACTGAATGAATGAACTGAACTCATAAATGCTCTAAAATAGTATTCTTTATTTTGCACCATGCCTTTCCATATGTGAATATAAAGAACTATCTTATAAAAGGCATGGGTGACGACACATTTACATTTTATAAGCCTCACTCAGCAGAACCCTGAACTTCTAATGACCTTAGCCATCATTCTCAGATGGCCTCCTTTTCCTTTGGTCTTTATGATAAATAAAAGAACACAACATTATTCTCTCCCATCTCACCCTGTAGCTAAGATGCTGCTGCTACCGCTGTCTTGCAGGATATGGGGTGGAGTAAAATGCAATTAATTAAGGAAATGTTAAATACACTTTGATTCCAAAAATATAGGGTGATAATTCAAGTCCAAACTTGTTTTCAAAATGCAGCACCTCAGAAATAATGAAATTGTGAGTGGTGTGAATGAAAGGAGATATCACACCAGATATTCTACACAGTCAGTGCCATTTTTATAATCAGGGAAAGACCAGGTTTCCAGAACCTATGAACCAGAGGTTTATCTAAACACGTTCCCACCCCCCTTTTTTAAGCATTTGAAATCCAGTGTCTATTCATTGAATACCCAGAAGCTTTTCTTCCATAGGAAGAAATTACAAAGTCTGGGCATTGCTATAAGCGGACATTTTTTTTTTTTTTTCAGTTGTAGACTAGCAGCCATATGTTAATCGCACAAATTTATGAGGGCATGGTTACGCAGGTGGTGATTGCAAAACTGAAACATGGGGTAGGAAGAAGCTTAGGTATATTGAAAGAAAGTCTATTTGTTAACTGAAGAAGAAGAAAATGGAAACATAAACAGAGAGAAAGTGTAAACCGATGAAAACATTATCTTTAAAGAGGTAATTAAGGAGATGTAGCAAAAATAAGAGTGTGTAACAGAAGCCTTGACACTGTCTATACCCAGTCACTTATGCGTTGTGTTTGAGACATAAAATACCAAAGGGAAAAATGAGCAAAAGAAGAGAGCATGTGTGTGAAGGAATACTACATTCTTAAAATTGAAGCAATAAATTATACCTGGAATCTCCTCAGAGATCTGTAAATAGGAAACTGAAAACATTTCTTCTATTTATTTTATAAGTATAATAAACTTTATTAGCTTTTAGTATTGGAAACTGGTGCAATATTTATAGGCTGCTTACTTTCAATGTTATTCAGGAGATAGTATCAGGAGACTAATGAAAAAGAAACTTAGGGTGGGGTTAGGGGTCATTTTTGCTCCTGTGCAACAATTGAGATTAATCATAGAGATTTATCCTTCTGCTTCCCAGCCCATTCACCAGAGCCAATAGAAGATGCTGTCTAGCCTGTGATATAATTGGGTGGTTCACAGGCACACAGCTTCCTGGCTCTACAGAAGGTCATTACAGAGAGACTCTTTGCACCAACACAATAGCAGCTGTTCTTGAGGCCTCCAAAGAGGAGACATTAATAGAGGAGAGACTGAGCAGAAAGGAGACTTGAGATGGCTTTGTGTCGTGCAGCCAGATCAATACATGTTCTTTGCAAGCAGCTCTCTCACAGAACTCTTCAACCACCTGTCAATGGCAACAGTTGATGTGGACGCTGGACCTTAGGTTAGACTTTAGAACACTTCGAAGTGGTAAGGACAGTTCATCTGGGACTTGAATCTCTTTATAAAAGCAAATTTCAAGTTGTGGATCAAGGGCTGTATATTTAAGACCTAGGCATTCTCAAATAACCTTTACAAAATTCCTCCCAGTCATTTCTGGGGTGTCAAAACCTTCTTGTCAAGTAATACAAATTTATGTAGTCTTCATAGATTCCCCAACTTTTCAGGGGCTATAGGCATAGTGAAGAAGACTCTTAAGAGTCCCATGAACTATATGAAGATCAAACCAATCAATCCTAAAGGAAATCAGCCCTGAATATTCATTGGAAGGACTGATGCTGAAGCTGAAACTCCAATACTTTGGCCCCCTGATGCAAAGACTGACTCATTGGAAAAGATCCTGATGCTGGGAAAGATCTAAGGGGGTAGCAGAAGATGAGGTGGTTAGATAGCATCACAGCTCAATGGAAATGAATGTGAGTAAACTCCAGGAGATAGTGGAGGACAGAGGAGCCTGGCGTGCTGCAGTCCACGGGATCACAAAAAGTTGGACACGACTTAACAACTGAACAACATGGGTAATGGCTGCTTCTACCCCTGAATCTTTATAGAAGTTTGTACACATTGGTCAGCTGTTTTCACCTTTTCATACCAATGGCACTGTTTTGCTATTGTCTATATAGCAACATTCCTCACATTTTTGTTTCAAACTGTTTCTAAATCTCTCTTAAATATATGTATTGCTCATATTTTAATAAAGATCAGTGTTCTAATAAGTTTAGGAGATTCAAAACAAAAAATTTTGCCTTAATATTTTATATTGCTACTGGGAATTTTAAAAACAATTCAAAAACAGTACTTTAAAACCTCAAATTCTTTGACAGTCTGCTTTGCAGAGAATTAAAATTAAACATAAAAATAGAAATTTTATTAGAATAAGTAATGAATATGTTCTATTACCCAATCTGGAGGCAATTTCAGAGGGAGGTCTAGACAGAAGCCTTACTTGGTGTTACGGAAACATCTGGAAAGGGTATCATGTACCAGAAACCCATAGCCAATGGCCAACTTCAGGTCAGTTGATCTGTGCAGAAACAAATATTGCATTTGGGAATTGTATAAGACACTATATTTCAAGTCTCACGTACTGAAGTAGAATTGGGCTGTGCTGTCAGTCAAACTAATAATTCCTGAGATTCTAGACAGCAAGAACAAAGTTTCCATACTACTCTGATACTGCACCTGAGAACTACAAGGAGAAAAAAAAGTACACACACACACAGATATTTGGCTATGCTGGGTCTTTGTTGCTGCGTGGGGGCAGTTGTGATGAGTGGGGGCTCCTTTCTAATTGTGCTGTGCAGGCTTTTCATTGCCGTAGCTCCTCTTACTGCAGAGCACAGGGATCGAGGGTGTGTGGGCTCAGTCATTGCAGCTCCTGGTTTCTAAAGCACAGACTCCATGGATACAGCTCACAGGCTTAGTTGCTCCATGGCATGTGGGATCTTCCCAGACCAGGGATTGAACCTATGTCTCCTGCATTGGCAGGGGGATTCTTTACCACTGAGCCACCAGAGAATCCCAAGAAGAAATATATTTAATGAAGTTTTTTGATCTTGTTTTTGCTTCTTTTTTGTTGTTTTTTTTTATTTTGGATGGACAACTGCACACATCCCTGAGAGTCCACTTCACCAAAACAAAGTAACAGTAAAAGAGAGTGGAAGACTGTATTATATCCTCCACACTTCTGGTTCTTTTAAGACAAAGTTCTCAATCTCAGGTCCATTCCAGAGTCTCTAAGCTCCAAAAAATTAGGATCTGCACTGGAATTTGGATCAGCTATTTGAGGGGAGATTTGTGAAGTTAGTGGGGAATCCTGTGCAGGCCTCTGCAGGTTCCAATCAATCCTAGGGAGCTGGCAGGTCTGATTTCATCCAAATTCCCATTAGAAAAATACTCCAGGAGGGCAAGGGAATTGTTGATTTTTTTTTTTTTCTGTATGCTGTATGGCCAATATCTTGTGCTCAATAAATACTTGTTGAATGAATGAATAAACCCCATGAACTTTCCGGGAGTTAATAAGAAAATTTAATTATATCTCAGGTTTCCTGGGAATTGTGAGATGGCCTACAGGCCACAAGGATGGCTGTTTTGGGAAGGAAATGTTGGCAAGTACAGCACTATTTGATGGGGTCACAAGCAGGCATTATTAATAAGGCCAACATAGTACAGCTTTCTAGAATACATACATTTAATACATTATTAAGTTTTGGTTCATATTATATTTTTTCTTTTTTATTGCTAGACCAGAAAACAAAAGGGCCTTCCTTGATGGCTCAGATGAATCTACAGGTAAAGAATCTCCCTGCAACGTGAGAGACTTGGGTTTGATCCCTGAGTTGGGGAAATCTCCAGGAGAAGGGAATGGCTACCCACTCCAGTATTCTTGCCCAGAGAGTTCCATGGACAGAGGAGCCTGGCGGGCTGCAGTCCATGAGGTCACAAAGAGTTGAAAAGGACTAACACACTCAAGAGAACAAAAGGGGTAAGATTTAGCAGGTAATAAGAAAAGGCAAGGTACATATGAAAATCACTTCTCTTTTGTTCTTAATTTGGCAAGTATTTGAAGACCTAAACAGTAGAGATGGTTTTAATGAATTATCTTTTTGACTGTTTGACCAAGCTTCCCCTGTGAAGATTTGTTTTTTTGATCATTAGTAGACACAACTTTTAGTAAAATTACGCCAGGTTAGGTCAAGTTCAACCAAAATGAATTCAACCAAATGTCACAATAACAGACCGTACAGATATGTAACTGGACAGAGACAATTGTCTGTTGCTTGGGACTGATTTTTCTACCATAGCCATTATCATAAAGCCACGTCATCTAGCTGATGGGCGCTTCTATCAGAATGGCAGCTATTATCTGAATTCTTCTTAATGTTACCTGGTGGCTATTCTTACCTGAAACGTTGTCATGTTTTTATGTTCACCTGGGAGCGATGTGCTATTCCAACGAGAATCTTCAATCATCCATAAACCACATGTGAAGAACATTAAGGCACCCCGGAAACAACCACTGTGACTTGAAATACACTGATTGCAGTGACCTAGCAGAGTGGCACTGGAACACTGTATTGAAGCATTAACGATCACAAGCATGACGCACCTTCTCCATTTAAGAAGAATTGCTCCTCCAGACATTTGTTTTTTCCAGAATAACCTGTGACTCATGCAGGTTCCATACAGCTGGTGGAACCCTCAGGAATATGTAGGTCTGCAGCACGCTGCAGCCGTGGCAGTTTCAAGTGTTATATAACAAACCTGGAGTTGGCAGCAGTCTAAACGCCTTCTCATCATATCCATATGCACAGAGTTCTGGGTTACCATTGCTGAAGGTCTGCACATCTAAATTTTATTTATACAAATTACACAAATTAGAAGTGTACATAATAGAATTATGCCTTTATGACCTTCATAATCAATACTGTATTACATTAAATCTAAATGTTACTTGATGATTTAATTTAGAAACATAATTTTAGTCATCTACTCTTTAAAATATCTATTTGGTCAAAGGATATGAGTAAATATATGGATACAACCATGTTTAAGTCTACAGAGCTTAGGCAATAAGTAAGTCAAATATCTGGCAATATAAAAAAAGGGAAAATAAAGAATGAGTCCCAATATGAACAATATTTAATTGGAATGCAATTCACTGACTGACTAAAACTGATAAATTTAGTGAGAAAGTCAAATTCTTGGTTATTTGATACCCAACAGCAACTCAGAAGCAACTAGGTATTTGTCTAAATTCTTCATCTATTAATCCAAACATTCGGCTTTCTGACTACATATTAACATTATAATAGCTATGGCTACTACATACACACATGGCCAGCCTTGTATGGAAGTAAACAAGAGTGATGATTTCAAAACAACCATAACTTTGAGGCGAACATGAAGTCAGAGGAGATTGACAAGCTGGGTGGGAGTATGCTTAGGCTTGTCCTGCCTACTCAAGTGACTTTTTGTGTAGTTCTGCCCACAGAGCTTTCAAGCTACATGTGACCTGTAGTGTTTTCAGTATTAATATTTCAACCTCAGGAAATGATATTAGGTGAGCTCCTAAGGAGGCCTTAGGAGTCTGAGGCCATTTTGCCTGAAAGAATTGCAAATGTAGCTCCCAAATCGCTTTCTGAAAAGCTCCAGAGCCAGCTGTGTGTGACTCAGTCCATTTCATTAAGCAGAATTTCCCTTTCATCCATAATTGATTAAATAATAATCCAAACAGCTCTATCCTCCTTGGACCCAGATAAAGTGCCATAATTCTTTGTACTCAATCTCTACAGTTCCAGGAAATCACTTCACCTAATCATTTGTTCTGTTTAGTCTCATTCAGTCTTTTTAAAATGTTGGTTAGAACAGCCAAACTAACTTTTTCAATTACTCTAAAAGGCATCTGCCATATTCACCAGCAAAAGAAATGAAAGCTGTGTTTTAGAAGCCAGTGAGTAGATCTTGAAGGCTAAGATAGTCATCACCATTTTAAATTTATTATTTGTGAAATAGCAGCTATTTAGTGCAGGGATAGACTTAGAAAAAGGCATAGATCTTAGTCAAGAAACTAATGACCTATGTCAGACAGACAGAGCAATTTAATCATAAAATACATCTGCAAAAAGGTGGATCTTAAAACTCAGGTTGAAGTTGTACCTTGGATTTTTTTCAATTTGGAAGGGGTAGTGGAGAAGAAATTTTAATGATGGAGACTCAATGAGGCTCTTCACCAAGAAAATGAGGAATTGAGTTATCCAGAAAGATTGGAAACTCTTTCAGGATGTTATACACTTATTTCAGTCCTAGAATTTGTCACATCTTGCTCAATTACATGCTGATTGCATCGTATCTCCCTACCCTGTTCCAGAGTACACACAATATGTGTTGATTTTCTTCAACTCAGAGGCCAGTTCTTCTTATTAGAGTATATGGTATATATCTCAATGAATGCTGGTTGAATGAATAAATAAATTAAAATTTAGCTTTCAAGGATATCATGTACTTTGGGGACATAATACATCCTGAACATTTTTGTTTTTAAATGTGTTAAGAGGACAGGCTTGAGCAAGCAGTGTTAGCCTATGGACAAAAAGATACCAAACAGAGCCCCAGTAAGGCACAGCATATAGGGATGTTGTTCTATGTTTTAAAATGTAATTTTTTTGCCATATTTTTCTGATATTTCAATAAACATCTAAATTTCTTTTCAGTGATTATAATGACACTAACTTTGAGATCTTTATGAAACTGAGGTTGGACATGAAACAGTCATCTGAGCCATGCATATGAAAATTCATTTGCATTTGCAATGTTCCTTATTTTAAAGGTTATGTGAAGATATCTGCATAGCTATTAATACATAAATGTTTTCACATTTTCATAATTCAGTAAAAAGGACTGTATATGGTTCACCCTTTAGGCATATTATGAGCAATAGGAGCCAGATTGAAGATGGATGGGAATAAGTATAGCCAAGACAGAGAGGGGACACCAAAAGGCAAAATGAGACAAGGATAAAAATAAAATTTTCTGTCTTCTTGGAGGTTCTCTATGCTAGCTAAACATGTAAAAATTGAGCTAAGATACTAAGGCATGTGTTTAAATTGTATGGTTAGCTCTTCTGTGATGTACTAACACAGATCCCCATGTACTCATCAAATGTCAACATTAGCCATACTTCATTTGTTTTCTGGGGTAAACTCGTAGATTAGGCTCTAGAGGTATACTCATTTATACTCTTATTCCCATTCCCAGAATAGAACAGACAGAATAAGCAGCCTAAGGAATCCACAGCTTAATTGGGTATAAAGATAGGGGCATAATGACAGCTAGCATACCAGGGTCCCAGTGGTGAGTAGCAAAACAAAACTGGATTGATTTCATGGGGACCCTCACCGATGAGCCTACATGAGAGTAACTCATTTTGTCTGTTTCCTTACAATGCCATTTTTCAGAACTTTGGAGTTGAATCCTAAATATGTCTTTCACGCTGTCTTGCCAACTATTATGGTGAGTGACACAGGAAGCTGATTTGTGAAAGTCCATTCATATCTTAATAGCATGTCAAGGGAATCTTAACTTATTGGGATACAAAATTCAGGTTTCTCCTCTACAGGATTCTGACTAGAAATAACACTGTAACCATAGAAACACATATTCAATGAATGGTCATGGGAGACACAACATCACAATAACATTCAAGAGCTGAAAAAAAGCACAGAAAATTCCCTGCCAAATTTGATATAGAGAAAGATTTTTCTCAACACAAAAGCACTATAAAGTACTCAGATAAGAGAATTTAGTTTTGTTTTTTTTTTTCCTGACTCTCACAAGTAGACACCTTTCTATCCGTCATTCACTCAGCAAATATTTTTGGAATGCCTACTACATTCCAGGTACTACAGCAAGCAGAGCAGAGCAAGTAACACAAGGAAGAGAAACACTCGGAAAGGGGATAAAGCATTATGACATTGCAAGGGATGCTGTTTATTAAGGTGTGGCCAAGAAAGATCACTGTGAAAAGGCAACAACTTAGTTGATACCTGAGGCAAGTGAGGAAACAAAGCAGATTTCCCATTCTTGCCAGAGAGAACAGTATGCGTAAAGGCCCTGACGTGGGAATACTGGTGGGTGATGGAGCAAAAGTGAGGAAAACAAGGATGCTGAAACAGTGTAAAGGAGGGTAAAAGAATTGGGTGACAGGAGTGAGGTATTAGGCTCAGATCAAGTAGGTACACACAGGCCATAGAAAAGACTTGAATTTTGACTTTGCTAAAGGAATTGATTGGGGCATTTAACCAAAGGAGTAATTAATATGATCTGTCTGGAGTCTTACAAGACTTATACTAGGTACAATATGGAGATTATAGTGGGGACGAGGTGAGAAGTATGGATTAAGGGTATTATTACAACAGTCCAAAAATGAGAAAATAGTGACTTCGGCCAGGATAGTAACAGAGCTGTAGTCGAATTCTCAATATATTTTGAAGGCAGAACTGATAGGATTTTCTGATGAAATGAATAAGATGGCTAAAACAGTGCACTTCTGGCAGATAAATAAATAAATATTGATCAAATAAAATCAGTCAAATCCAGTTTGCTTGGATTTTTTTTTCCAAAGAAAATTGAAGTTTCAAGAAGTAAAACTGCTACTTTTTTCCTAACAATGATAACATTTCACATTTTAATAGTTAACCCTCTCCTACGGCACTTATGATGTTCTTTGGAAGTGTCAGTTCATCTAGACTACAGTCCTCAGTTATTAATTAGCTATAAACATATCTTGTAGATGTGATTAAAGCCCATAATTCATTGACTTTATATACAGGAAATTATCCTAGATAATCTGGGGAGGCCTGATTCTTACCTGTTGAAAGGCCTCGAGAGCAGAGCCCATACTTCCTTGATGAAGAATGACAAAGAAATTCTGCCTGTGGACATTAGTTTCAGCTTGTGCCAAAGATTTCATAGGCTGCCTTTTAGGTTTCAGACTTGCCTAGCTAGCCTCCACAATCACATAAGCCAATTTCTTACAATCTCTCTTAATGTAGTCTCCTACTGGTCTGCTTCTCTGGTTGAACCCTGACTGCTAGTGCTGAGTTAAATTCTTTCAGTGTAAATTTCCAAAGGGAAATAAATTATTAGCCAACTGTTAGAGGTAACACTAATTCTTGCAGACCGCTCTACTAGATTAGACAAGCATACAAAATATGGTTGGGAAGAAAATATAGCCACATCCATACAAATATGATGACTGATAATATGGTTATGCAATAGCAGAGCCATCATGGGACAAGAGTAAATTTTTTAAAGCTAGCAATAAGTCAACAATTTCTGGTCATGTTTGAGCGAGCCATCTAGAAGGCATAAATCTCCAAACAGAGGTAAGCACAGAGGCCTGAGTGTCTGGACCGTAAGGAACTAGACTGTGGAGAACTTCTCCAAAAAAAAAAATGATAGCTAGTAGATACTCAAAGAATCATTGGGAAGCAGGCATTTGTATGATCAGTAGTTTTTAACCATGATTATATATCGAGACATCAAGGCAGTGGGAGTGGGGTTGAAAAATACAGATAGTAGGACTCCAACCCAGAGACTGTGAATTTCATTGTTCTGGGAGCAGACCCTCAGCATTAACTTTTTTAATGAGCTAAATAATTCCAATGGGAAGGAAGAGTTTTAAGTCACTGGCTTAGGTGAAACTGAGGAGAATAGACAAGAATGCTTCAGACAATTATTAGCATGTTCAAAAGCCTGAAAGCGGGAAGAGACTTTACCTCAGGTCCAATTGTCTGCAAAATAGGAAGATATTTGCGTGAAACATAAAGGCTGAACTTTTGTACTCCTGACTGCTCCCAGGGAAGGCATGTGGCTTTGGACAAGGCAGGTACCTTGAACCAAGGACAGTTTCAAGAAAGCATATCAACTACAGACTATCAGCAGCCCACACACTCATCTGTGGGGTGTATATATTACTAATAACTCTGAAAAGGGATCCAGGTGCTGTAACAGCATAGGTAAGCCCTTGTTCCACTCGGAGTCACATGGCGAATTCATCCAACCTGAACTCACGCACAGAACAAACTCAAAGAGCCAAGCATGTCCTTTCCCTTCTGTATCAGCTGGTCAAAAAGGAAGCACCTTCCAACTTTTAGAATCATGGATTGTTAGAGCAAGAAGGGTTTTTTAGGATCATCTGCCATTCTGTAATTATGGTGACACTGAGAAAAGCGTCAATAACTCTAATTAACTAGATTGGACTTCCCTTGTGGCTCACCAGGTAAAGAATTCGCCTGCAACGCAGGAAATCTGGGTTTGATCCCTGGGTTGGGAAGATCCCCTGGAGAAGGGAAAGGCTACCCACTCCAGTATTCCAGCCTGGAGAATTCCATGGACTATACAGGCCATGGGGTCACAAAGAGTCGGACGTGACTGAGCGACTTTCACTTTCACTAAATAACTTAGTTTTGCTGGAAACTAGCCATATAACTTGATGAACCCATTTTTTTTTCTCTGACTTGAGTTTTAGTTCTAAAATACTACCACTGGCCTAGAAGCTATATGATTTATCTTTCTCTCTCTTTAGTCTTTATTGATATTTTCTGATTACAAAATTAATATATAGTATTTAAAAACTGGGCTTCCCTGGTGGCTCAGATGGTAAAGTATCAGCTTGCAATGCAGGAGACCTGGGTTCAATCCCTGGAGGAGGGCATGGCAACCCACTCCAGTATTCTTGCCTGGGGAATCCCAGTGGACAGAGAAGCCTGGTGGGCTACAGTCCATGGGGTCACAAAGAGTCAGATACGACTGAGCAACTAAACACATCCAGCACACATTTAAAAATNGGCCATGGGGTCACAAAGAGTCGGACGTGACTGAGCGACTTTCACTTTCACTAAATAACTTAGTTTTGCTGGAAACTAGCCATATAACTTGATGAACCCATTTTTTTTTCTCTGACTTGAGTTTTAGTTCTAAAATACTACCACTGGCCTAGAAGCTATATGATTTATCTTTCTCTCTCTTTAGTCTTTATTGATATTTTCTGATTACAAAATTAATATATAGTATTTAAAAACTGGGCTTCCCTGGTGGCTCAGATGGTAAAGTATCAGCTTGCAATGCAGGAGACCTGGGTTCAATCCCTGGAGGAGGGCATGGCAACCCACTCCAGTATTCTTGCCTGGGGAATCCCAGTGGACAGAGAAGCCTGGTGGGCTACAGTCCATGGGGTCACAAAGAGTAAGATACGACTGAGCAACTAAACACATCCAGCACACATTTAAAAATGGAAACATTATAAACCATGTAATAATTAGGAAGAAAAAATGCCCCACAACTCTGTTCTCTGGATAGAGCCTATATTAAATATATTTGACACATATTTAGGGTTCTCTTTTTTTCCCCTTGTGCTAGAAGGAAAGATGTCTTACAGAACAGTTTTAAAGATCTTTCTGAAAAATTAGAATCATACTGAGTGATTCCTATCTTTCTTTAAACTGATTTTTCTAGAGATCAGTTCTCTCCAAAAGCATGTGAACTAAAAGTGGGGTAAGGGCAGCTTTTTCTTCTCTCCCTTTATGCCTCCCTGTCTTTGCATTAGAATGTGTCATTTGATTCTACAAAAGTCTGCAGATAAGGGGTCACATACCCTATTTGGCTGATTAAATATGGTCTGAAATACCTGCTGGTTATATTGTGAATCCTAGAATGGAACACTAGTTCTGAAAAATTAGAATCATACTGAGTGATTCCTATCTTTCTTTAAACTGATTTTTCTAGAGATCAGTTCTCTCCAAAAGCATGTGAACTAAAAGTGGGGTAAGGGCAGCTTTTTCTTCTCTCCCTTTATGCCTCCCTGTCTTTGCATTAGAATGTGTCATTTGATTCTACAAAAGTCTGCAGATAAGGGGTCACATACCCTATTTGGCTGATTAAATATGGTCTGAAATACCTGCTGGTTATATTGTGAATCCTAGAATGGAACACTAGTGGGCCTCTTTGGCTCCTCTGGCTGTATTTAGTTGCAGTGATATGCCTAAACTGACCCATGGTGACGGGAGGCAGATGCCCTGAATTTCTCAGGATGAAGTGTCATTGTGGGCAGACACTCCATTGTGTATAGACTGTGGCTTGGCTACCAAAAGCACATGTCTGGAATGAATTTCTGGACTTTATGTTATAATGAAGCCAATGCCATAGGACTAATTAGCAAATGTGAATCCTAACCTGCCTATGTAGTTGTTGTCACTAATTAATGTAAAAATAAGAGAAAAGAGATAAAATGGCAAAACAGATAAATAAATTCTATCATACCTGCCTCAGTTACTACAAGAAGCCAGGAGGGACACAAAAGTAATTTGGAAAATATAAAGTTTTATTCGACTGTCAAGCTTAAAATAATTGTTTATAATACTTTCTTGCAGTATTTAGGTAGGTATTCTGGATACTTCTGTCATTAAGTTCTGCCTAAGTGAAATCATCATAGCTGATGTCATGATGGTTAAAAGCACATGTCTGGAATGAATTTCTGGACTTTATGTTATAATGAAGCCAATGCCATAGGACTAATTAGCAAATGTGAATCCTAACCTGCCTATGTAGTTGTTGTCACTAATTAATGTAAAAATAAGAGAAAAGAGATAAAATGGCAAAACAGATAAATAAATTCTATCATACCTGCCTCAGTTACTACAAGAAGCCAGGAGGGACACAAAAGTAATTTGGAAAATATAAAGTTTTATTCAACTGTCAAGCTTAAAATAATTGTTTATAATACTTTCTTGCAGTATTTAGGTAGGTATTCTGGATACTTCTGTCATTAAGTTCTGCCTAAGTGAAATCATCATAGCTGATGTCATGATGGTGTGATCACTCACCTAGAGCCAGACATCCTGGAATATGAAGTCAAGTGGGCCTTAGAGAGCATCACTAAGAACAAAGCTGGTGGAGGTGATGGAATTCCAGTTGAGCTATTTCAAATCCTGAAAGATGATGCTGTGAAAGTGCTACACTCAATATGCCAGCAAATTTGGAAAACTCAGCAGTGGCCACAGGACTAGAAAAGATCAGTTTTCATTTCAATCTCAAAGAAAGGCAATGCCAAAGAATGCTCAAACTACCACACAATTGCGCTCATCTCACATGCTAGTAAAGTAATGCTCAAAATTCTCCAAGCCAGACATCAGCAATACGTGAACTGTGAACTTCCAGATGGTCAAGCTGGTTTTAGAAAAGGCAGAGGAACCAGAGATCAAATTGCCAACATCCACCGGATCGTGGAAAAAGCAAGAGAGTTCCAGAAAAACATCTAGTTCTGCTTTCTTGACTATGACAAAGCCTTTGACAGTATGGATCACAATAAACTGTGGAAAATTCTGAAAGAGATGGGAATACCAGACCACCTGACCTGCCTCTTGAGAAATCTGTATGCAGGTCAGGAAGCAACAGTTAGACCTGGACATGGAACAACAGACTGGTTCCAAATAGGAAAAGCAGTACATCAAGGCTGTATATTGTCACCCTGCTTATTTAATTTCTATGCAGAGTACATCATGAGAAATGCTGGACTGGAAGAAATGCAAGCTGGAGTCAAGATTGCCGGGAGAAATATCAATAACCTCAGATATGCAGATGACACCACCCTTATGGCAGAAAATGAAGGAAAACTAAAGAGCCTCTTGATGAAAGTGAAAGAAGAGAGTGAGAAAGTTGGCTTAAAGCTCAACATTCAGAAAACTAAGATGATGGCATCTGGTCCCATCACCTCATGGTAAATAGATGGGGAAACAGTGAAAACAGTGTCAGACTTTATTTTTTGGGGCTCCAAAATCACTGCAGATGGTGATTGCAGCCATGAAATTAAAGGACGCTTACTCCCTGGAAGGAAAGTTGTGACCAACCTAGACAGCATATTAAAAAGCAGAGACATTACTTTGCCAACAAAGTTCTGTCTAGTCAAGGCTATGGTTTTTCCAGTGGTCATGTATGGATGTGAGAGTTGGACTATATAGAAACCCGAGCGCAGACAAATTGATGCTTTTGAACTGTGGTGTTGAAGAAGACTCTTGAGAAGACCCTTGGACTGCAAGGATATCAAACCAGTCCATCCTAAAGGAGATCAGTCCTGAGTATTCATTGGAAGACTGATGTAGAATCTGAAATTCCAATACTTTGGCCACCTGATGCGAAGAGCTGACTCATTTGAAAAGACCCTGATGCTGAGAAAGATTGAGGGCAGGAAGAGAAGGAGATAACAGAGGATGAGATGGTTGGATGGCATCAGTGACTCAATGGACGTGGGTTTGGGTGAACTCCAGGAGTTGGTGATGGACAGGGAGGCCTGGCGTGTTGCAGTTCATGGGGTCGCAAAGAGTCGGACACGGCTGAGCGACTGAACTGAACTGATGTTATTTTGGCCACATTCATTGGGTGAGTATAGTTATGGTGTTTCTTGCTGCTCAAGGATATTCCACACTGAGGGATTTTAATACTAGTCCCTCCAGTTTTATGATCAGATATATGTATGATCAGATATTGGTATGGTGTAGAAAATGTTTCATCCCTTTGGTTTAATAATCAGACAATCAAGTCACGTACTTAGTTCTTTATCAGTTGACAATTTGAAAAAATCCTTAGATTGTTTCTCACTTTAAATTAATCCAAAAGTAAAAGTAGGCTTCTTGATGCTCCTATACTGCTTCCCTCTCCTCTCTCAGTTTTAGAGTTCTTCCTTTTCTATTGCTGAGGCTCACACTCCTTTGGGTATCTAACCTCTGCTTTATTTGAAGCCCCCTGTGTTCTCAGGTTTACTGTCAGGGACCCACTGCCGAGTCTATGTGGCACTATCTTTTGAGCTTCTCAGTCCTGTATTATCAATGCTAACCATAAGGAATACTTTTATCAAGCACATTTCTAGAACCTGGTGACATTACAAAAACAAACAAAAATAACGAGGCTGATGACATTTCTATGATTATCCAGTTCCACCTGGTTTGGATTTGATAACCTGTTTGATAAAGCGCAGCAGAGATAACAGTGAGAGAAGATGGAGGAGTTTGAGAAAATCACGGTGCATAGGATCACACCTGCAAGTCCTAGCCATGCTCCTCCTGCTAATCAAATTGGTGATGCAATCCTCTTCTTTCTGAGGATTCACCTCTCTCCCAGAATGACAGAGGATACATTTGAGTGCTTCTTTCTCTGCCCAGATCCACAACCTCCTACCTCTTGAATAGTCACTACTGCAAAAGACCCCAGTGACCCCAAGGCATTCAGCCTCCGCCCAGTAGCTTGTTGTTGTTGTTTTATCCTTGCTGCATTGAATTGCAAATCCAACCATGCCTCAGTGAAAGCACTTTTATTTCTGACCTGAATCCTAACTCCCCTCTTCCTCAGGGGCTCTAAAACCCTGAGGAAATGTAGTCAGCCCCAGTTAAGGCAAGACTCTGATCAGATTAGCTCCCTGTTTAATAAGACTTTGAGGAAGGCACCCAGCTGAGCTCCATCCCATTTCACATAAGCAGAAGAACTGAAGAATCAATGGCTGAAGACCCTGATTCTGCAGAGTGGAACCTGTGAAGGTAACTTTGGGCCCAGATACTCCAGTTTTATCATGAAGATCAGGGCAGAAGGCACATTTGCATGTTTTAACAGGGAGATTTAAACCATAGAAAAAAGAGCTGAAAAACCTTACCAAGGGGAGGCAATAAAAGTATGGACTAATAAAACTTTGGATCCTGTTTACTTCTTTTAAGCATTTATCCCCAAAACAATTATTTTGATAGCATAGGGTCATAGTCCTTTCACTCTTAAGCCCTCTGGCTTCTTTTCCTAATATGTAAAATGTACTGAATGATTAACACAAGATGATTCTTAAACTTTCTTATTTGAACTTTTGTGAGAACCTCAGGCCCTATCAAGTTTTGTGTTTTTTTTTTTTTAACAGAATAAATTGTTTTATAAACATTTTTAATTAGAGCACAATTGTTTTACAATGTTGTGTTGGCTTTTGCCAAAGAACAGTGTGAATCAGCTGTAAGTATACGTATGCCCCCTGCCTCTTGAACCTCCCTCCTACCACCCACCCCATCTCACCCCTCTAGGTTGTCACAGAGCACCAGGTTGAGCTCCCTGTGTCATTCAGCAGCTTCCCACTGGCTATCTATTTTACTTATGGTAATATATAGTTTCAATGTTACTCTCTCATTTGTCCCATCCTCTCCTTCCCCCGCTGTGTCCACAAGTTGATTTTCTATGTTTGCATCTCTATTCCTGCCCTGCAAAGAGGTTCATCAGTATCTTTTTTTTTTAGATTCCATTTGCATTAGTATATGATATTTGTTTTCCTGACTTACTTTTCTTGTATAACAAGCTCTAGGTTCATCCACCTCACTAGAACTGACTCAAATTTGATCCTTTTTATGACTGAGTAATATTCCATTGTATATATGTACCACAACTTCTTTATCCATTCATCTGTCAATGGACCCTATAATGCTTTTATGGAAAAGATATTTTGAGGAAAGCATGAGAAGACTTCAACATTGATGTTTATTCCACTCCTGTATTTGGCAAACATTAACTCAGTGGCGATCACATGAAAGCACTCAGGTGAATAACCGCAGCACTTAACTGCAAAGAACTTACATTTTACTGGAGAGACAGAACCAAAAAGCATATTCATAATCCAGTGTGGGCAGTATAGAATCAAGAGTACTGGAGTGGGGTGCCATTGCCTTCTCCATAGATGATATTATGAGTATACAAAAGAGAGCTGTGCTACACTTGGGGCCCTATGAGATCTCAGAAAAGAGCCTGTTGAATTTGTCTGGTTATCTTCCAACCTAAGTATGTCATCAAAAGTAGAGGCTGGCCAAGACAACTTTATGTATTTGGTTATGTATCCTAAGGAAAAATAGGTAACCAGCAATATTTTAAAATATTAATGTATCTGTTCCTTAAAACATGCCAAAAATTAAGGCTGGAGGGTTTGTTATTGCTACTCTTTGACTTTGTAGGTTGTTGTAGAGTGTGCTTCCTCAGGTATAGACATAGGCCTTTTCTCTTTCTTAGACAACGTCACTGCAATAGAAAACATACTGGATCACTGATCAGGAGACCTGGGTTTTGGTTTCGGCTCTGCCACTAATTAGCAAAGTGACCTTGGCCAAATTACTTAAACTCAATCTTTTCTATTAAGTGAAATGGTGGATGAAATGATACCCGAGTTTCCTTCCAGTTTTGATAGGAGAGTTTCTGTTTCCCTGTGACTCTCTTATAGCCTCTGATCTCAAGGGTATCTATGAATGTGTTGACAAAATAGGCTCAAAACATCAGAAATTAGTATGAGAATGTGTCACAGGTTGTGTTCTCTGGGGAGCAGGCTCTGCAGATTATTAAGCAGATGGTTTATTGGGAAGGCTTTGGGGATGGATTCCAATGGAAGGAAAACGAAGGAAGCAGGAATGAGCAGAATAGAGCAAAGTAGAGCTTTGATGCAGTCTCAGAGGAAAACACAGATGGGGTGAAACTTCAGAGATATCCTGAGTTGGAAAGAGGGCTATGCCTCGATATCTTGTGTTGAGCAGTCATTGGATACAGCCTGGGATGAAGCAACTCTCTTTAGTCAAAATAATTCTCAAAGAGGGCTGACAATCAAGGGCTTTCTGCCAGCAGCACTCTCAGTAGCTGGGAGAAAAAGCCCTTCATTCCTGAAGAGGATAGCACATCACAGCATCTTCCTCAGAATGTCTGCGTACTCTCCCTCTGGTGCACATTGATAGAATATATTTGAACATACCTAACACAGTGTCCATACTCAACAGATGTTCATTTGCCCATCTAGTCTACCCACCTACCAATCCATTCTTGTTACTTTTTTTTCTTTTCCAGAGTTTATAGAATTGAAAGGAGAGAATCAGTTGGTAATTTCTCTTACTAGCAAGAAGGGATTTCTGTTTAAGGAAGGAGATTAGACCTATTGATTCACTTCTAATTTGAAGCTACCTTCATTCTGATTCTATACTAATTAATAATAACTATTGACTTGGGCTTCCCTCATAGCTCAGTTGGTAAAGAATCTGCTTGCCATGCAGGAGACCCTGGTTCGATTCCTGGGTCAGGAAGATCCACTGGGGAAGAGAAAGGCTACCCACTCCAGTATTCTATGATTCTGTACTAATTAATAAGACTTCCCTGGTGGTTCAGAGGCTAAAGCGTCTGCCTCCAATCGGGAGACCCAGGTTCGATCCCTGGGTCGGGAAGATCCTCTGGAGAAGGAAATGGCAATCCACTCCAGTATTCTGGCCTGGAGAATCCCATGGACGGAGAACCTTGTAGGTTACAGTCCACGGGGTCGCAAAGAGTCGGACACGACTGAGCTACTTCACCTTCACCATACTAATTAATAATAACAATTGACCACTGCTACGATTTGCAGAGTTTTTGAAAGGTGCTATTTTATTTGATCCTCACAACTAACTAATGTGCCAGGATAAGCTAGCATTAATAGTCTCACTGTAGAAATGAAGAAGCTGAGCACAAATCTAGTAACTTATCCCAAACTAAGATGAAATGTTGAACTGTTGAATCCAGGCCTGCTGACTTCTGATCCAGGATTGTTTCCTTGATGCCACAATCAGCAGAGCCTCACAGGCTATGAAGCAGCTGATAAGACCCAGGCCTGGGGTAGCCAGTCTCCCTGGGGAGTCTTTTCTCAGCAGAAGCTGTGTTCCTGGGCAGTACTAACTTGCTGGTAGGCAGGAGCCCATAGGCCCCTTCCTCGTGTTTCAGTTCCCCACATTTCAGCCTCCTGCAGCTCTGGGCCTGTGCAGAATCCTATGTGTATATTGTCAGTGGACCCATTAAGCTTGTACAGTAGAAACTGTTTCCTGTGACTTAGTGTGACTTTATGATGAGGAAAAGTCCAGGCAGGAAGATAAAATGTGTCATCATCCCATAGACAGTGCTTCTCAAACCTTAACCTGCATTTGAATCACCTGGAAATCTTGTTAAAGTGCAGATTCTGGTTCAGTAGACCCGGGGTAGGAACTGACAGCCTTCATTTTAAGCACGTACCCAGGTGATGCTGATACTGCTGGCTCAAGGACCATGGTTTCTTTCTCTCCCAATCACAGACACCTGCAATCTTTCACAAAAGAAGCCCAAAACTGGTACTAGCTTTAAAGGCTAATTGAAGCTGATAATCTGAAAGAAACAAGTCATAATTTTATTGTAGTTGTAGTTTCTTATTCTTACCACTTCTTCCTAACCTTCTGTGCTTTCTAAGGGAAAAAGGAGGAAAAGATGGTAGCAGAGAAGGGAGAAAGGGAAGAAAATAAGAGAGAAGGAAAGAAAAAGAAAATTGAATTGGGAACATGGCATGTGGTCAGAACCAACTGGGCAATAGATTTCTGTGTTGCTAGCAACAGGTGCCCCTGGAGCCTCTTCTTATTCATCAGGATCAACATTATCCATTTTGTGAAAGAGACGAGGCAACCATATGGATACAACCTGCAGACGCCAGAAGGAAAGATGCTTGTCTGCAGCATCTTTCCCTCTGGTAAGTAAGGGGAGTCCTTGGGGTTAGAAGCCCAGTGGAAAGCCCCATGATCTTGTTAAACCAGCTCCAGTTAATGGGTTGTGGCTGGGTATTTGTGTAGCAGAGCGCCCCTCGCTGCAGTCCCTGGGGTGTTGGTTTGCTCCTTGATGGCTTCTGTACTGGAGAACACGGCTTCATTTCCGGGCTTCCGGGGCTGATGGAGGGAGGTGGGTAGAAGCAAATGCTTTTGAAGTGATTTTTTTTCCCCCTAAAGCATTCAAATTGCATTTTCCTAAGGGGGATGAAATATTTTCTGAGTTTTTGCCATATAGTTTTTCCAAGCAATAGAAGGAGGGGGCAGGAAATGGAGGCTGGAAACAGCCTTAGTCAGGAATATTCTCTGGGGTATTACCCGGCAGAATTGCAGGGAGGGGAGATTTTTTTCTATGAGGCAAGATCTCTAAAAGCAAGGAGAAGAAATTTGAAAATCAGGCCTGCTCACCAGGGAAAAACTGTCAGTGTGGTGGTGGAATATACATGTGAATGGAATATTTAAAACAGGCTTGGTCAAAGCTCTGATTCTGTGCAGAGAAGTATCTTCCTGATTCTCCATCCTAGTCTCAGGGTTGGAGTGTTGAACAGGCCAGGGTTGGTGGTGACAGGACAGCCTTTGTCTGTCTGTGTCTTCAAGGGTGTGTGTGGCGTGGGGGGAGGGTGTCGGGGGGAGGGAAGGGGGAGTGTG
>SJXQ01008244.1:170150-203393 GCA_006408695.1 Aepyceros melampus | reverse complement strand
GTGACAGCAAGGCTTTCCAGGAGCATGTGTCTCTGGAGACTTCGGGGTGGAGCTGAGTTCAGGCCCTGGCGCCAGCCTTCCAGAGGGAAATCAGAAACATGGTAATTAGGCATATCCCCCCTCAGGCAAATGGGGAAGGAGTTTGCTTTTCTTAAAACACCAGCCTGCAGAGATGAAAACCAGGAGGAAACAGCAGGATTCCCTGCCACCCTCCCCACCACCCCCAGGGCTCCTGAGGCCCCTGGTGAGAGGTGGTGTTTCCCTGAGCATCTGTCGCCAGTGCCACTCACTGTTGGTTTGAGCATCCTGGTCTCTTTCTCAGAGAACTCTTTTTTACCCACTTGTTTGAATGATTTATCACCAAGAAATCACATTCTATCCCTGAACACTGAAAACTGCTGTGACTTTCTGAGGAAAAATGGCACAGAGAGAGGCAGGGAGATAGAACAGGGATGTGTCATTTTACTTAAAGGAAATCTCCATGGAACTGAAAATAGCTGAAAACTTAAAAGTCTGTTTTAGGAGAATGGTTGTAGTTTCATAATTGATTTGCATATTGTTATTCTGTTGGGTTCTGAAAGAGGACCAACGTGGGCACTGTGATTGCTGTTTCTTTGTGAATGAGACTGAGAATCTGAGAGGCTGTGATTTGTCCAAGGTCACACAATTAGTAACTGGCAGGTCTGGGACTCAATTAAATGTGCCTTCTGTATTATGACTATATTATGACAGCTCTCCAGAAATGAGCTGTTCCATGGCTTGGCAATAAAGAATCCGCCTACAGGGTAGGAGACTGAGAGATGGGTTCCATCCCTGGGTCAGGAAGATCCCTTGGAGGAGGAGATGGCAATCCGCTCTAGTATTCTTGCCTGGGAAATCTCATGAACAGAAGAGCCTGAGAGCTTACGGTCCAGGGGTCGCAAGGAGGCAGACGCGACTGAGCATGCGCACACACTACACGCAGTATCGCCTTCGCATGGCAGCCCTACCTGCCTTAGGACCCCTTTGACTATTGCCTGTAGGTCGCCACCCACTGTGATTCTGAGCCATGTCTTTGGTTTTTATTCTCATGAGGTTTTATTTTAAAGATCAAAATTTCCCATAGTGATATAAGGGGAGGTTGCCAAGCCTGTCCTTCCACCCACTGTGATTTCAGGGGGAGCCCTGGGTATCCGTTATGCACCCTGGTTTTAAAATGATCTGACACACCAGCTTTCGTCACATTTTGGTATAAAGCAAGTTGGAGGTAGTAGAGTAAAATAGATATTAGCATGAGCTTTGGAGTCAGATTTCCCTGAATTGTTCAGCCCTGCCACTGATTAACCTTTCTAGGCCTTAATTTTCTTATATGTGAAGGAGGAATAATAATAATAATACATCTGTTAGAGGAACTCTGTGAGGGTTAAAGAGTGCATGTGAAATGGTAAGGAGGGTACCTGGTCCCAGAATGTTGAGTGCTAAGTCACTTCAGTCGTGTTTGACTCTTTGTGACCCCATAGACTGTAGACCACTAGGCTCCTCTGTCTAAGAGATTCTCCAGGCAAGAATACTGGAGTGGGTTGCCATTTCTTTCTCCAAGGGATCTTCCTGGCCCAGAGATCTAACCCATATCTTCTGTGTCTCTAGCAATGGGAGGCAGATTCTTTACCATTAATGCATAAGAGCTGTCTACATGCTGAGATGGAGGAGGGAAGCTACAATGATATAAATGTCATTGAGAGTCCTATTTATCCAAGATCACTTTACTATTATAGTATTGAAAGGGCTTAGTGATTATTATTTATTATCTTTCACACCCAAAGTCCTGTATTAGAGATTACATCAGATCGAACCAGGTAAATCCAAAATCCTTTTCTATCTTTGATCACTGTTGGATCTGTGGCCTCAGGCAAATTACTTTAGTTATCTCATTCTATAAAACTGCAAATATAATCTATCCCCTTTGTAATTGTGACATAGAATGGAAATAATGGGTATAAAGTGACTCTTGATGACAAATATGTATTTGATGCACAATAAATGGAATATATTTATTATTAAAATATTGAAATGTTTATCAACTAAAATGTAATACAAATATTAAAATATTTACAGTCTATTCTTCCATAAACCACATGCTAAAATATGAATATACCCCTGGGGAAAATAATGAACCCAGTTTATTGGTTTAATTGGCTTTCACCTTGGAAAGAATTGGTGAGGTTTCAAGGTATAAGACAAAGAAAGAAGGGTGTTGGGGACAGTGAGCGGTGCCCACAGACTAGACTGGAAACAGATGCCTATCATTAAAGTGTGCTAGCTGCACATGATGCTGGTGGGGGGATATGGTGGATCAGACCACAGAACTTCTAGCTCTGAGAAGCATCCTTCTTCGCAACAGTACCAGGTGGGCACTGAAATTCCACAAATACTGTGTATCAAGTATCAACCAAAGTTTATAAAACTGAAGAACGAAAGAGCTTGGGCCTGAATCCAAAGCCCATTCTCCCCTCTTGTATCAAACTGCCTCGTTACTTCTTTTCTCAGTTCGTGTAATTTATTGCAGTTAGCACACAGTTTAGAAATTCAACTTATTCTTTAACAACACAAGGGAAATGTTGTTTTGCTATTAAACACATATTCCAGGAATTCATTCAATATTCATTTAACCAGTATTTGTTGGAAACCTCTTATTTGCCAGGGAGTATAGAGGAGTATGTCAAGGCTGTATATTGTCACTCTGCTTATTTGACTTATATACAGAGTACATCATGCAAAATGCCAGACTAGATGAAGCACAAGCTAAATCAAGATTGCTGGGAGAAATATCAACAACCTCAGATATACAGATGACACCACTCTTTGGCAGAAAGCGAAGAGGAACTAAAGAGCCTCTTGATGAAAGTGAAAGAGGAGAGTGAAAAAGCTGGCTTAAAATTCAATATTCAAAAAACAAAGATCATGGCATCCAGTCCCATCACTTCATGGCAAATAGATGGGGAAACAATGGAAACAGTGAAAGACTTTATTTTCTTGGACTCCAAAATCACTGCAGATGGTGACTACAGCCATGAAATTAAAAGAAGCTTGCTCCTTGGAAGAAAAGTTAGGACTAACCTAGACAGCATATTAAAAAGCAGAGACATTACTGTACTGACAAAGGTCCATATAGTCACAACTATAGTTTTTCCAATAGTTATGTATGGATGTAAGAACTGGACCATAAAGAAAGCTGAGTGTTAGAAAGTGGCGTTAGAGAAGACTCTTGAGAGCCCCTTGGACTGTAAGGAGATCAAACCAGTCAACACTAAAGGAAATCAGCCCTGAATATTCATTGGAAGGACAGATGCTGAAGCTGAAACTCCAATACTTTGGCCACCTGATGCAAAGAACTGACTCATTGGAAAAGACCCAGACTCTGGGAAAGATTAGAGGCAGGGGGAGAAGGGGACAACAGAGGATGAGATGGTTGGATGCCATCACCGACTCTGTGGACATGAGTATGAGCAAGTTCCAGGAATTGGTGATGGACAGGGAAGCCCAGAGTGCTGCAGTCCATGGGTTTGCAAAGTTGGACACAACTGAGTGACTGAAGTGAACTGATAGAGGATGAACAATTCATAAGACAAAGCCCCTCACCTCCAGAGCTTGCAACCTGATAGAAGAAATAATTGCAATACAAGGCAGAATGTAAAAGATGCCAAAAGAAACGCATGTCTCTCTGCTTCCCCATTTCTCTTTCCCACAGATAATCAATAATTAATCCTACTTTGGATTTCGTCATATTTGTCTTCCAAGGAAACCAATTGACTCATTGGAAAAGACCCAGACTCTGGGAAAGATTAGAGGCAGGGGGAGAAGGGGACAACAGAGGATGAGATGGTTGGATGCCATCACCGACTCTGTGGACATGAGTATGAGCAAGTTCCAGGAATTGGTGATGGACAGGGAAGCCCAGAGTGCTGCAGTCCATGGGTTTGCAAAGTTGGACACAACTGAGTGACTGAAGTGAACTGATAGAGGATGAACAATTCATAAGACAAAGCCCCTCACCTCCAGAGCTTGCAACCTGATAGAAGAAATAATTGCAATACAAGGCAGAATGTAAAAGATGCCAAAAGAAACGCATGTCTCTCTGCTTCCCCATTTCTCTTTCCCACAGATAATCAATAATTAATCCTACTTTGGATTTCGTCATATTTGTCTTCCAAGGAAACCAAATGTTTTGCATATATTATTTTGTCATCCCTTCCAAAGGTACAACAGCTTCATAGTTCAGTTCCAAAAACCTGCTGCTGTTGCTGCTAAGTCGCTTCAGTCGTGTCTGACTCTGTGTGACCCCATAGACAGCAGCCCACCAGGCTCCCCTGTCCCTGGGATTCTCCAGGCAACAACACTGGTCACCTTGTAAATCTGTGTGCAGCCAATCTCACTTTCCATGTCATTCAGAGCAGTGACACAGTGTCTTGCAAATTAGCATCAGTAATCTCAAGTAAACAGCACCAGCACTAAAGGTCACACAGCTCAGTTTATTTTGGTCTGTATGGGAGAAGGCAATGGCACCCCATTCCAGTACTCTTCCCTGGAAAATCCCATGGATGGAGGAGCCTGGTAGGCTGCAGTCACTGAGCAGCAGTAGGCTGCATGGGGTCGCTGAGGATCGGACATGACTGAGTGACTTCACTTTCAGTTTTCACTTTCCACTTTCATGCATTGGAGAAGGAAATGGCAACCCACTCCAGTGTTCTTGCCTGGAGAATCCCAGGGACGGGGGAGCCTGGTAGGCTGCCGTCTATGGGGTCGCACAGAGTCGGACACGACTGAAGTGACTTAGTAGTAGTAGTATGGGCACATAGTCCCTTTTTTCTTTCAAATATTAGGAACTGATAAATCAGTCAGTGGGGCAGTAATTGGACTTCCCAGGTGACAATAGTGGTAAAGAACCAGCCTGCCAATGCAGGAGACACAAGAGATATGGGTTTGATCTCTGGATCGAGAAGCTCCCCTCGAGGAAGGTATGGCAACCCACTCTAGTATTCTTGCCTAGAGAATCCCATGGACAGAGGAGCCTGGTGGGCTGCAGTCCATGGGGTTGCAAAGAGCCAGACACGACTGAAGCGACTTAGCATCTGTGTACACTCAGTTAATAATTAGGGGAGAAATAAAAAGAATGAAGCAACTGTATTCCATTTGGTCAGCAGTAGAAAGCAAGCCCACAAAGGAAGTTAAGAGGTACTGGTAGCATCTGAATGCTGAGTTATACTGAAGGCTACCCTGATGGAGAAGGCAATGGCACCCCACTCCAGTACTCTTGCCTAGAAAATCCCATGGGCAGAGGAGCCTGGTGGGCTGCAGTCCATGGGGTCACGAAGAGTCAGATACGACTGAGCGACTCCACTTTCACTTTTCAGTTTCATGCATTGGAGAAGAAAATGGCAACCCACTCCAGTGTTCTTGCCGGAGAATCCTAGGGATGGGGGAGCCTGGTAGGCTGCCGTCTGTGGGGTGCACAGAGTCAGACATGACTGAAGTGACTTAGTAGTAGCAACCCTAATGGAAGACTGACTATATCCTGGGCATAGTGCTGAGGGCCTTACTTTCATCATCTAACACACACACAAGTTTAAGAGGGTTGTCCTTACTTTTGGTTAAACACTCTTACCATTGCCATTTCCTTATAAGCAAAAGAACTGAGACTCAGTTTGGTTAAGTAACTTGGTTTCAGCCAGGAAGTGAGTCTGGAATGAACTGGGGCTCAACCACAAGGTCCTAATGACTATGCCATACCCTTTCCTGAGATTGGGAGATTCAAGAAAAGCTGCATGTATTTAAAGCCTGGGTGTCTGAGGAGTCTGTGGGAAAGAACCAGAAAGACAGGACTTGGGAAGCGTCCAGGTTTAAGATGAGGCCATGAAGCATGTAACAGTAAGAACTCTTGTTTGAAAGGACTGAAGCCCAGCTCAAGCTATCATAAATTATTGAGGAAATTTCTGTCTCAGAGAAGCAAACTATGGCAAGAGTGGGAGACAAGTGGATCCAGTGGCATTCATCTAGGGAAATAAAGGCTTCAAGTCTCTGCCTGTCTGTCCCCTCATACTGCAGCTCACCCCATGAGGCTGAAACCACATCTATCAGCTGCCTCAGAATTTTATCTTTAAAACCTCAAGTCCTATGAGGAAGGAAAAACTGTTCCTCATAAGATCCACTTAGAAAAATCCCTAGAAAATTTCTGATTGGTTTTACCTAGCAATTGTTTACCTCTCTGTGGCTAGAGTAGCACTTTGATTGGAACATTGCCATCAACAAGAAGATAGGAGTAAAACTGTTTCCTCTTGTAGAAAAAGAAAAATAAATATGGGAGGGGGAGCAGATCAAGATGATCGAGGAGATCAAGAGTAAGTGGATGTGGGGCTCACCTCCCCCCATGAGCCCATCAGAAATACATCAACACGTGGAACAGTTCTCACTGAAAACTAACTGGAACTGGCAGAAAGAATCCTGTACAACCGCAACTGAATTAAAACAAAAAGAAAACAAACACATTATCATATCAGGTGAGAAGGGAAGAAAAGCCATCTAGTCAGGACATGTGCCCCTGGGAGTGGACTCAGGGAAAAGGAGATTACACAGGTGGATACCCATCTTGGGGAGTGAGTGGGTCAAGCCACAGACTGGGAGGTCCCAGTCCTGGGGTCCTGCTCAGAGGAGATGAGCTTATTGACTGGTTGGAGGACAGTTGCCACAAATAGAAGGGCTGTGAAAGCCTGGACTCCACTCGTGAGTCACACTGGCTAACCCTACCCTTAAAAACATGTTGAAGGATCTTCTCTAAATGGAAAAGAAGTAAGAATATATAGGAAAGGGAAAGTTTTTACTTGGAAAGGCAAACAGTAAAAACTGAAGATCAACAATGTAAATAAGCCAGTACTTTGACTAAAATACAAGAAGAAAAATGTAAAAGCAGCTATAATTACAATAAACAATTGAGGGAAAAGCAAGAAGATGTAAAATAAAATGTGGGAGAGAGAAATGAAATGTGCTTGAACTTAAATGAATACCAGTTTTTAAAAGTATATACAATTATAGGGCAATGTATATGAAGCCTATAGTAACCATAAATCAAAAACCTATGATAGATAACAAAGACAAAGAAGAAATGAACCCAAGTAAGCTACTAAAGAAAATCATTAAATTATGAAGGGAGAAACAAAAAGAAGAATGAACAGAGATAACTAAAAAACCAACCTGAAAACAAGATTTTAAATGCAAATAAGTACATACTTATTAGTAATTACTTTAAATGTCAGTGGACTAAATGCTTTGGGAAAAAATGACATAGGATGGCTTATTGGATAAAAGAAATAAGACTCTTTGATATGCTACCTATAAGAAATTCACTTCAGGGCTAGAGGCACACACAAACTGAAAGTGAGGGGATGGTAAAAGAAGTGGACCAAATTAGGGCTATGGGATTCACAACCTACTATGTATAAAATACATAAGAACAAGGGTAAGTTGTATAGCACAAAGAATTATAGCTATTATCTTTATGGAGTATAAACTATAAAAATATTAAATCACGTTGCTATACATCTAAACTAATATTGTAAATCAACTACAATTTTTTAAAAAAGAGATGTTGAACTGAAAATAATAGCAAATTAATAACAAATGTTTACTACAAGTTTAAACCAGATTAGCTCTCAGAAGCTAATCATGTATAGAAAATACACCTTAAAATAAGACTTTTTTTTCCTACCTTATAAGCCTTCCTGCTGCCACATGCTAATCCACACCAATCTAAGATCTGCAACATCAGAGGATAAGAGAATCCTTGTGTTTCAAACCATTGCTCTCCATGATTCATACATATTGTTATTCCTTTGGCTATTTGTTATACACAAACTCATTCTTTCTTAGATTATGCTAGCAGTTTTTCTGAAGTGATTTTCCCCCAATTATTCAGATCTCAACTCAAATATCACCGCCTTATGGAGGACACCCCTGACTACCTTAAGCACATTTAACTTTATTTGTTATTTTTTGGCTGCACCACACAGCATGCAGAATGTTAGTTCCCCAACCAGGAATCAAAACTGCAGCCTTTGCAGTGGAAGAGTGGAGCCTTAACCGCCAGACCACCAGCTTAAGTCCCCTGACTACCTTTCTATGACAAAGCAATCCTTTGCCTTTTTTTTTTTATCACCTCATAGTGCTTAACACCACTGATATTCTTATTCTCTTTTCTCCTGTCCTCATTCCTTTTATGTTCTGTCTCAAGTCCCTAAAAAAAAAAAAAGTTCTGCGGGAGCAGAGATCTTTTCTATCTTCTGTCCCTTCATAATGCCTGCACCTACAGTAATCTGGCATACTCTGTAGGCCCTTAACACATTTTTGTTAAATAAATAGTAGAATGAATGAATCCTAGCCTTAGAAGGGACTATAGCATTTAACATGAAGATTTATATATGAGAGGTGCTTCAACTGTGTTTTTGAATTAATTAAAAACAGAAGAATCCAGAAAACTATATTATTGGAATATGTTAGAAATATTGCTGAGTTAGAATCAAATCCTCACACCAAGGTTGAACAGCAAATATCCACTTTTCCTTTCTACATTCTTATCAGATTATATGACTTCTGTGAGAGTGATATTTTGGAAAGGCCTGGCTTCTTGCGCAGCTATCATCTTACTGAGCGTATCTCATATGCCAGACATCATATCAGGTACTTTACATTCATTAGCTCCAACTCTGAGAACCAAAACTGTAAGTAATTTGTTGTTTAGTCACTAAGTTGTGTCTGACTCTTTGCTGCCCCCATAGACTGTAGGCCTCCTCTGTCCATGGGGATTCTTCAGGCAAGAATACTGGAGTGGGTTGCCATTTCCTTCTCCAAGGAATCTTCCCTACCCAGAGACCAAACCTACATCTCCTGCATTGGCAGGCAGTTTCTCTACCACTGAGCCACCAGGGAAGCCCCAGTAGGTAATTTGCCCAGGTCCAGATGTTTATTAAATGCAGAAATGGGATAAGAACCCCTTCCACTCCATCACAGTATAAGTGTTTTCACAAGTACTCTAGCACAGCATTCTCCAACCTTTTTAGCACCAGAAATGAATTTCATGGAAGACCATTTTTCCAGGGACCAGGAGTGGAAAGGATAGTTTGGGGATGATTCAAGTGCATTACATTTATTGTTCACTTTATCTGTAATCTGATGCTGCCGCTGATCTGAAAGGAACTACCAGTTCCTTGGCCCAGAGTTTGGGAAGCTCTGCTGCAGCAGATCAAGGAGGAGATTTCAGAGCTGTGTGTTTGATGAGATTTAATAATTGGTGTATGCCCACAAATCCATCTTTTTTATCTGTGCCTGGCATGTGGATGAAGAAATGAAACTCTGTTCATGGTTTTCCCAGTTTTTGTGTCTTAGAACAGTGGTTTAAAAGTCTGATTCTCAGACTAACATGACGGCTTATCCTAAGGACATATTAAAATGCAGATTCTCAGTCTCCAGTTTTGACTTACTGAATCAGAAACCTGGGGATGCGGGGAAGGGCAAAACTCTGTTTTAAGTCCTCCAGGTGATCCTGACTCATATCAGTGTTTGAGAATCACTGCTTTAGGGCATCTTTTCAGAAGACAATTTCAACTGAAGGATACCTAGGTATCAATGGAGAAATGGGGGTAGAGTGACCAGTTGTCCCATTTGTTCAGGACTGAAGAGTTTCCAGGATGTGGGGTTTTTAGTTTTAAAACCAGGATAATCCTGGACAAAGCAGAATGACTTAGTTATTATATTAGTTTTTATTACTATCATAACAAATTACTAAAAACTTATAGCTTGAAACAAAAACATCTGTTATTTTTACAATTCTGTAGATCAGAATTCCAACATGAGTGTTACTGGGTTACAATCAGTGTTAGTGAGGCTGTGTTTCTCTCTGAAGGTGTAGAAATAATACTTTTTTTTTTTTTCAAGTTTCTAGAGGCCCCCTTGCTCTGACTTCAAAGCCAGCAATGCTATTTTTCTGTAACTAGCATCCTGTAGTCATATCTTCTTCTGACCATAGCTATGAAAGTTTCTTTGATTTTGAGGAAGGACCCATGTGATTAGACAGGATAATCCAAGATAATCTTTCCTTCTTAAGATCCTTAATTTTCTCACATTTGTAAAGTCCCTCTTGCCATGAAAGGTAGCATATTTATAGGTTCCAGGAATTAGAATTCCTGGATTAGAATATCGTTTGGGAGCCAATATTCTGCCTACCACAGCTACCATGACTGGAAGTCTGGAATGTGGGAATTTTCAGTATTGAAATCAGTAAAGTCCTAGGCAGAATCAGGACAAGTTGGTCCCTTAATTGGCGGTAGAGGGCAGAGAGGAGCTTTATTGCTGTGGGAGTGGCCACATCATGCTGTGGTGAAAAAGACTCTACAAGCAAGCTCTGAAGTCAGACAAAAGTCAAGAGGAGGCAGGTTTTCCTGAATTGCCTATTCTGTGATTGTGTGTAAGCTGGTCACACTTCCTCTTTTTCATGCTTGTGTCATGATCTCCCATTTGTGGATTGTGTGTGTGTTGAGTATAACCACACTAATTTATTGTTAGTCACTAACCATGGGTAATTCACTGTTGCTTATAAAATGCTACATTAACTACTGCTACCATTTAGTTACCAAGTTTGGAGGGAAACAAAAACAAATCATGACTTTAATTGTCTGAATCTGGCTCTGTGTGTGTGATCAGCATGTGATCAGGGCCTTGCTGAGCCCTGAAGAGAACTGGGAAAACGTATTAGCAGAGTGCAGGCTGTAGTAGTGGCTCTTGCAGGGAAGTAATGTTCCATGAGTATTTTATTGTATAGAGCATACAGTAAGCATTTATTTATTCCCTGTAAATATCTGACTGTCTCTAGTTCTACCATCTCGTCAGGTGAAACACCTCCAAAGAAAATGCCTTCTAAAGTGTCTGGAAATAAACACATGTATAATGTAGTGATATGCTGCTGAAGCTTTGCGAATATAAACATGGGTAGATGAAACCAACAAGTGTTCCTCTTCATGGTAACCAGGAGACTGGGGGTGGAAGTGGTTGAAGCTTTTGCCCCTGGGAGGTCATCAGTGCTATCCTACTCTACATCATGACACTGACCCTTTCCTTTAAGGAGAGAGCATAGTCCTTCTAATGAAGATTGACATGGAAGGACTCAAATCCCAAATCTTTCCCTTATTCACTGTGTGAGCTAAGGGACATTTCTCATCTTTCTGATCTTAATTTTTCTCATATTTAAAAATAATAATACCTTATATTTGTGTGAAAGTTAATAACGTTTTTGTTGTTGTTTAGTCACTAAGTCATGTCTGACTCTTTGTGACTCCATGGACTGTAACCTGCCAGGCTCCTCTGTCCATGGGGATTCTCCAGGCAAAAATACTGTGAGTGGGTTGTCATTTCCTTCTCCAAGGGATCTTCCCAACTCACAGATTGACTCTTCATCTCCTGCATTGGCAGGTGGATTCTTTACTGCTGAGCCACCAGGATATATTTGTTGTGAAAGTTAATAATAACATACATTAAGTAAGTATGACATGCTGGTGCAGAGTTGTTAAAAATAAATAGTGATTATTAACATTATTGGTTCACTTTTCAAAGACATCTCCAGTAATAATTGAGGGTTTGTCAAGGTTGTTTAGCATAGTAGTAACTATTTTCACTCCTTGAAAGACCGTTCATTTAACACACTTTCTATTCTGTGTCAGGCTGAAACTGAGGGGATAAAATTAATAAATGAATAATCCACATCTTCTAGGAACTCTCAGTCTCCCTGGAGAAATGACACTTGCTTAAATGGGAAGCATCAATTAGTGATGTTTGGAGAAGAGAGCATGCCACACTTTGGGAGCAGCATGACTGAACCAGAGCACAGAGGTGAGATCCAGCCTCGTCTGTGTTCGGAATTACACATAGTTTGCTATGCTGCATCATATTAGGAAGGAACTAGTCAGGGTCGAAGCTGAAGACACTAGCTGAAGCATGAAAGACCTCCTTCCTGCATGTTGGCAGGAAGCTCAGACATTATCTGTGCATGGTGGGGATCCATCGATGGTTTTAAGTAGGGAGAGATGTGATCTAATTAAGATTTTTTAAATGTCTCTCTGGCCATTCTGTGAAGAATGGATTGACAGGAGGGAAGGATGAAAGGAGATCAGTGAGTTGGCTTTTTCAACTATGTTATCTGCATTAAACAAGAATGGACTAAGGTTATTTCATGAGACTTCAATTAAAGAACTAAAAAGAGTGAGAGCAGGGTTAAGGGAACCACCAAGACTGTTAAAGTACTCTCGGACTAGCAACAGTGGGAATGGTTACCAACCCCAGGCATGAGGGGTGGAAGGAATCAAATAGTAAGAGCTGGAGCACCCGATAGGAGCTGAAACCTTATTTGGGGCAGGTCCTCCAGAAGCTGACCCCAGAGGAGGATTATTGCGTAAGTAATTTATTCAGGAAGTGCTTCCAAGGGGACTTGGTAAGGAAGTAGGGGAGAAAGATATGCATGGACTCGGTTTCCCCAGCACCTGGTGGAAGGAAGGTGCTGCACAATGAGTTAAAGGTGAAGGGAGTCAAAGGGTCTGGTGCCAGGTCCTCTGCCATGTAAATCATGCATATCTCTTATTTTTAGTTTGGCCATCTGTAAGGTAGGGAAAATGCATCCTTTTCAGAGCCATTGTGGGCATGAAACAAGGAAGAATAAGGAAGGGCTTTGTGAGAGGGTATGCTAATGCCAGGTGCTCTGATGTAGGAAAATTGTAAATATTTTAACCTGACTAGTTGGGGAATATGAGTTCAGAACTGGGGCCATGCGTGGGGGCTGCTCCTTAGGTCTCCTGAGTCCTGAGACTCTGCTCTCCGCCTCATTTCAGACAGTCTTTGGACACTATAATGAGCAGAAAAGATACTGCTGAATAATTTATGATGTTAAGAGTAATTTGAAGAGATGTTTTTAAATATTGTCATTTTAAAAAATTGAGTACAGTACTTAAATAATGGTATGTAGGTACAAAATACTATGATGATTTTATTTTTAGAAGCAAAAGTATCTTTCAGCAACTGTGAAGCTGGGGAGATCCTAGCTGGGAGAAGGATATCAGGTCACATTGTCCTCTCAGCCCACTGAAGCCCCTCAATAAAATGGTTTAAACCTCCCCCGCCCCCCCAAAAAATCAAAAGTATCTGATTTAGAGGCATTATCACAGTATGGTTCTGTTGGCAGTCAAAACAGTTATCTTATTGGAATTCTGAGGGCATATCAAATGAATAGAATTGTTGCTCCCTTAAATGATGTCAAAATCTAATTAGTGTTATTATTGGCATTTTATGTTTCCCCAAACTTTTCTATAAACATCTAGGCCATGGAGTAATTTCTTACTAAATAATAACATCCATGACACTGTGAGAAACTTGGTAAAACTTTGATGTGGAGAACCCTCATCACCTCTGAATGAGAAAGAGATTATCTTGAGGAGAAAGGCAGAGTAGCAAAGTGCCGAGGCATCTGATTCCCTTATGATCAATGCACAAGTTAACTTCCTCTGGTGACAGCAGGAAATACTGGTAACCTTGGCAACACTGGTGGCCTTCCCATCCTTTTTTAATTGAAATAGCTGTTGCTAGGATACACCCTAAAGCAAAACAAGAGAAAAGAAGGGGAGCAAGAGAATGAAAGATATGAGAATGGAAAGGGGAGAGAGAGAAAAAAAATAAGAAAGACAATGAGAATGAAAATGAGAAAGGAGGGTAAAATGAAAATATCGGGTGGTATTTGAAGGGCAGACTTCCACTGATTACTACCAAAATGAACGAACATGGGGTGGGGTAACAGTAGAATGTTAGTTTCTGATTTACTAAAAATCAATAATTCATAATTCATTTTGAGTTTTCTCATGCAAACTACATATCCTTAAGTGTGGGTGTTTTCATATTGGGTTGGAAAAGAAATGTTTATCAGCTCTCTGTCACTTACCAAACCCCCGTCTGCATTCTTTCTTCTGAGGCCTCATTTCTCCACTAGTCTGAAAGTAAAGTTACTGCAAAGAATAACATTATATTAAAATGCCGTGAATGCTCCCTGTCAGGAGGACACAGGTGAAGTTTCTCCAGCATTTAGGGGAGACCATGACCCCATGATCCATGCTTCTGCCCTCACAGCTTCCATCCATGCCTATGCTTGGCCATTGCGTGAAGACAACTTCAGCAGCTGACAACCTCTGAGTTCAGGGAACAAGTAATGGTTGCCCTGGGTGATTGTAGCTTTTGGTAGCCTGGGAGTCATATTATGCAAAACTTACAGTTGAAAAGAACTGCCAGCCCTGATGAACATTCACCACTCCTGCGATATGGAGAAGAGTTACCCTGACCTCATCCCCCATTTCTAGAAAATGAGTGGGTCACCCAAAGTAGTGCCAAAAGTAATTAGGTGGCTTTGACACCTTAGGCATTTTGCTACAATTGAAGGAGTTTTGTGTGCTTTGTTCACCGTGATATCGTCAGCACCTAGACGGGCAATGAGAATACAGTCGGAGCTCAGTAAGTGCTGATGAATGAAAGAAAAGAAATCACTTCAACTTCCTGGGCCAGGGTCATCTTACCATTTCCAATTTAGTTTAGGGGGAGCCCAGCCCTGACCTCTACAAATGGAATACCCTGGATTCAGCTCTTTATTAGAGTACCTCCTCTCTCATCAGGCAGATTGATTAAAAACTGGGTCTAGGATGAGCCAGAGATAATGGGACAGAGTGAGAATTTTTCTTAGAATTTCTAGTGAGAAACTTTCCCTGTCTTCCCACTGGATGTGAATGAGAAAATATGTAGAGTCCGCTTCTGCCTCAGCAATTTGCCATCATGGTGGCTTAAGACCAGAGCTAATCAGAAAACGAAGATCATGGCATCTGGTCCCATCACTTCATGGGAAATAGATGGGGAAACAGTGGAAACAGTGTCAGACTTTATTTTGGGGGGCTCCAAAATCACTGCACATGGTGATTGCAGCCATGAAATTAAAAGACACTTACTCCTTGGAAGACAAGTTATGACCAACCTAGATAGCATATTCAAAAGCAGAGACATTACTTTGCCAACAAAGGTCTGTCTAGTCAAGGCTATGGTTTTTCCAGTGGTCATGTATGGATGTGAGAGTTGGACTATAAAGAAGGCTGAGCGCAGAAGAATTGATGCTTTTGAACTGTGGTGTTGGAGAAGACTCTTGAGAGTCCCTTGGACTGCAAGGAGATCCAACTGTCCATTCTGAAGGAGATCAGCCCTGGATGTTCTTTGGAAGGAATGATACTGAAGCTGAAACTCCAGTACTTTGGCCACCTCATGTGAAGAGTTGACTCATTGGAAAAGACTCTGATGCTGGGAGGGATTGGGGGCAGGAGGAGAAGGGGATGACTGAGGATAAGATGGCTGGATGGCATCACTGACTCCATGGGCGTGGGTCTGAGTGAACTCCGGGAGTTGGTGATGGACAGGGAGGCCTGGCATGCTGCGATTCATGGGGTCGCAAAGAGTCGGACATGACTGAGCGACTGAACTGAACTGAATCCAACAAAGCAGAGTCAAGAAGTGAGAAATCCAACTCTCCTCCCAGAGGACTGTTCCCAAGGTCTCCCAAAGCGGCCCACCCTGCAAGGTCACAGGGATCAGCATCACCAGTTCCCATGCTGCACTGAAGTCACAGGTGTGCAGAGATGCTGAGATGCCTTTTTCCCAGTGTCTTACTTTTCTACCTGATAATTGAATCAACAGTGTTTGTCTCTTACCAAATTATTATTTTTTTTAATGGCTCTGTTTGCTTCTTCTGGAAACTTCCTTCCACATAGACGTGGTCTCTAGTACTTGGGATTTGACTGAAAAAGAGTTTTCCTCTCTTTCACATCTTCCTCCCCATTCCATAGATGCTCCTGGATTCTTTGGATTTTCGCACAAACTCCCTTCTTTAAGATATCATCAATGAACACAAATCAATAAAACAGATACCAAGAAGCTTCTCACCCACCAACTTATTACAGTCCTTCAGACATAACTCAGTTTCAGGACCCACTACTCTAAGCAAAATATAAGAAATTCTACAGGGTTCAATCATTGTCAACATTGTATGGTTTTGAATAATTCATGATTTATATGTAGTCCTAAAATTTATAACTTAATAATTTCCATACCCCTGTTATCTGCTAGGCACCAATCTAAAGAGTAGTTACTGTCTTCATGGAACTTATAATTGAGTGGGCTTGGGGAGTAAATAATAAACAAGTGAACAAGACTTGCTACACAGATACAAAACTGGGTGATGTGACAGAGCTTATCTGGGATGTCTGAGATCCACCTTAGCTAGCATGGCCAAGAGGCCTCTTTGAGGAAGTGACAGTTGAACCAAGATCTAAATGATGAAAAGGAGTCGATTGTTTGAAGACATGGTGAGGAGGTGGTTCTAGACAGAAAACAAAGTCTGTAAATCCTGAGAAGAGAATGACCTTAAGAGTTTGGAAAAAGCAGGGATATGGTACTGAAAGAAGACATGAAAGTATAATATTTGAGGCAATCAAGAGCTTTATTTAGATATATTATGTTTAAGTAACAGGTTGAATACATTAGGTTGTAATACAGGAGAGAGGTTAGAGATGGAGATGTAAATTTAGAATTAATGGGCTATAGATAGTACTTTGATTAAAGACTAAATTAAATCACCTGGGGACAGTGTGGCTAGAAAAATGCAGAGGGCCGGAGAATTCCCACATATAAAAGAGACTAAGCAAGCAGAGGAGGAGCTGCCCATTAGAATCTGGTAATGAAAGTCCATAAAGCTGGAGAAAAACAAGAGTATAGTGTCAAACAATCAGAGAAGAGAAGAGTAAGCTGCACTGACTGTTGCTGAGATGTCAAGTTAGACATGTTCAGACATGTAACTTAGATTTGGTAACATTGGTTCCCTTACCAAAAGGAGTTTCAAAGCCATAGGCTAGAAGCAAGGCTGAACAGAGTTGAAGACTAAATAGGAGAGACATCAACCAAGGACAATTCTTTCAAGAAGTTTGGCTGAAAAAAGAAAATAATGGTGTAGTATTTGAAAAAGATTTGAGTTAAAGAGATTTCCTCTACTTCCAAAGGTTGGAGATAATAGAGCATTTTTGAATATGAAATCAATGATTTAGCATGAGACTTCCAACTTCCTGTTCCAAATTCAAAGAGCTTGGATGAACAAAGATAAGTACTCTCTGAGAACCCTGCAGGTCCCAAATATTGCAGTCTCAATCGTGTGCCCCAGCAGATCATTTTATTTTGGTTTGTTGTTGCCTGACTTTTACAACTCTCAGATATTAAGAAGCCATTTCTGAATCAGTTTCTTTATCAAACTGCTAATGCAACATTAGTTTTAGTCATCAAATCTAAGTTCTCCTGGGTAGCTATAAGTGGAAAAGGCAGAAATTAAATTTAGCCTAATATTAATATTTTAACAGAAAAATGAATAAAGAAAAATAACAATGAAAACAAGTAATCCCTGCTGAAGCAATCTTATTTATCTTTCCATTTCCCATTATTTTGGTGTAAAAATAGTTTACCTTTTTCATTAAGGATATGGCGCTTTCAGGTGCTTTGGGGAAAGGAGGAAAGCAGTCTGGGACTAGGACTTGATATTATACCTATAACAAAATATAAACTAGGTTTTATATTTTTAAAAGGTTAAAAGCAAACAAAAAAATGAATTAAAAGTTACGAGCAATTTCTGCCTTCTAGGAAGAAGTGGAATTAACTTTGAGCAGAATATCCTTTGTTTTTGGAAAGAGCTGTCCTCTGAAGATTCCTACGTTAGAAGAACCCCCACTGCCACCCGCCAGGAGGAAGAAGTGTCTACACTAATAGTAATGTTCTTACCCTGTTTTCTTATTTGGGTTGGTCAAACAAATGTTTATTTCTCTGCTATAGATGTCAATGATTGTTGGGTTAAAGTTGGGATGGGCACTGATCATGTAGAAAAGTAGTGTTTCTTACAGCCTGATTCCACTCACATCAGCATTACTATGGAGTTGGCTAAAAGTCTTTGTAGACGGGCCCATATTACTTATCTGTGTGAATATTTTGTGGATATTCAACACGTTCTTCAGATGATCCTTATCAGTAGTATGCTCCTAAATGTTTATCCTATTGCCTCTTGAGTTGGGTGTGGGTAAAGAAGCACTGATTTATATTATTTACCAATTCCTCCTCTTCCAGTCCAAATAGGGAAATTAGAAGAATTATTTAACAAATCTGATGACAATAAAGGGGAATTTGGTTATTTTCTTTTTTATCAAGGACTATTTTCACTACTCTATAGATCAGGCTTGCAGCTGACATTTATATTTAGCAAGCTCTGCTTTCTCCTTGCCTCCTCTCGTCTCAGAAAACAGATAAATCTTCCTGTTTGATAGTCGCTGCCAGTCACACCTTTCTTCCTCTGTTTCTCCCCTTCTCCCTCCAGCTAATCCATCTCTTTGCAGAGTATGTATCCCTTCCTTCCACAGTACTAGGTGGATGCTCACTCTTTCCCCCCTATATTGTGTTTGTAGCTTTATTTTCAACATGACTAACAAAACTGGGATTTCCAGGGCTGCTTCTCTGCTTTCCCTTCTTGAAATGCTATCTACATAAAAAGGGGCCATGAGAAAGTAAGAAACTTACTTACCCAGGAGAGGAAGTCTGCTATCTAAGATAGAAGTTCATTAGCTCTCATCTCTTCACTCCAGAGAGAAGTCACTGAAAAGTCACCTCCCCTACCACAGAGTCAGATACATTGCCTTCTTCAACCAGAGGCTGACCTCTGAGCTGAGCTGCAATCTTATCAGCCACCTCATCACCCTGTCACCTGATAATGAAGCCCTGTCAGAATCTTCTCAACAGACCTTATAATGTCTATTCTTCTCAACACCTGGGGCCTAACCTCGGAGCAATGATCTCAAAAAGATGACCCTAAAGTTCCTTTCATTGGTTATAGGATTAGCATTATACATCAATGTCCTTTTCTTTTCCCAGTAGGTTATGAGTTGGGTGGTTACAGAGCCAAATAGCACAAGGAGTTTAAGGATCAAAACTGTTTATCCTGACTCATCCTGCTGTGATATAACAACCAAAGAGCTTAACAGTTCAGGCTTCAATTTTTTCCAGCTATGAAAGACAAATAATAACATCATAAAAGCTCCCTTCCCACCACACACACACTCATTTCATAAGTGTTTTTAAAGGAAAAATGGGGACAGAAGCTTTGTCAGTTCAGGATTAATCTTTGGGTTGACTTGAGAACAAAGTTGGATGGTTTAATGTGCCATATAAAGGTTTAACATTTGCAAAGAGTTCTACTTAAGTGCTTTGTATGAGTCATCCCACCTGTTCTTCCAATAACCCTGTCAGGCCTTTACAGAAGAGAAAACAGGTTCAGAGGACTTGAAGTGATGTGGGTGGAGCTAGAATTCAAACTTAGGTGAACTGGCTTCCCCTAATAACCCTCAACTCTATATCTCAGATATAAGATAATTCTCTATCAAGATTTTTCTCTTGAGCTCCAGAATGTATGTCTAAGTACCTGTTGGGCATTACTACCCTTTGGAGATTGACACTGCAAGACAAAGACTCTTCCTGATCTGAAAGCTGCTTATCTATCAGGCCTTATCACTTATCCCCCTCTCCCTCTCATACTCCACACCTGAGCCCTACTGAACTATTTGCAGCTCTGCAAAACAAAAGCACATACTGTAATGGCTCCTGTGTTATCCCACATGTATCTTTCCTTTGGGATCGAGACATACATTTCCACAACTCCCAGAAGTACTGACTGTGGCTGACACATAGCTGAGAATTCCTGAAGGAACTGCCTTACATCAAAGGAAGATACTGTGCACAAAGTTGCACCCCAATCCAGAAGCAGCATATACCCCATGACTGGTCAGTGGAGGTGTATAAAGCCCAGGACTCAAAAGGGGATTGAATGCCATTCCAACTCAGTGCTTCCCCATAGGATGGGCTGAGTCCTCTGTTGGTACCACATTGCTGTTCAGCTTCCCCCTCTGCCTAATCCTGCTCTCCTTACTCTTTTATAAGTACTTTCCTTCCTAAGAGCCCTCTCCATAATAGTGCATTCAAATCTCTGCTTCACAGTCTGTTTCCTGGGTAATAGTTGGTACCAAGACTTGTCTTTGAAGTGCGATTTTGGAGCTGTATTAGTCTTTGAATAGCTGACGATGAGAAACCTGTTACTGGTGGTACATCCAATGGAATTTGGGTAATTCCTAGAATACTGTCACAATGCAAAAGTTACATCTTTCACTGATGGTAAATTGGAATGGAAACTGAGAGAGAATATACTGCAGGTGCACTGCCTCAGATAATCGAGAGGTTCTGGGAATGCAATGATTATAAAAGCCATGGAATCAGATGGGTTTGGCTGGGAAGGACTGAGAGCAATTAATCTCAAATTCAGGACAAAATTAAAAAGCCAGAGGGCCTGAGGGCAGAAAGGCAGAGGACGAAACCCAGAATGTGATTTAAAGTGTAGTAGATTCCAGAGAACATTGATTTGTTAAACTGGAAAATCTGCTTCACCAAGGTTAGAGCCTTAACTGAAAAGGAGTAAAGTTCTGAGGCTTGGGATGGGGTTATTTGGATTGATACCCTTGAAAATCTTGAATCTCTAGTCTCCTCAGAACCCCTAGAAATGTTGTAGTTCTTCAGGTTAAAAGCTATCACATCCTTTTTTCTGCAAGCATCAAAATAAGATACATGCCTACACTTCCTTTCCCTTCCCCTTCACTTCACCACTTTCTCTCTTGGCCACCAGAACAATAACTAGGGTCACGACATAAATGGCTTGCAAAATGTTTGGTCTGTCTACTAGCAGAAGGAAGGAACTGTGCACCCAGAGAGCTGCAGGCCCCAGCCAACATGTGTCAACAGGACCAGGAAAGAATGAATGGGACTTGAGCCTGATCCTGGGTCCAGGTAGTAGGGGAGGGGAATGAAGGCAAAATAAATTTGGATAAGGGAGAATTTATTTATGTGGGAACATCATCCTTTGATGCAGGATTTAATACCTTGTCAGCAACCCAGGAGACAGTGCTTACATGCTGCTTGAATGGTCCTTAGAAGCTTGGGGAAAGCTATTCAGTTCAGTTCAGTCTCTCAGTTGTGTCTGCCTCTTTGTAACCTCATGAACCGCAGCACTCCAGGCCTCCCTGTCCATCACTGACTCCCAGAGTTTACCCAAACTCATGTCCATTGAGTCAGTGATGCCATCCAACCATCTCATCCTCTGTCATCCCCTTCTCCTGCCTTAAATCTTTCCCAGCATCAGGGCCTTTTCAAATGAGTCAGCTCTTCACATCAGGTGGCCAAAATATTGGAGTTTCAGTTTCAACATCAGTCCTTCCAATGAACATCCAGGACTGATCTCCTTCAGAATGGACTGGTTGGATCTCCTTGCAGTCCAAGGGATTCTCAAGAGTCTTCTCCAACACCACAGTTCAAAAGCATCAATTCTTCTGCGCTCAGCCTTCTTTATAGTCCAACTCTCACATCCATACATGACCACTGGAAAAACCATAGCTTTGACTAGATAGACCTTTGTTGGCAAAGTAATGTCTCTGCTTTTGAATATGCTGTCTAGGTTGGTCATAACTTGTCTTCCAAGGAGTAAGTGTCTTTTAATTTCATGGCTGCAATCACCATGTGCAGTGATTTTAGAGCCCAAGAAAATAAAGGCAGCCACTGTTTCCACTGTTTCCCTATTGCCATGAAGTGATGGGCTTGGATGCCATGGGCTTAGTTTTCTTAATGTTGAGCTTTTAGCCAACTTTTTCACTCTTATTTTTCACTTTTATCAAGAAGCTGTTTAGTTCTTCTTCACTTTCTGCCATAAGGGTGGTGTCATCTGCATGTCTGAGGTTACTGATATTTCTCCTGGCAATCTTGATTCCAGCTTGTGCTTTTTCCAGCCCAGCGTTTCTGCATATAAATTAAACAAGCAGGGTGACAATATACAGCCTTGACGTATTCCCTTTCCTCTTTGGAACCAATCTGTTGTTCCATGACCAGTTCTAACTATTGCCTCCTGATCTGCATACAGGTTTCTCAAGAGGCAGGTCAGGTGGTCTGGTATTCCCATCTCTTTCAGTTTATTGTGATCCACATAGTCAAAGGCTTGGCCCTTGCTAATTAAAAATACCAGAACTTCCATGGCACATGGTGAAAGAAGAGATCAAAAGGTTCAGAGAAGGCTTGCTAGAGAGGATGTACTATGTAAAACAGAAACCCACTGACTAACCATGTTTCACTTAAGGGTCCATAGGACACTTCCTTTACCATAATGATAAAAAATGCACTGATGAGAAAGTCACCAGAATAAATAAGATGCTCAGTGTTTGCTGTCCTCTGTAGGCTAGTGCTGAAGATAGAAGATGCAATTGTAGAACTGGGAACTCTGATGGTAATGAAGAGAATGCCAAAATAATACAGGTTAGGTGATAGCACCTAGCTATCTAAAACAAGATCACAATCATCATCCTAAATGGACAGTCTGAATAAGAGCCAGGAAGACCTAACCCACACAGGGCCAAAGAGATGGTTAATAGAATACAGTGTATCTCTAGGCAGTCAACAAGGGTAAGCTTGATCTATTCAGGAGGTTAAGGGAACTTATTCCAATAAAAAGTCAAAATCCCTTGTTCAGTTTCTAAGCCAGTTCTCAGCCCCAGATCCCACTACTTGAAGTCAGGTCTTCAGGAGGAAGAGATCTGAAACCACATATTAAGTCACATGAGAATTCTCTCAGTACTTCCTCAAGGCATCTATGACTATTTTAATAATCATGCTCTAAGAAAAATGGGAATATCCAGTAATTTCAAGTCAGAGAAGGCAATGGCAACCCACTCCAGTACTCTTCCTGGAAAATCCCATGGACAGAGGAGCCTGGTAGCCTGCAGTCCATGGGGTCACAAGAGTTGGACACGACTGAGTGACTTCACTTTCACTTTTCACTCTCATGCATTGGAGAAGGAAATGGCAACCCACTCCAGTGTTCTTGCCTGGAGAATCCCAGGGATGGGGGAACCTGGTGGGATGCCATCTATGGGGTTGCACAGAGTTAGACAAAACTGAAGCGACTTAGCAGTAGCAGCAGTAATTTCAAGTAGTGTGATACATAGGTTCTAAGTGAACAGAGATAAAGGACCTGAAATTTTATGTGGCATTAATTAGAGTATGAGCATATGAGAACCAAATAGTAAATAAACACCTGGTCTAATTCCATTTCAGTGAGTTCACTAGGTTCATGGACTCAGTAAATAATCATTTCCTTAATCCCCAAATGTAAGGTTGGAACAGGCACACTTCATATCTAGCAGAATTTCTGTATTGGTTCCTTGGCCTTCGGAAGGCATATGCCTTCCCCAACCATCCTTGATTACTATCATATTTGTGAACAACCTAATGTATTCATGGGCTTTCCAGGTGGCTCAGTGGTAAAGAATCTGCCAGCCAATGCAGGAGATGAGGGTTCGATCCCTGGGTCAGTAAGATCCCCTGGAGGAGAAAATGGCAACCCACTGCAGTATTTTTGCCTGGAGAATCCCACCGACAGAGGAGTCTGGAAGGCTACAGCCCATGAGGTTGCAAAGAGTCAGACACCACTGAGTGACTAAATAACTACAACAACCCCTAAGAAAAAGCTCGACACTTTTAAGTCCTCCTTGGGTTCTGGAGTGACATATTTAATACTCAGAAATTTGCTTCATCCCATTCACCAATGTGACACAGAAAGACTACGAGCTTTGATTAGACCCGGGTCAGAAAGGGCTCTGTAGCCTGAATGGCTGACATATATGGGCCTGCAGTACTGCAACACTAATGGTTATCTATGATGGGGAAAGATATTTAAAGTTTCTGATCAGTCCCAGTAGGCAAATTTTAAAGTGGACTTCTAATATTTTAGAGTAAGGCTATAACATCTGCAGTAAACTGCTAGAGATCAAGATAGCATTTGCAAAATAAGTCTTGCTATGCTCCTGGGACCTGATCGAGGAAAATCATGGGACCGTCAACTGATTATGGAGCCAAGACTGCCCATCCTGAACTGGGTCTTTTCGACCCATCAAGCCATAAAGTCAAGATGAACTAAGATGGAAGGGGTATGTATATTCACTGGATTAGGAATGGCAGAGCCATAAAGCACAAAAACGTTGTAAGGAGCACAGGGTCATCCTCCACTGTCACAGCGACACGTTTTCCTCAGATCACACCTATAGCTACACTGTCCTCAGTGGAAATACCATCCTCAACCGGGTGGTCATGTTATTTACTGATTAAAATAAGACATTTTGTGATTGGCACAGGAGTACAATTAATAATTATTCCTAGACATCAGGTATAAACCAGAATCCTCTAGGTACACTGGTTTTAAGGTGACCCATCCTTAACTGACAACCACTTTCCAGACCCTTACTAGGATTTCAAACTTTGAACTTTATATCCAGTTGCCAGTATTTTTTAGAGTAATAGGTGATACAAAGGAAATAAGATTTAGTCTGTTGGTAACTTTTAAACAGTTTTAGAGACATATGAAATAGGGAAGCAAAATTGAAGCAGCTTGCACTCTTTCTGTTCAATGACTGATTGGGGCCAGGCTTAGAACAAGGCAATAAATAGAATTACCAAATGTGGTAAGTTTTCAAGAAGTGAAACAATGGTAGGTAAAACTTCTGGGTAGAAGAGAGGATAAAGGATTGGTCCATAATGGGCATGCTGTCTAGTCACATGGTCCCCTCCAAAAAGTATTTATAACAAAGTCACAAAAATAGTATTTAGGCATCAGAGTAAGTGGGTGACATTGATAAAACATATTCAAGGTAAATATCATCCCTCACTGTGACGAGAGAAGTACTAATATGTAACGATGTTATACAAATTTCACTTCCATATTTCCTGGCTTGCAGGCTGTTAAATTCCTAGTCATGATAATACATATTAATAGGAGGTTGGAAGTTAAATAAACATAATTTGAGCAAGTCAATTCTCTGTGGTATGCTCTTTGTAACGGATAAAAAGCTAACTGAAATGATTAGTCACTGTAGAAATAAGGCATTGATCATATAATAAGATGACTTCGCTTTCAAACAGCATGAAGCCCTATTCAAAAGCAATCAAAGATACTATGTTATTGGGTCCTCTCAGCAGCCCCGAGAGCTAGGAATTATCTTATTGTCCCAATATTATAAGTGAGATGATTGTGGTCCAGGGCAGTCAAATAATTTGCTTATTGTTTTATCTCCACTGAAGAAATTGGAACTAGAACCCATATCCCCAGGTATCCCCTATCCACCTCATAATCCAGTGTTCATTGTACTTGAGTGCCTAGAAAAAGAATTGACCTTGTGAAAGCTGTGGGTTTAGTGACATCTGACCATCCATTTTGGCTGAAGTCCATTTCTTTGGTTTTCATATCCCCTAGGGATAATCCATCTCACTCAGCCCCTTCACATTCACCATCTGACCTGCCATGCTCTCTGAAAATTGCAACTGTGTTTTACCTTTGGAGCAACCAAATTCAATTATAGTTTCGGCCTTTGTGTTTCCTCAGCCTTTTTTCCTATACAAATTGATGGTGACAGCAGCGATACCAATTCAATTACATACCATCTTCTGGTTCCCAGTAATGATTCCGAGTAGGTCAGCAGGGACTAGCTAGGAACAAGGAGGACCATGAATTAAAAGCAACGGATAAGGAGTGAAAGCCCAAATTAGAGACCCATTTTCACTTACTGGGAAAATTTGAGCCAACTTCTCTCATGTAATAAGCAAAATAAATCATGGAAAGTGAAAAGAAGAGTAGGTTGGCCAATTTATGAAAGAGTAATTGTAGAAAGGATTAGAGAGCTTTATAATTATATTGCCTAGGTGAGCAAAACCTGAGTGATGCAAAATAAAGTATTGTCTTATCAAAAAACTGGGTGTTGTAATAAACATATCATAGAAGGGTCAATTATGTTTGGTACTTCTATTCATGCAAAATATATTTCTATATTGAATTCTCAGCACATAGCAGGTTGTTCTAGAGTAGAGAGGCTGCCAAGAACAAAATAGTTGAGCCACTGCCCTGATGGTGGTTACATTGGGGGTCACACAGCTGCTACGAAGAACAAAAGGTAAAGGGACTGATGGTCATGTGATAGATAAATGCTATTTAGGTAGAAGGGACAAGGAGGGCCTCTCTAAGGAGGTGACATTTGAAAAATGAATGGAGGCACAAAGCATGTAGCACACACTTCCAAATCCATGGAGGTGTAGACGGTAATGACATTTGTTTAACCTTTGTGTATATGTTTAGTAGCAGACTTTAAAGGTTACTATTTTTATAGCTGTCACCTACCCTGGAAATGACTGTTAAGAGGCAAGCAAATAATTGTCTCCCAAATGCTAAACTGAATCCTCTACAAAATGAAGCCAGCTTACCAAATTGAATGCTTTTTTTTTTTTTTTGCTCCTATGGCAAGCCTTTAAAGCCAAGTCTTAAAGAGTCATTCTCTTTCTCTTGCTCTATTACTTGTTACCTGATTATCTACTCTTAGCTATTTATTTTTTCTGTGTTTATAGACTGTTTTGTGGACTTCTATATTGTCTTGGGCAAAAAGCCTAATAATCAGTAATTCAGTCTGTCTTTTTTCTTTAAATCAGAGTTTTGGTTTGCACATAATAAACCAGTGTGCACTTCCAATTAAATCAATTCAACAAATATTTGCGGCCTAAATATTATTAGCAAGATAATGTTTTTAGCACAAAATTGGAGAAAAAGATGAGCAAACACTGTTTAGCTCTTAGACAACACACTATGTGTATAGTAGATAAGTTAAAAATAACAATAATATGAGGAAGAAATTAATTTCTTTCTCAAAAAAAATCTCATAAAATTGAGAGACATTAGATGAAGAACATAAATTACTTCAAGAAGGAGGAATGATTTGAAATGAGTCTTAAAAGCAAGGTAGGATTGTAAACTATAAAAAGAGACCCAGAAGGCATTTCAGACCAACGGTACAGTAAAAATAAGTAAATGAAGACAAAAAGAGGTAAGGCAGGTTTGGGGGACAGATACTCCAGATTGGTTGAAATGCAGCTCATAGGGGTAAAGAGTGCTAAGTAGTTAGATGGTGTCAAATAGGCCAGGTCAACATTATGAAGAAACTGGGATGCTGGAAAGCAGTGGGATTTCCCAAAGGGTGTTGAGTTGGGAGGAAGTAGACATAGGTGGGAGACTGGCTTGGAATGTACTTCTAAGGTACAGAGGAGAGATCATGAACGTCCGAGACGTAGAGCAACGGCACTAGGAACCATAATTTCTGAAAAGAAACACAAATTTGTGCTGGTAGCCTTAAGGGATCTTGGCAATTGATTAGATGTGAGGCAAGGCAGAGAAAAATGTAAAGATTATTTTTTAATAATAATGGCATCTCTTGGGATGGGTTATTAAGAAGAGCAAATGCAGAATTCAGTTTAATAAACATTAAGGTATTGCTAGGACAGGCAGGTGGAGATGAATAGATGGAAATCTGGGATAGGACCTTGTGGGAGATTTGCTAGTAGAAACTTTCAAAGGTGAGCATTGTGGCCATGGAAGGGAATCAAAACACTGGGAAAATAACTGTAGAAAGAAAAGGGCAGGAAGCAGGGGTCTAATTTTAGAGGTACTTTTTTATTTTTTGGTTAGTAGCAGCAGGTAAAAGAACCACAAATGTTAAGAAATAAGGAGCAGTAAGAGGTAGGATAGCAACTTACTTATGGAAACCAAGGGAGGTAACAGTTACAAGGAAAAAAGTGTAGTCAATAGTATCATATATATCCTTGGGACCGAGGAACTAAGAAAAGGAACTAATTTCCTAGAACTAACAAAAGATCATGGCATTTATTTCTTAGTGATGAAGGAAAGCTTATTTGAAGTAGGGTGTGTATAAGCACATGTGTACACAAAGGGAAAGGAGCTAGAGAGCTTATGTAAAAACCAAAAACAGGATAAGAATTATTAACACAGCACAAGGGAAAAGGAATAAACTAACATTCATTCTGTGCTTACTTTGTCCGAACACTATGCAAGTTATGCTCAGTCACTCAGTCATGTCCAACTCTCTGCTACCCTTTCGACTGTAGCCTGCCAGTTTTCTCTGTCCATGAGATTTTTCAGGCAAGAATGGGTTGCCATTTCCTCCTCCAGTGGATCTTCCTAACGCAGGGATTGAACTCGTGTCTCCTGTATCTCCTGCATTGCAGGAAGATTCTTTACCTGCTGAGCCATCAGGAAAGCCCTACTATGCAAGATACATTTATGTTTTCTTATTTGGTACTCATATCAGCATGGTGTGAAAGATGTTATTATTATTTTCCACTATAGATGAAAATACAAGGTGCAAGGAGGTTAAACAAGATGCTCCGGGACATACATCTGTATTCACAATAGCTCTGAAATTCTAGCCATTGTGTGGCTAGAATAGAGAAAGGCCAGGCTTTCTCTATGACACCATAACTCCATCTTGAGGCAGGAGGCATAGGACTAGGTTCAGTGGGTTCGGCAGGGAAGAATACCAGAACCTCCTCCTCGGAAATGGAAACAAAAGAAGTGAGGGATGGTAACATACACACTAAAGCGGAAGTCATCTGCTATGAGTGAAAGCGGAAGTCATCTGCTATGAGTGACTGACCAACACCTCCATGTTACAGGCAGAAGAGTGGAGGAAGGACTAAATGGTTCACGCTCTCTGTCTTGAAAGACAGGAAGTCTTCCAAGAAGACTCCTGCCTACATTTCAGTAGCCCAAACTCATCGACATATTGCTAAACCTACTTGCAAGGTAGGCTCAAAAATGTAATTTTTATTTCAAGTTGGAATAATGACCAGAGCTTCCACATGTTAATGGCCATCCCAATCACCTGACGATTTGCTTAAAATTGCAAACTATGAGCAGGGGCTCAAGATTCTTTCTTACATACAAATTCTTAGTGATTGCCTGGCTGCTGGTCTGTAAACCATATTCTGAGTAGTAAAGTTGTGGACCAGTGGTTCTCACACATTATTGTGCAGCCGGATCACCTGCTAAATGTGAGAAAACAGATTTCTGGGCCTCACCCTCAGAGTGTCTGATTCAGGAGGCCAAAGTGGTGCCTGGGAATTTGCATTTCTCAGACTCCATGGGATGCAGGAAGTTGCTGGTGGGTGGGACCACACAGGAAGAACTACTGATCTGACTTCTTTTTGATGACAGACACTGGATGACAGAGAGGCATGGCATCAAGAGGGGAACAGGGTTTGTTGACATTTCTGCCTTCATTTTATTGTTGGTGATGGCAGTGCCATTACAGTCACACTCTCACTGGATTAAAAACAAAGGTCCACTATCAGCTGCTGCTGCTGCTGCTGCTGCTAAGTCGCTTCAGTCGTGTCCAACTCTGTGCAACCCCATAGACGGCAGCCCATCAGGCTTCCCCGTCCCTGGGATTCTCCAGGCAAGAGCACTGGAGTGGGGTGCCATTGCCTTCTCCGACTATCAGCTGACCTGATAGATATTCTCAAGTTTTCTCCCTCTACACTTTCTCCATGTTAGGAGGAATTCTAACCAAACTGCAGTGCTTATTCAGCTAACCATCAGTACTGAGTTTCACAGTGTGTGAGTGAAATCAATATGTAATACGAAGAAATTAAAATATCCTAGTCAGAATAGTCTCCCCACCTTAAAGGGAGACTGTTTTCTTCATAGTTGGAAATTTTAACATACTCCACTCAATCTCTTGTTTGTTTTCTATGTCAAAATTATTGGGCTACCCACTGATTAGCAGACCTGGCCAATTAGTCTGATGATCTCATCACATATTTTCAACTTCTCCTGCTGTGAGTTACTTTTTATACTGACTCTTTCAATTAAAAAAACTCCCCGGCTGAGACAAATGACGAGTAAAGCGATAATGCCCACCAGCAATTTATCCTGACTACTTATTTAGAGCAGCATAAGGGGTACAACTGAGCCATGGGATAGAATTCAGGGAACGAATTGTGCTGCTGTGTTTTGGGGCACTGAGGAAGTCCACAGCTCCTGGCACATGTAAATAAAACTGGTGCTAATTTCAATTGAATCTCATTACTACTGCAGGCGATATATATGAATCTATGAAAACAGATGAGATTACTTTGGGAACATGCCCAAGATTTATTCACTTATGTTCTGGAGAGGTAAGAGTAGGAACAAATTGGCAAAGAAGTAGGAAATGAAAATGAGTAAGATAAGTCCCCTTCACAAGAATGTATAATCTTAGTCTAGCCCTTATTCCTACCTCCTCAGAGAAAGTTTTTCTTCCTCTGAGAGAAAAACTCAGAGGTGATTTTGTTTTTCCATAGGTCCCTTCTATGTTCAGTGGGCAGTAGGGTGAAAGATTTGTCAAAGAATCCTCATAGTTCCAGCTTCTACATGGCTTCTTGGTCTTTAATGGACACCGTGATTATGTTCCAAAGAGCCCCTAAAAATAGAAAGAACTTAACCTGCTGTCTTAAGTCTTTAATGAGGGCCACTTCTCTAGGCATGGTCACTTCAGAGTTTTATTTTCAAAAGAAAAGCCACCTTAGAAGCTCGATGAGAAAAGAAGAATAGCCATAGAATAGCCTGGAAAGCTAAAAGCATCTTTGTCATTCAGACCCTGACTGCATTAACAGGATGGCTGGCAATCACCTTGTGCCTTGTTCAAAGCCTGCCATCTCTGCAGGCTTCCAGCTCCTCCCCTCCAGCTTGCTCTCTGATCAGTAAGATTCTCTGTGTCTTTGCGTAAAGGTCATGGAATCCTAACAGCTGCAAAACATTTTGAAGGGGGATTAACTAGCTTGATTCCAGCCTACTGACTGAAATACATGACTCAGAATGAGAATCTCAGATTAATACTATGGATTGTTATCCCAGATGCAAGAAATTCAGACACCTATGTAACCCCTCTTGGAAAAGGAGCTATCAGTATCATTTCCTCAAGGCTCCTGGAGAGAATAAGCAATGAAGTGCTCAAAATTCCTCAATGGAGTTCACTTTCAGCCACAAGAGTTCCAAAGACAATCACAAGGACCAAATCCATTCAGTGTCATAATGACTCAATTTTCTAGAGAATGTATCTAAGACCAATGTAGGAAGAGACTGGCTGTGGACAAAAGAAAATGACATACACAAAATTTGCTAAATTAACTGATTAATTGAAATAAACATAGAAACCACAGCTGGTTTCCAGTCATCGGGCGGAGTTTGTGAAGAGGGCTAGCTCTGACAATTTGAAGTGTGGTGTAGACCTAAGGAGTGTGGGAGCAGCAATATGTTTATCTGTGCTTAAATAGAAACACAGATAGCTAGTCCAAGCAAGAACTTCCTCCACAGAAAGAAACTGCAAATAACCCATCCCCTGGCTGCCAACTAGAGGCTTATTTTAGGAAAAGTAAGTAGGAACAGGCTGCAAGGCCAGTCCAGGAGAATTTAGAGGTGTTCCTCCCACACACCAGGCACTCATTAGCATGTCTCCTCAGCTTCTGAACCATGTAACAGCTGCAAACAGACAATAGGGGGAAACTGTCACAGAGAATGAAAAAGGTCCTGGAAAAGCCTGCTAATTAAGAAAAGACGGAGGGGGATGTGTTTTTAGAAAGCAATACAACTTCTGAACAGAGAGAAAAAATTTAACATTGTTTTGAAAGACAATGACTCAAAGGAAAATAAATCAAAGTAAAATATGTTATCACTCTGCAAGGTGAAACCACAGTTACTTGTTCCTCAAGCATTTATCCCGCACTTACTGAGAAATGCTGAATTTCATGAGGGGAAAAGAAATGAAATTAGTTTATATTCTTCAGCAATTGGCATTCATTTTCAAGGATAAAAAATTTATACCAACAACTGCTATGCAAAATTACAAGTTTTGGTCACTTATGAGGTGGAACATACCAGCTGTTAGACCTGTTGCCTGGTAGGCCGCAGTCCATGGGGTCGCTAAGAGTTGGACACGACTGAGCAACTTCACTTTCACTTTTCACTTTCCTGCATTGGAGAAGAAAATGGCAACTACTCCAGTGTTCTTGCCTGGAGAACCCCAGGGACGGGGGAGCCTGGTGGGCTGCCCTCTATGGGGTAGCACAGCGTCGGACATGACTGAAGCGACTTAGCAGCAGCAACCTTATTATAAGCACATCACTAGGATGAGTTTAAAAGGATGACAACTTAAGATGCCACCATTGACTTTGGAAGAACAGGAATGTTAAATGTAGGTTGTAGAGCCAAGTTGACTGTCTTTTTTTCATTTTTCTTTTCTTAAAATCCATCAACTCAAGAAAATAGCCCCCTACTTATTAGCAGCTCACGCCTACCACAAGCTACATGTTATTTACCCAGCAGACAGTTCAAGGTCACTGCCTAGATTGGAAGAAACAGGAATGGTAGGCAATGCAAGCCCAAGAGCAGCCAAACAACGCAGGTGAAAGTTAGACCCGTGCAAACAGAATCAAGGACAAAAGGCAAATGCAAGTAGGACTCCTAAGGGACTTAATGGGAAAAAGTTGCTTACAAAAAAAACAGAGGGAGAGGAGTCATTCAGTTCAGTTCAGTTCAGTTGCTCAGTTGTGTCCGACTCTTTGCGACACCATGAATCGCAGCACGCCAGGCCCCCCTGTCCATCATCAACTCCCGGAGTTCACCCAGACTCACGTCCATTGAGTCTGTGATGCCATCCAGCCATCTCATCCTAGGTCGTCCCCTTCTCCTCCTGCCCCCAATCCCTCCCAGCATCAGGGTCTTTTCCAATGAGTCAACTCTTCGCATAAGGTGCCCAAAGTACTGGAGCTTCAGTTTCAGCATCATTCCTTCCAAAGAAATCCCAGGGTTGATCTCCTTCAGAATGGACTGGTTGGATCTCCTTGCAGTCCAAGGGACTCTCAAGAGTCTTCTCCAACACCACAGTTCAAAAGCATCAATTCTTCTGCGCTCAGCCTTCTTCACAGTCCAACTCTCACATCCATACATGACCACAGGAAAAACCATAGCCTTGACTAGACGGACCTTAGTCGGCAAAGTAATGTCTCTGCTTTTGAATATACTATCTAGGTTGGTCATAACTTTTCTTCCAAGGAGTAAGCGCCTTTTAATTTCATGGCTGCAGTCACCATCTGCAGTGATTTTGGAGCCCAAAAAAA
>SJXQ01008244.1:107458-168837 GCA_006408695.1 Aepyceros melampus | reverse complement strand
GAACAAAGCTAGTGGAGGTGATGGAATTCCCGTTGAGCTGTTTCAAATCCTGAAAGATGATGCTGTGAAAGTGCTGCACTCAATTTGCCAGCAAATCTGGAAAACTCAGCAGTGGCCACAGGACTGGAAAAGGTCAGTTTTCATCCCAATTCCAAAGAAAGGCAATGCCAAAGAATGCTCCAACTACCGCACAATTGCACTCATCTCACATGCTAGTAAAGTAATGCTCAAAATTCTCCAAGCCAGACTTCAACAATATGTGAACCGTGAACTCCCTGATGTTCAAGCTGGTTTTAGAAAAGGCAGAGGAACCAGAGATCAAATTGCCAACATCCGCTGGATCATGGAAAAAGCAAGAGAGGAGTCATTACAGAATTAAAATTCAGATCACATTTGATGAAAAATGACAATAAAAATAATTTACTGATTAATCACTGTTACTCATAATCACCACCTTATGAAGTGGTGTTAGCAGTCCCGTTTTCCAGATTCAGAACCTTGCTATGGAGCAGAGAGACGAGAATCTGCAGAGCCAAAATTAACGAATCAGCTGATGAGCTAACCACTACAGCATCTGGACTCTTGGTTCCACTGGACTCTGGAAACTGCAAGTAGATACCAATACAGTGGATCCTGGAAATTTCCATCCAATGCCCAATGCTCTTATCATAGGCTTTAGGTTGGGCCGTGTGCATCTAGCTTCTGTAGGTAAAGGATAGCATAAAGTCAAAGTGAGTGGCATCTTCAGCCCACAGCAGATCATAGACATTGCTATATGTGCCATTTTCAAACACTTGACTCCATTATGTCCCTCCTCTGGAAGTGTCAGCCTGGAGCCTTTGTTCTTCTGGGTAGGCCAGAGTACATGGAGAAAAATGAAGTTTGGCAATTGCAAGTAATGCCCTGATGTGCAGAGAACCAGGCTCACACCTTTGAGAAAAAAGGCCCTTTCTCAGAGGTGCTTCAGTACATCTAGCCTATAGCTACCTGCCCCTTTGGTCTCTGCAGGAAAGAGGACAGGTTCCAGGGCTCACATGGGCTCTTAATTCAAGCGAATGGACATCCAGGAAGTTGGGGATGAGGAAAGAAACATTCAGTTACAGCAAGGGGCAGTGCTAACAATGTTTATTTGCAGGTTCCAATGGCTAACTTCAACCAGTTTTAAAAAATCAAGTTTGAAGACAGTGACAAACATGATGAGAAATATCCTAGATTCTCATAGATTCTCATAGATTATGATGACTGGCTCTGAAATGGATCTGATAAGCTCATGGATGTGCGTAAATGCTAATTGTCTGAAAGGAACAACACCTGGAACTGAGGCTCAGTTTATTATTCTGTTGTTGTTTTTAATCTCCATGTTGAGTTTGCCTCCTAACACACCCAGAGAGGGTATCCAAGTGAGAGACTGAGAAGGAGGGCGCCAATGGAGTGGAGATGTGCTTAATGTAGACACCATTCATAAATCACTGATAGTTAAGCTATAGATTGGATGATGGGCGGCAGATGGGAAGGAGGTACGTCAAATTGCTTTTCTCATATAGATTATTGGATTAACAAGGAAGCAGCAGGCAAGTGGCAAACTGGTGTAACAAATTGCTATCATAAAAAAAAAAAAATTTGAACGTATCCCAGAATGGTAATAACCTCTGTAGGCCATTAGCCCTTCAGAGAGGTGCTAGAAGTGGGAATATCCCTCTGATATGGTAATACAGAGAAAGCTCTCCATATGCCTCCTCCCCTTACTATTGTACCTAAGCACATCCTGATGAGAGGAGGGGGATGGGACATAGCCAGACAGCAGAGGGAAATGAATTAATGAATGGGTTAGCAGGTGCATGCCCCACATGATAAGAGATAAACAGAAGAATATACACCACACCATTCTGACAACGAATGCTGGTTGTAACCAATACTGCTTTCTTTATTTGCCCCCTGCCGCCCCTCCAGCTTCTTCTTTTGAAAATTTTCAAACCTACTGACAAGTTGCTGCTGCTGCTTGGTTGCTTCAGTCGTGTCCGACTCTGTGCAACCCTATGGACTGCAGCCTGCCAGGCTCCTCTGTCCATGGGATTCTCTAGGCAAGAGTAGTAGAGTGGGTTGTCATGCCCTCCTCTGGAGGATCTTCCTGACCCAGGGATAGAAACCGAGTGTCCTGCATTGCAGGTAGATTCTTAACCGCTGAGTCACCAGGGAAGTCGTTGACAAGTTGCACTGGTAATAAAATGAGCACCCAATATTATGCAAGGTTCTCCAGTTGCTAATATTTTGCCACATTTGCTTTAATTTTCCTTCTCTCTTTTTTGGTGAACTATTAAGTGGTAGACACGAAAATGCTGTGGTGGTATGTATTTTCTTTAAACAAGGTCATTGTCCTACATAGTCACAATGGAATTGATCAGTTTGGGGAAATTTTAGCTTTCACAAGTAATATTATGCAACATACAATCTATGTTCAAATTTCCCAAGTTGTTCCAATAATGACTTTTATAGCTTTATTAAAAATCCAGGATTCAATTTTAAAAAATGCATTGTTTAGTAATCACATCTCTTTAATAATTTATATTCTAGAACTGTGCCTAGCTTTTCTTTTTAACTGTTAAGACACTGACATTTTGAAGTGTCTGGACTAGTTGTTTTGCAGACCATTTCTCAATTTAGATTTTTCGATTGCTTCCTCACAATCAGAATAAGGTTAAACATTTCTGGCAGGATGTGTCACTCCCAGTACATCACTTCAGGAGGCATATGCTGCCGGTTTGTCAAACTTGGTGATTGTAAGTTTCACCATTTGGTTAAGGTGATGCTGTCAAATTTCTCCATTGTAAATAGAGCCTGTCCCTTCTGTTATTAATAAATAATTCTGAAACTGGGTGATTGTAAGACCAATGTTTTACACAATAGTTTTAGCATGTTTTGATGATTTTTGTTTGAATCAATTATTACAATAGTCGTTGATAGCCTTAGAAAATCACTTTACATTCTCTCTATGCTTAAGAGTTGTTATTCTTTTGTAGAAATAAATGTTTCTTTTTATTTTCTCCATTCACCTCCATTATTTTTGCTACCACTATGGCCTCAGAGAGGTTTACTGTAATCCATTCTGGCCAATATTTATAATAATATTCTAGTTGTCACAAATTTGTTCAGTGTAAGCCTCTGTAATCTGGCATCAATGATTTTTTGACATTGTCTTATCAGTGTTTGAGCACTTCTTTACTTTTTTATTCAATTCAATGCTCCTGGCTCACCCTGGACTTCACTGCCCCAGATTTAGGGTTTGTCAGTTTTCCAGGGAGTCCTGGTTCCTTTGAATGGAAGTTGGCAGTTAGAAACCAAGATAAGGTGATAAATACATTCATCACTACTTAAGTATAATTACTTTTAAGCTCTTTCTTTGACTTTGTACTGATACTTCAAGTCTAATCCAAAACAGCAGAGTTCTCCTGCCCCCTTTCCCCATTTTTTGCCACTCTCCTACCATGAGAATTCCGGGCCCCCCAAACACCAATATATTTGCTTGTTTGCTCAGTTGTGCAATACCCATAGAATTGTTTCAAACTATTCAACCACCAAAAGTTTCTTTTCATCTTTAGAAAATATACCACTGAAGGTGGGATGCTATCAGAGTGAGGTTCAAAGCTTTTACTGGAATTAATTCTGGCTTTGCTTCTTTGACATAGAGTTCAATCATGTGTTTGTATTCAATTTCTAGATTTTACTACATGCTTGATAAATTAATAATGTTTTCTGAATATACAAAACATTACTGTGGTTTAAAAGTCAAAAATAAATTGAAACATAAACTTAGAAAATATCAATCCCTCAATTATCACTTTGTTTTCACCCATCTCCAAAAGACAACCATTTACCTTAGTTTCTGTGTTAACCATCTTGTGCTTCCCCTCAAAGATGTTTATTTATATATATGTGTGTTCAGATTTCCTTTCGTTACGAAAATGGTAGCAGACCATTTTTACCTTGTTCTTGTTCCTTTCAATATGAAATTTTGCAATTAGACACAGCTTTCTAAATTCCTTCACTCCGTTCTATTCAACTTCTCAGGTAATGAGATTGTATCTTGGATCTGGGTAAAATGAGTGGCTCCTGAAGAAAGAAGGTAAGAACATGAAACAGATGAGGATTGTGTTAATTTTCTAACTGGCATAGGAATTTATGTGTAAGTATTTCACTTAATATATTTCTAAGTGTGCTTCAGATGGTCCCTCAAGTCATAATCAGGTAAGGGCACTCACTAAAAATTCTTATTCCCAAGCTCCACTCCAAATCTACCAAGTCAAATTCTCTGCAGGGTAGAGGTCAGGAATCTGCATTTTCAAACTAATGGGTGATTCCATGGACCTTCACAGAAGCTTAGGCTATTATGAGAAGAAGAAGAAAAAGATTCTGTCTTTTCACCTGAGTGTTTAAGGCCTAAGGCTGCTTTTCCTATAAGTGCATGATTTTTTTTTAAGAAGTTGGTTTCTTTTGGAGTAAGGTCTGAGCCCATCTCCATTACTGGATTAAGCTAGCTAGATAAACTCTGTGTTCCTCTTGGATCTTTGAGATGAATCAGAGTTGGATGGAGCATACTAGAACCACACGGAACTTTCTCCTACCTTCTAAACCTCAGAGTAGAGTTTCCAGGGAACAGTGGCCTTCCAAATGTTCCAAGTTTCAACCCATACTACATTTCTGCCAATGGATAACAGGCAAAAGGGTGGATGGCAACTTTAAGTATCTCAAAACCCTACCATTTCCATTACTTCTTCCACACTCCTTAGCCCTTCCATATTCTCCAGCAGGGATTTGAAGATGCCCAAGGGCACACTGTCTCATCTAAAGTTAATGGTTTTATTTAAAAATGAGATATTCTTGGGGGAAGGTAGGGGAAATTAATCAACTCCATTTTGCAGCTCTGAAAATTGAGATGCAGAGCAGCAGTGTGGATGAGAGGCTAGTTGAGGGAGCCCTTCACAACACTGTGAAGTAGTTAAACCTTGTCTTTAATCATTTGCTTTGAACAGCCAATGTTTATCAAGTACCTGCTATGAGCCAAGGACTTTCCTCCATGCTTTTCCTTCTTCAGTTCATTTGATTTTTATACCACCTTTACGAAGCACATACTATCACCATCTGTCTCTTACAGGTGAATACACTGCAACTTACAGATGGTATTACTTGTCCAATTTGCATAGTGAAGCAAGAGCTAAATCTATGTTGCTGTAACCAGAACCCAAGCCCTTACCTGTTACATAACTGAAAAGGGCTTCCAGAAACATGGCTCTTTATGATACTAACCCAGGTGCTCAGTGTCAGAGTCTGTTGACGGCTGTCCTAAGGATTTCCACTTAACAGCTGACAAGCTCTTCCCCTCGAATTCTTAAAAGGGCAGGGATTCAAGGAAATTTTTTGTGACCTCAGCCAAGCCTCTGTGCTTTCCTAGGATTGTGTCCTCATGCTGTGAAAATGAGAGGGAAGAAAAAAACATTTTTAAAAGTATATATACATATACGCATACATTCACACACACACATATATATATGTGAAAGATATAATCTTTCACTACTGATATAATCCAAATGCCTAATTTACATTTTCCACTAAGGTTTTAGTAGTTATGTTTGCTTCTTTATTGCTTTAATATTTGAAGGTGCCCCTCTTTATTCCCAAAAGAGGCTAATGTATTAACTCCAAGAAGTCTCTAATAGCACAAATTTCCAGACAGAAAATCAATGAGTATTGAAATGCTGCTGTATCCTGATTACATTTCTTTTCCTGTTCTGAGGACAACTGTGTTCAGAAAAACACTCTCAGAGATAGGCTGGATAAATTGGGAACAAGGCCCAGCTCTCTGAAACAGGATTGGCAGAAATGAGGTGAGAACACAGGGCCCACAAGCCAGCTGGCATACATGGCAAGGGTCCCTCCCAGGCATCAGAGATTCAGGGCAACCATAGAAACCATGTGTGTGAGAAACACTGGCAGAAGAGGGATAGTATATCAGAATTGTCTCCACATGAGGTAAATCCCAGGAGATTTGATGTGCTAGTGGTTTCCAGGCCCCGCTCTTCTGGTGTTGGGGAGCAAAAACTCTGTACCCCACCAGTTAATGAGACAAGAATCATTTCTCACCCTGCATGGTGTTCTCTATCTCAGGGACCCCTTTGCTGATGGTTGCTGGATAGACATAACCTGTCATCAATTTTAAGGTTTATGAAGATAAGACAGACCTTACTTTGCTAAGCCTCACAGCTCACGGCTCTTCTAGACACTGGGTTCTAACTGTATATTGTATTAATTAAAGAATAGAGAATGAAGCCAAGTTTCCAAGGTGGAGAAATCCAACTTACCTTCTAGGTAAAATGAGATAACATGTAGTCCGTTCTTCTATTGCTTGTAATTAATTAAATCATTCAACAAATATTTATTGAATAGCGCTTACTTATGTATCAGGCACTCAATTAGATCCTGAGGCAGTAAACAAGTCAGGTAGAAAGTCCTACCCTCTTGGAGTTGAGTACATATTGGTGGAGGCCTGGAGTGAAAATGTAAACAAATAGGAATTTCAGATAATGAGAATTGCTATGAGTAAAATTTTGTTATTGTAATTTGTGACAAAAAATACATATTTGATTATTCAGATGACCACAAGATATTAATACTTCTCACATATATTTGTTCTTCCTCCACAGCTCAAATTTTATATGTTGCAAAAGTGATAAAGGTCTCTTTTGACATGCTAATGAGATCACTTTTAAAAGCATCTAAACATGGGGGCCGGTGCCAGTGGAGCCACCCTTGTGATTAGAGGTTTGGAACTTCCAGTCCTACCTCCTGACCTCCAGGCTAGGAGAGAGGCTGGAGACTGAGTTCATTCATCAATGGCCAAGAATTTAATCAATCATGCCTATGATAATGAAGCCTCCCTAACCGCCACAAAGGATGAGTTTGGAGAGCTGCAGGGGTTGATAAACATGCGGAGGTGTGGGGAGAATGGCACACCAAGGAGGCATGGAAGCTCCATCCCCTTCCCTACCCCTTGCCCTATGCATCTCTTCCATCTGGCTGTTCCTGAGTTATAACCTGTTGTAATACACCTGTGATTTAGTAAGTAAAATGTCTCTCTGATTCCTGTGAGCCACTCTGGCAAATTAGTGAAAACCCAGAAGGAGGCCATGGGAACCTCTACTATGAAGCCAGTTGGTCAGATGCAGAGGTTACAACCTGGGCTTGCAAATGGCAACTGTAATGGGGTGGGGGGGGACCCAAACCCCATATTGGAATGAAGTATACAAAGAAAATTAAAGCAGGATAATTGAATAGAAAATGACTGAGACAGGACATGGGAAATACCTTAGGCAGGAGAATCTGTGAGCAGGTGAGGGTATAAGAAACTCTAAGCATGTAGGATATAGCCTTTAACTAAACAGGGTCTCAGTGAAGCTTGGAAACTATTTCTAAATTCATCAAGAATTTTTGATACTAGTATAAAGGCAATACATGCACTTACTAAAACATTTTTTAGAGCATAATAGGATATGGACTTGTATTGGGGCAAACTTCGGGAGATGGTGAGGGACAGGGAGACCTTGTATGCTACAGTTCATGGAGTCACAAAGAGTTGCACATGACTGGGTGACTGAACAGCTACAACAACAACAGGGTATAAAAAGCCCAATATCCTCCTCTCAATCCTATTACTCAGAGTGATATTAATATTATCAATATATATACTAGTATTACATTATAATAATATTATCTTGTGTATTCTAAAAAACTCCTATCTTTGTAAATTCACATATATGAGTAACATTTATATACAAGTGGTATCATATTAGCTTACTCTTTTGAACCACTCAGACCCCCTTCAAGAAAGAACTTCTTGCCTAGTTCCAAAGGATGCAATGAACTGATGCCTCCTGCCTCCTTCTTTTAAGAGTGACCTCAACTTTTGAGCCAACAGTGTGGTTCCATCAGTGACTGAGCTAAACTATGGTACAAGGCCCACCCATTTCTACTCAACTGACATGTCTCTTAAGTTGTATTTAAGTTACTTCTTGCTTTGCTCTGTTTTGCTATTAACAACTATACAGCAATTATCATCCCTAAACATATATGCTTGGACTGCAAGGAGATCCAGCCAGTCCATTCTAAAGGAAATCAGCCCTGGGTGTTCATTGGAAGGACTGATGCTAAAGCTGAAACTCCAATATTTTGGCCACCTCATGTGAAGAGTTGACTTACTGGAAAAGACTCTGATGCTGGGAGGGATTGGGGGCAGGAGGAGAAGGGGATGACAGAGGATGAGATGGCTGGATGGCATCACCGACTCGATGGACATGAGTTGAGTGAACTCTGGGAGTTGGTAATGGACAGGGAGGCCTGGCGTGCTGCGATTCATGGGGTCGTAAAGAGTCAGACATGACTGAGTGACTGAACTGAACTGAACTGAAACATATATGCATGGGTGCCTATTTTTCTCCACCTTTTATCTAATGTTCAATATCTAATTTTTAATCTGTGCCAATCCAATAGAAGAAAAATCGCATTCTACTAATGCTTTATTTTGCAACTTCATCATTCCAAGTACATTCAAAATTACTCTATATCTTACTCATCATTTGTATTTATCTCTGAGCTTCCTTGTTGTGTTCTTTGCCTTTTTAATACCAGGTTGTTGGTATTTTTCTTATTGATTTGCTGAAGTGTTTTGTAAAAGAAATTAACTCTTTTCCATAAATATTGCAAACACTTGTTCTTGTTTGTGGTTTGATTTTTAAAATTTTAATGGCATTTTCTTATTCAATAGTCTTAATTTGCATGAAATCAAATTTATCTTTTTTTCCAATATAGCTTCTGGGTTTTGAGTCATGGTTATAAAGCTCTTCTCAGCGCTAGTAATATTTTCAAAATAAGCCCTTATCTAATTATAATATTTTTATATTTTTTCCTTTAAAATTTGGGTTTCATCTGCAATTTTGATATAATGAAGTAGAATTTCAGCTTTTTTTTTTTTTTGCCAAATAATCCTCATGGTCTCTAAATATTCCATCTCTTCTGTGCTAATTCTAGATTTTTCTTTTATAATGAACTCAAACTATGTATCTATTTGGTTCCATTTCTAAACGTTGTATTCTATTTTACTGATCTACTTTGGTAGCCTTCATGGATACCAAACTTCTGTATTATTGTACATTTATCATCTTTTAATAGCTCATAGGAACTAAACCTTCTAATTTTTAACTCCTTTTAAGTTATCTTCTTTCTTTAGAATCTCCCAGGCTATTCACTCATGTTTATTAGTAATGTTTATTTTCTACATTATTTTCCACAGATATCTTTTGCTTTTGGGTGAATAGCTAAAATGTGAACCTAAAACACCTTCAATTTTAATCTTTGATTTATTTTTCCAGGTGAAGTTCAGCATTATTTTAAGTTCTCCCCCCAAATTTTGTTACTTCAAATGGGATAGAATTGGATTTTTAGAGTAAACAAGCTTTTCATATTATACTATAATCTTGCAAGATGTTACCATTGGAGGAAAGAAATGGTGAAAGATACATAGACTCTTTCTGCATTTTTATCTTACAACTGCATGTGATTCTATAATTGCTTCAAAATTAAAAGATTTTCTTTTTTTAAATACCTAGTGCAATGTCTGATACATAGTAGATTCCCTGTATTTAACATAAATTCTTACAGGTACTCTCCAGTTTGCATTCATAAATATATCTCTCAGGCAAAGGTTAAATTAGTGTTACATTCCCACATCTCTAGCAGACTGGTTTGAAAAACAGCAATTAAGCAGTAAGAGAATGTCACTAAATTATAATAATTGTCTTCTGGATCATAGGATCTTCTTCATTAGGGTTCTTTTAATTTTAGTAGCAATTCCTATATTTAATCTTTTTTCTTGCTTTGAAATTTCTCCATAAATCACTAGCACCCCTTTCCCTTTTCAAATTAGAAGAAATGGACTATATATGTGGGTGACATGTCACCTTGCATTTTTAATTTTGAAACCAGAAAATCTTCACTTAGCACTTTTCTAGGAAATGCAGATTACTAACAGGGTCAGTCCTAAGAAAACATTAGAAGGTCAATAAATCCTGCCTTGAACAGCAAGCTCATTTCTCCTCCAGTATCATCCCTCAGAGAATTCCTAGGGGAGGGGTTATAGTTTCCCTTTGCTTTCTAAAGTCTCTCTAATGGTAGCTCACTTAAACTAGTTCTGGGTTTATGTTCAACATGTGTTCCCCCACCTACAGTGATGTCAAAACTTAATTCTGTTCAATCTATGGAAATCTTATTTTAGAAATTCTGTTTAATTTTGTTCAGAATATTTTGTGTAAGATATAAAGGGCCCTTGAGATGAGGTAGTATAAATGTGAAATCAGCTGCTGGTAGCAACAATCTGCTAGGCTAAGGACCTTTCTATTAACATGTGTGAATCAATTTATACATATTCTAGCTAAAGGAGTTGTTCTGTTCTTCTAAAGGATGAGAAAGGATGAGAAATAAATTCAGCAGAAATGCACACTGGGAAATTCCTCTAGTGTTGGTCAAACTGACGATTTAGTTCTGACAAGATCAGTAGTTTTATCTTATTTATCACTATTACAGAATTGGCCTTTGCTATGAAGAAAAGTTATGATCAACCTAGACAGCATAATAGAAAGCAGAGGCATCATTACTTTGCCAACAAAGGTCCGTCTAGTAAAGGCTATGGTTTTTCCAGTAGTCATGGATGGATGTGAGAGTTGGACTATAAAGAAAGCTGAGAACCAAAGAATTGATGCTTCTGAACTGTGGTATTGGAGAAGACTCTTGAGAGTCCCTTGACTGCAAGGAGATGCAACCAGTCCATCCTAAAGGAAATCAGTTCTGAATATTCATTGGAAGGACTGATGCTGAAGCTGAAACTCCAATACTTTGGCCACCTGATGTGAAGAACTGACTCATTGGAAAAGACCCTGATGCTGGGAAAGATTGAAGACAGGAGGAAAAGGGGATGACAGAGGATGAGATGAGGTTAGATGGCATCACTGACTCAATGGACATGGGTGTGGGTAGACTCCAGGAGTTGGCGATGGACAGGGAGGCCTAGTGTGCTCCAGTCCATGGGGTCACAAAGAGTCAGATGCAACTGAGTAACTGAACTGAACTGAACTGATGAGAGAAAAATAAAAACAGGAAAACTAAGATCAGTGATTGAAAATAAGACCAATGGCTAATAGAGATAACTCTCTAATGATGACACAGAGTTTATCATCTTAGAGAGACAGAGAAGGTAAAACCACTAACCTTTACAAGAAAAAGCCCCCTAAGGGCATTTGATACAAGATAAGCAAAACAAAATCTCAAATTTCAACAGGGAACTGGATTCAGATTCAGGGGAATAATCTGACTAAAGCCTATCACTGGCTCAGTGGTAGATTTAACTATATTTAATGATCATTAGGAAAGTGTAAGAAAAGTATTATTTTGAAGAAAAAAACTTCAAACTTTTAAGTTTTCTTAAAACTCTTCTCTGTCATACTGGCCCACAATAATTTCAAGTGCCTATTAGAGCACATTGCTCTTGATATAAAAACACTAAATATTTTTTCTAATCTCAGTTTAACAAGTCCAAAACTTAGGCCCTTGGATGACATCATAATAGACAATGGTCATGGAAGTTAAAAAAAAGGGGGGGAGAGGGGTGGTGGTTAAATCATAGAGCTATTAACTAGCTGAGTAATCTTGGGATATTTACTTAGACTCTAACAGTCTGTTTCTTAATTTGTAAAATGAAAAAAATATAATCAGTAAGATTTTATGGAAAAACTAGAGCAAATATATGCAAAATGGTTAGTACATGCAGATTCTCTCCTTGACCCCCAAGGGAGGGAAATGAGTTACTAGAACAAAGAAGTTTGGAGAATGGCCCTACAACACTGAGACCCAGAGTCCTGAAGAAGAAGCACTGCCTGGCTGATGCTGATGACTTTGATGCTCAGAGAAGAGTTCCCAGGAAGCAGGACCCAGGTGGTACAGACTTGTGAGGAAGAGGCTGAGTATGGGCGAATGGAGAAAAAACTACAAACAGAAACAAACTATTATAAGCCATTGCTGCTGGGCCAAGACACGGCTCAGGTGAGAACAGGAAGCCCAATAGGAAGAAGAGTGACCATTTTCTTCCCTCCTCCTGCCTTCTAGAATCCCTCTAGTATTCTGTGTTGACAGAACCTCGTGATAACCAGCTGGCAAAGGAGCAGTGCAGTCTGTGGAGTCCCAAACACAGTAAGACTAGAGTATAGAGGATTAAGTTTGAATCTGAAAATTAGTACCTTGATAACCAGCACATTATTTGTTTTTAATCATTTGTTATTTACCCATAAATTCTGCTCACGGTTGTCTTGTGTCAACTTCAATAATGTATCCATTGAAATAGTGACAAGGGAGATTATTTTTTAAAGTTTAAATGTCAAAAAATTTTGACTCCTGGACTTGCTCTGCCAGTATCTGGTACTTTCTTTAAGGAAAAATAAAAAATATATTTTTGTTGCCTTTTGTGAGATATCATAAGGGCCATCTAATATTATTCATTTGTTTTGTATAGTATCTTAGTAAATTTTTTTACAGTAGGAATTCTTGGCTAGCTATATGCAAACTGTTTTTGTTTTCTATGAAATAGGAGTCCTGGACCAAATGACCTTGATTCTGCGTCCAATATGAGTTTGTCCATCTCTGCCAGTACTTCCTCCACCAAGCAAGGCCTATCTTTCAGTAAGTATATAACTAAATGTTTGGCATTGTCCTAAGCCCTGGAGTGGATTTCCTGTATTCAGGATACTATAGTCTATAAAGAAGACATAAAAACAAGTAGTAGATTATATCATACTCTTTAGGTGTTCTGAAAGAGGCACACACAATGTGTTAGGCAAGCATGGAGGAGAGGTGTTTAATGCAAACTAAATGTGGATCTTGAATCTTGAAAGAAGAATGAGAATTAGGTAGCTGAGAAGAGAGTAAATAGGAATAAAAGGAATAAAATGGGAGGTCATTCCAGGTAGAAGGAATAGCATGTGCAAATGTGAGGACATGGGAGGAAGCTGCTTTCAGTACCCACCAACATGAGCGTAAAGCCAAAGAGATCACAATTTGTACTGTACACTTTTAGCTAGAATTGAAAAATTACTAGATAGCAACATTTTAAAAGCACTATTATTTCACATAACGGGAAATCCAAAAGAAGGTATTTCTAGAATTGACTGACTAAGCAGTTTAAGAATGTCAGGGCTCCTCTTTTATGCTGTTTTGCTGTTGCTGTTGTTGTTTTGGCAAAGTCAATCTTCTGTGATTCTCTGACCTTTCTTTTCATAACTCCAAGCATCATGTTCTCAACGCAATGCCCAAAAGTGAAATTAAAGGGCAAATCTTTCTCCATGTGGACTTCTCCCTTTTTAATCAGGGAGGATCATCTCTCCCCAAAGCCTCCATACTATTCTGAATTTTCCCCAAACACCACAGCCTAGAATAAGAGATGCACAGAGGTAGTTTTTGTGGGGAGAAGGGCTAGGATGACTGAAACAAGAGAAGAGAGGAAGTCAGTGTATAGATACGTTGCTAAGCTGGCTACTGTCATAGGCAATTGTGTCTTCAGAGGCCTCCAAGAACCATGCAGGCCATCCTTCAGGACTGTCCGTTCAAGACACAGAAGCAGGGAACACTTATCTCTCAGCTCCTGTCCCCCACTAGACAAGGGCTGACCCAGGAAGTTAACTCTGTTGTACTTCTGTTCTACGAATGCATGAATATGTCGGTACCTCACAGGGAGGTATAGAGATGGTCCAAGGCAGAAAATGAGAAATTCACTGAGATAAAGTGCTGTGAGCTATACTGAGATAAATGCCTGCTTGTTGCAGGATGGCCAGAGCAGAGAGGTGAGCTGAAAGTGAGCCAGGTCCCATAATGATGTCTAATACACATCCCAGTGGACTTTTCTTCCATCTTCACTGTGAAGAATCATACCCTGACCCATCTAAGAGCTGCAAAGGTGTTAAGGAGAAGCAACAAAAAGAGAGCTGCAGGCTTATCTTCCAAAGCATTCAATTAATAGATAATGCCTAAAACAAACAAACAAAGAGAAATAAGTAGCAGCAATTTAGATGCATTAGCAATACAGAGGTGTATTTCAAAAGAAAGTTTTAGTGTCAGAAGAATTTTCCTTGGCAGAGCAGGAAATAGGGATACAGAGTGCTGTTAGGTTTTTTTTTAATGTCATATATTCTTTGATTCCTTAAATAAAGTTCATTTTAAACTTTGATTAAAAATAATTAAATGTTAAAGTTTTATGTGGAAATTAACAAATGCTGCATAACTTCCATGATTCATATACCTTATGCTTTCAGATGCCATAGGTGTCCTTGAGATGTCTGAGCTTAGGTTAGAAAGGACAGAGTCAGGGAATACTACTAGAGCGTAGTACCTAGCTCGTAGTAGTACAAAGTCAAGAGATGTTTAAGAAAGAAATGGAAAGAAGGAAGAGAAGAACGGAGGGCTGAGGAGAGAAACCTCTGATTAGTACCAACACCATCACATGCTCATCCCTCTGTGCTTCGGAAAGGTGTCCAGACACAGCAAAGCTAGCCTGGAGCTTTCAGCTTAGAAGCTTCACTATGAAATATTTTTAACACATTTACAATAAAGACAAAAATGGATGCCTAGGACTCCGTTTTATCTTTCTGTTCTTGATTCTAGGTGGATAAAATTAATGGCATAATGCTAGAGTCTTAAATATCAAGGCTGGTTATACACATAAAGAATTCCTCTGGTGAACACTTGTGCCAGGCAACACAACAGCAAACCATCATCCTTCCCAGAACTTTGTTGTTGAGTCTTCAGATGCTGCTATATTCGGTAACTCCATAAAAAACAGTAAATGAAAGTGGAAAAATGACAATTCTGTTCAGTCAAAAGGAAACAATGAATTTCTGAATTTAATATACTGGAACATCCTTTAATACGATGACATGATAGCTTCCACCTTTGTGTCCCTAGCGCTTACTACGGAGCCTGGTCTGTAGGAGGTGCTTTATAAATTATTGTTGAAGTGGATTCATTGTATGGAATAGTGGAATTTATTTGGCATGTTTCCCAGTTATTCTACCTCCTATCTACCCCTGCTATTATTTATTCCTTACACTTGTGTGTAGACTGGCATGTTTTCTGTATTTCCTGTCACAAACCTCAGTAATAAAGGAAAGAAGACAAGAAAAGGAAGAGGTAGGATGAAAGCAGAAGGGGGGAAAAAGATGGAGGAGAGAGAGACAAAGGAGAGTAGGGAAGGAAAGGGAACTGGAGCTTTGACAGGGTTCCTGAGGAAGAATTGGTGGAGAAGAGAATGAACTAAGGGTGATTAAAATTTCTCCCCCAACATTCTTCCACCCGTGGATTGAGTCATGCTAGTTCATTCAACTTATCAATTTCTTCAAATTTCCCAGTTTCCTTTATGTTCATTAAAAGAAAAAAAATCCCCATTGTAAGCTTCTATTTAAAAAAAATCTGAATACACTTGTATCCTTTAAATGTCAATATCTTCACCTCACAATTCCTTTGATTATTTTTGTATTCTTAACATAAAACTGATATTAAATAGACTGGCCTTGGTGACATGGAAAACAGTTTTGTTTCCCAAGCCTGACTTACTAGGTTAGAGTGCTATATTCAGCACAAGCTAAATACCATTCAGCAATGAAACGCTGTGAACAAAAGCTGCTGCTGCTGCTAAGTCACTTCAGTCGTGTCCGACTCTGTGCAGACCCATAGACGGCAGCCCACCAGACTCCCCTGTCCCTGGGATTCTCCAGGCAAGAACACGGGAATGGGTTGCCATTTCCTTCTCCAATGCATGAAAGTGAAAAGTGAAAGTGAAGTTGCTCACTCCGACTCCTAGCGACCCATGGACTGAGCCTACCAGGCTCCTCCGTCCATGGGATTTTCCAGGCAAGAGTACTGGAGTGGCGTGCCATTGCCTTCTCCGGTGAACAAAAGCTACTAGGCTTTAGAAGACTGAAGCACAGTATATTAGACTGGATTTGAACTTCCTTTCTACTTCTAATATTTGTCTATCTTTAATGAGAAAACTGTTGAAATTTTGGTGACACAAAAGAAGTGTGATATGGGGTCCTTGGAGGAATTCAAGATGACAGAAACAAAAATGATTCCAGATTAGTGAAATGAGTACCAGTACAAAACCCCAAAGGAGCTGAGATTACATGTCTTAAAGAAAAAAAAATGTAGGAAGGGTTGGTTAGTCTTTAAGATATTACTGGATATTGTAGGACTGATAGTGGGTGATTATTTTCTGTTCCTATTAAGGGAAGAACAAGTGCTTTATTATCAATCAGAATGATTAAATTTAAAAGAATCTCTTAACTCAAAGGTTAGTGAAACCCTAGACCATATTACTATACCAAACCCTCTGGGAGACCTTCTGTTGAATTCTGCTATTCAAGGAAACACACTTACTTTTTTTGCCAGAGTCTAATTTCATATTCTACAGCCTTTGAGGTAGAATGTCAGCATGTGGCTTTTTTATTTAGCCATGTTATATAGAGTTTGCCTTCCTCTAGGATGAGGAATTCATACAGTTAAACTAACCATAACATCCAGCTTACCACAGTATAATTCAGAAAAGTGAATTTTATAAATCCAATCACTTTCATTTTCAGGCTGGTCAGCCAGTTCTTAGCCTGAGTTTTTAAGGATATTGCATCTTGTTATACTCTAGATGTAATTCTAGTTTTTAGCAACAACTGAATGCCAAGTTACATGTTCCCCTGAGTTTCATTCCCAAAACAAGTCTCCCTCGAATCAATTTTCTTACTTAAAATGCCCACCACAGTTATCTTCCTACTTATCTATACAGATTGTTATTATTTTCATTCACTGTTTTTCTGTCATGTTCTGTTGCTTGTCAGGCTCATTATAAATTCACATTTAGAAACCCACATTTTCATCAGTATGTTTCAGCTAACTCAATGGACGGGAGAGCAATTCACAACTAATGGGGAAGCAGGAAAATCCATCAAAATGATTGGCATTCTCAAGTCTCCATCTTTTTCCCAGCTTTATCTTAGGTCCTGATGTTATTCTATTCCACTTAGGCTCCATGATTTTCACTATTACTTATTCACTGATAACTATATATGTTCAGCTTATCTCTTGAGTTCCTGATTTAAACATCCAAATGAATGTTTCAATTTGTACTATATCTCAAATCCAACTTGTCCAAATTTGAATGTCATAGCCTTCTCAGTCCAGTTCTCTAAATCATAAACTTAGTTGTCGTTTTGAATTCATTTGTCTTTTACCAACCTATATTAAAAAAATCACCAGTTTCCATCAATTAAACCTCCTTAATAGTTTTCAAATACTCTTTTCCCCATCTTCAGCATTATTATTTTAAATCATTATTTTAGTCTTTTGCCAGGACTCCCTGGTCTAGATTTATCTATATCTGCATTTATTCTTAACACAGTTCATTTATACAACAACAACAAAAAACTCTGCAGAGGCCTATTACATGCCTAGCTCTGCATTCAATATTTAAAAGGAAATATACCATTTTCAGGGATAGTTTAAGATCAGTGGGAGAAATGAATGAAAGTAGATGAAGGCAGTGAAGCCATTTAAGATCAGTTATCTGTTTTAATTAAAAAGAAAGTCACAACTTTCTAGTGAAAGAAATGGAAAAGGAGAGGGACTAGGAAAGTAATATATGCCTTATTTTCACTGAAATCTGAAGCAATCAGAAAACACAAGCTACGGGTGCTGTAATAGCCTGAGGGGGAGATGGTATTGATGCTGTTATTGCTTCATCTATATTGAGAATGAAGGTGAGTGACTAAGCTATGAGGGAGAAGCAATAACTTGACCCAGGTTTTGATAGGTAGGGCTGGGTGCCCCCCAGGAACCAGATTATAGTTTTCTGCTATATTAAGTTAGCAGTCTGGGCATGGTGCACCTGTTTCCCACTTCTTGCTCTGCCTAACGATTTGCTTTTTACATTCTGGAGGCTGCATTCCACAGAAGCACCTGATTAAGTGAGCAATGAACAAAATTAGATAATGACACAGTACCCAAATGAGACAGTAAGAATTCAACCGAGCCACAGTCTAAGCCTGAGGAAAACTGTTTGCAACAACCCATGTTTATGAGGAAATGGGAAAGGCTAGGAAGCATAACGTAACCAGTGTTCGATGTTATTGTGTTGGTTCAGACAGCAAAACCTTACTAAAGGTGTCAGAAATTTCATCAAACTTGGCATGAACTTAGTGCACCATCTTGATTCTGTAGAATCAAGTGGATCAACCCAGTGGATTCTGTAGAACCATAAAACATGGAGCTGAAACAAGCTTCTGAGATAGTCTGGTCCAGTTCTTCCAGGTGAAGAAATCAAAGCCTAAAGAGATTAAGAAAGTATGTGTCTGAAAATTACTTGGTATGTCTTCCTTCAGTGGTCTGGGTGAGCAAAAATTACCTCCTTACAGTTCAAATACTCTAATCTTAGTTCAGATCATCAGGATAGCACAATTCACTAAACCTGTCAGGTCAGGGATCACTGATTTCTCTGTCCATGCTATAAAGGCTACATTTTCAAGTTGCTTAAAAAAAAAAAGAGGCAGAAGAACATAGCGGAGATTGTTTTTAATAGTTGCATCACTGATTTCTGATCCCCAGTGTATTTTCTTTGGAAATTTCAGCTGTCTATTTGAAGGTCTGTAAAAGGTATTATTTGGTTGCCCTGAATATTTTACTTCGTGGTTTTATTTCACTCTGACCTTCACAGATTCATGTATTTATCTGACATACTCCTTTTTTTTCAGCTGTTCTTTCCAAGTAACAAAGGCTAACTAGGTTAAAACATTTAGAGGAAAATACTGGGTCAGGAAGATCCCCTGGAGAAGGAAATGGCAACCCACTCCAGTATTTTTGCCTGGAGAATCCCAGGGACAGAGGAGCCTGGTGGGCACAGTCCCTGGAATCACAAAGTTAGAAATGATTGAGCAACTAACACACACACACACACACACACTGCCTCAAAGGGGCTTCCCAGGTGGTGCTAGTGGTAAAGAACCTGCTCAAATGCCCAAGACCTAAGAGACTTGGGTTCAATCCTTGGGTCGGGAAGTTCCCCTGGAGGAGGGCATGGCAACCCACTCCAGTGTTCTTGCCTAGATAATACCATGGACAGAGGAGCCTGGTGGGCTATAGTCAGTCCATAGGGTCGCAAAGAGCTGGACATGACTGAAGTGACTTAGCACGCCCGCACACACTGCCTCAAAAAACATGAAAAATTTACCAGATATATTTAGCATACTGATTTGTACATCCGCACATACAGACACATAGCCTCACTATTTAGTCTAGCATTGATCTTTCAGTTCAGTTCAGTCGCGCAGTCGTGTCTGACTCTTTGCGACCCCATGAATTGCAGTACGCCAGGCCTCCCTGTCCATCACCAACTCCCGGAGTTCACTCAGACTCACGTCCATCGAGTCCATGATGCCATCCAGCCATCTCATCCTCGGTCGTCCCTTTCTCCTCCTGCCCCCAATCCCTCCCAGCATCAGGGTCTTTTCCAATGAGTCAACTCTTCGCATAAGGTGCCCAAAGTACTGGAGCTTCAGTTTTAGCATCATTCCTTCCAAAGAAATCCCAGGGTTGATCTCCTTCAGAATGGACTGGTTGGATCTCCTTGCAGTCCAAGGGACTCTCAAGAGTCTTCTCCAACACCACAGTTCAAAAGCATCAATTCTTCTGCGCTCAGCCTTCTTCACAGTCCAACTCTCACATCCATACATGACCACAGGAAAAACCATAGCCTTGACTAGACGGACCTTAGTCGGCAAAGTAATGTCTCTGCTTTTGAATATACTATCTAGGTTGGTCATAACTTTTCTTCCAAGGAGTAAGCGCCTTTTAATTTCATGGCTGCAGTCACCATCTGCAGTGATTTTGGAGCCCAAAAAAACAAAGTCTGACACTGTTTCTACTGTTTCCCCATCTATTTCCCATGAAGTGATGGGGCCAGATGCCATGATCTTCGTTTTCTGAATGTTGAGCTTTATAGCCCTGGGAGAAAGATCCAGCTTAATCCTTGCTTGACTGGAGAGCCCAGGACATGAAGAGTCTAGAGTCAGTGGAACACGCAAAGCTCATCCCTGCTGGCAATGAACTTTAGGGAGTCACTCAAGCCAGAAAAGGCAATTTGGACTTCAAATTCTGTTGTCTGTCCAGGTAGTGTCCTTTCTGCTGAATCCAGAGAATTCTTGCCAATCTAGACACTCACAGAGTGTAGTGTGGATTTCTGCCCAGGAAAGCTGGATGGCTACCAACTCCTGCTTCACAGAGAACCATCTATACTCCTGAAAAGTTTTCTCTTGGTCATGAATCACACACACAAACAAATGAAGTCTGAAAGGAAGTTTTACATGTGGGAAGTAGCCCTGGGAAAAGGTAACAGTTACATGGATAGGAGAGATGACCTACCAGATGATTTTGAGAAGTACAGACTGGGTCAATCCTAGAAAAACTTTGGGGAGAGGGTAGGTACATTGGTGCAGAGAGTTGAGATTTACTTGTTATCCTTCCAACCCAGTCATTAGACCTCTTTACTCATTCTTGACACCCTAATAAAATAATTGGCAAAATTTATTAATCATCAAGCATATATAAGACCAGTTAGATACTTCATGTAACTCTAAAGAGGTATAAAAATAACTCCTGCACGTAAAGAGCTTATTATATACAGTTGGGTAGAAAAGACAAGAAGGCAAGGAAGGTGGAATGTGATTAAAAAATCCAAATGAATCCTGCAAAGATTCTATTCAGGTGAGAGAATCAAGAGACAGCGTGTTTCATTCTAGCACATGACTGAGCTAGAATTGAAAGACGGTGTGGTACAGACACCAGTTGCCACTCAACATCTGTTTTCCTCTTTATCCTTAGTAAAAGAAACCGAACTCTATTGGTATGGAAACCAAGTCAAAAGACATTTCTAGGTGTACTGTACACCTGGTTGTAACGCTGTGATTAGGTTCTGGCCAATGATGTGTAAGCTAAAGTGTTGTGTGGACCACCAGAAAGGCTGCTTAAAAGGACATAAGTCATCAGGCACCGATTTTATGTGTTCTCCTTTTTTCCTCTGTCTCACCTGAAACTTGAGCATGGCAGCTGAGCAGCAGCAGCCATTTGGAAGCAAGAAGATAACCCTGAGGATAAGATCCACATTCTGAGATGATGGAGCAAAAGGGGCACAAGACCAAGAGAATGGGCAGGCTTTTAAAGGTAGAAGTCTAGACCCGAAGCTTCCAAACTGTGGTCTTGACCAATTGGGAACATTTTTTTTTTTTCTCAAAATTGGAAAGGATAAGTCTTTATATATGTTTGAACATAAAAACAGAGTAAAATTAGTCCTCTATCATTATTGTCATTTCATATCAATAAATATTTTACAATTAAAAAATAAGATTAATCTCATAGCAATCATAAGTTGAATAATTTTAACATTAAGAAAAAATTCACACATTATCCTATTTTTAAAATTTATTTCAATATGGACCATCATAAATCCTTTGATAGATCAACAGAAGTCTATTCACTAAGGCTTGGAAATTGTTCTCCAGATTTTAGAAATTTTATCCTAGAGTAGTATCTCCCCTGGAGAAGGAAATGGCAACCCACTCCAGTATTCTTGTCTGGAGAATTCCACTGACAGAGGAGCCTAGTGGGCTGCAGTCCATGGAGTCAGAGAGTCAGACACGACTGAGTGACTAACACACACACACAGTGTCACCCCAACTATGACATTTAAAATAAATTTGAGTTGTAAATGTGATGATTTGAGGTCTATGTGAGAAGGTTTCATATCATGCCTAGAACAGGCAATAAGTAACATTGGATCAAATAGTGAAAAAGTTATCATGCCTTTTTCTGTTTTCCTTCAGCCCTTCCAACTAGAGAGGAAGACTCAATTTGATACTACTCAATCAGTGATCCAATACTAAGGTAATCTTCCATTTAATAAAGAGATAATGGATATCAATATCAGAGTCTGGAAAAATGCAGTAAAGAATAATGAGTTATAATTTAATTAACATTGCTTTATTCCCATTATATTTATAGTTAGCTTTCTTTTTATATTAAAAATTTTCCACATTTTAAATAGTGATTTAAAAATTCCCTTTTAAAGAAGACAGACCTAAAGTTCAAGGTTTTTAAAATTTATATAAAAATATACTAAGTAGCTAATCATATAGTGTTACTTGAATACACCAAAACTAATGAAGATGTTACATGAATGATTGAGTAAATGGAAACAATTATGTGAGGGCCATAAAGAATTATCTGGTTGATGGCTCTATCTCTGAAACCAGGACAGTCACTCAAAATGAAACAACCTGGCTAAACTAGAAGGTTTGGTCTCATCCTTGCCTTCTCTTTGGCTTTGCTCTTCCTGACTTCCCTTACCCTGATCTGGTTCACCTGACCCTAAATCTTACCTATTCTTTATCTGAAGCTCTAATCCCTAGTGCTGAAATTAAGCCCACTTTAATCCTCCCTTGTCCAACTCTGGGCAGCTATAATAACTGCTGCTGACAACTTATTCTGTGTGGTAGATGTCTCATTCTGAACCTCGACCACCACCTTTACTAACATACTCACCACTCTTAGTGAACTCCACCTCCATGCCAGAACTCATTGTCAGTCTGAGACCCCAGAAGTATTATCAGACTTCCACCAAAACTTCAAAAGCATAGGTTATAATTAATGCACTTTTCAGAAAAACTGAGGGAAAAAATGTTTCTATGTTCTTACTGAACCAATCCATTTCAGCTCAGCTTAGTCATTAGTTGCATAAACTAGATGTTTCCTAGAATACTATCTTATAAAAAATTTGATTTTATAGAGTAATCATTATACCTTCCAGAAAAAAAAAAATCTCCTTCTAGTAGAGCTTAGAGAAATATTCACCTTCCTTCTGCTCTATGAAGCCCATCAAAATTTCAAGTTTTCAAACATATTTCCTTTCAACAGTCTATGCTCTTTTCTCCCATAAGAGTACTGTTCTTTGACTCCAGAATCTCATACTAGCTCTTAAATAAATTTAAGAATCAGACTGAAAGGGTCCTTACAGTTTGTCTAATTAACCTTCCATACAAAGTTAAAACTCCTTCTACCAAAAACTCTAATGGGAAATAGTTTTCACTTAAAAATGTATTAAATCACCTGAAAGTCTTATGGCATTAGTTGTCTTTCCAAAAGTGATTAAAATTGCACTGGGATATCTGCATGCTCAGGCTGAGGCCAGTCAGTCCACAAGAGGCGGATGGCCAGGGTTGGTGATATGTGTCATCTGTGGCAATGTAACCATATTTCTTATTGTGGAACTAACTGACCCATATAAAGATGAACTGATGACCTCCTCACCACTTGGAACCAACACTTATCTGGACCAAATACTAACAATTATGGTAGTTAAAGAGTTATATGGGAAAGATAGATGCCCTGAGATGAAAAAAAAAAAAAAGTCACATTAAGCTGGAAACATTTAAATTATTATAAAATTGCAATGTTGCATTTTAACAAAACTGCAAGTATTTGGCAAGACCTCCTGTTTTCCATTCAAATGAGAGTGGAAGAGTATTAACACTTAATGATGTCATTAATCATGATAGGTATTTTCATCTATTTTACCTTTTTTAAGCATAATAATTTATAGAGATTTGAAGTCACTCACTCAAGGTCACATAGCTTAGTAAGTAGTTGATCTGTGATTTAAAAGTTTCACTGTAACCTGGGATTGACCCATTATATGCTTGTCAGAACTCATGGAACTATACTATACAGAGTGAACCCTAATGTTCAGTTCAGTTCACTTCAGTCACTCAGTATGTCTGACTCTTTGTGACCCTGTGAACCACAGCACACCAGGCCCCCGTGTCCATCACCAATTCCTGGAGTTTACCCAAACTCATGTCCATTGAGTCAGTGATACCATCCAACCATCTCATCTTCTGTCGTCCCCTTCTCCTCCTGCCCTCAATCTTCCCCAGTGTCAGGGTCTTTTCAAATGAGTCAGCTCTTTGCATCAGGTGGCCAAAGTATTGGAGTTTCAGCTTCAACATCAGTCTTTCCAATGAACACCCAGCATTGATCTCCTTAAGGATGGATGGGTTGGATCTCCCTGCAGTCCAAGGGACTCTCAAGAGTCTTCTCCAACACCACAGTTCAAAAGCATCAACTCTTCGGTGATGAACTTTCTTTATAGTCAAACTCTCACATCCATACATGACGACTGGAAAAACCATAGCCTTGACTAGACAGACCTTTGTCAACAAAGTAATATCTCTGCTTTTTAATATGCTGTCTAGGTTGGTCATAACCTTCCTTCCAAGGAATAAGCATCTTTTAATTTAATGGCCGCAGTCACCATCTACAGTGATTTTGGAGCCCCCCCAAATAAAGTCAGCCACTGGTTCCACTGTTTCCCTATCTGTTTGCCATGAAATGATGGGACCGGATGCCATGATCTTCATTTTCTGAATGTTGAGCTTTAAGCCAATGTTTTCACTCTCCTCTATGTTAAGTATGTTTCAAGGTTTCCATGGTGGTTCTTCCATGGTGGTTCAGAGGTTAAGAATCTGCCTTGCAATGGAGGAGACACAAGTTTTATCTCTGGTCAGGGAAGATCCCACTTACCTTAAGGCATCTAAGCCTGTGAGGTACAACTCCTGAGCCTGCATGCAGCAACCACTGAAGTCCATACACCCTAGAGCCTGTGCTCCACAACAAAAGGAACCACCGCAATGAGAAGCCTGAGCAAAGCAACAGAAGAGTAGCCCCCGCTCATTGCAACTAGAGAAAAGCCCATGTGCAGCAACGAAGACCAGGTGCAGTCAAAAATAAATAAATAAATGCTAGCGATAATAGTGTATCAGTATTGGTTCATAGATTGTGACAAATATATCACATTAATTCAAGATGTTATTATTAGGAGAAATTATGAGAGTTAAGTATAATAGAATTTTCTGTATTTCTCAATTTTTCTGCAAAACCCACTATTGTTATAAAAAGTCATTGATTTTAAAAATAATTTTAAAATACATAAAATATTCATACACACACATTTAACTAATCATTCCTTCTCCCACTCTCCCCTAAACTCACTCCAGTCAGGTTTTCCATGGTCAGCCTCTGCATGGACACTGAGAGCATCAAGGTCATCCGAGACCTCCATTTCCACGTGTGTAATCCTCAGTGTTCATCTTACTTCACTTACAGTAATATTAGACACATTAATCACGACCTCTTTGTTGAAATACTTCGCCTTTCTTCCAGGCATCACATTCACATGTTTGTTTTTTGTTTTGGTTTTTTCTCTTCCTTGACCTCTCCTTTTCAGCCTTTGTTGATTTCTTCTTTCCTCTCCGACCTCTTAACATTGAAGGGCCCCAGAATTTAGTCCTTTTGACTTCTTCCCTTTTCTATCTACCTCACTTCCTTGGTAAGTTTACTTAATCCAATGACTTTAGATTATGCTAGTGATGCTCAATTTTTTTAATGTTCAGAGACCTATTCTTTCCCTAAAATTTAAACTTACATAACTGTTTAACATCTTGTACTAGTTAGGGCTCTCCAGAGTAACAGAACCAAAAGGAAATTTATTATAAGGAACTGGCAAATTGGTTTACATGATTATGGAGGCTGGCAAATTCAAATATGCAGTGTGGGCTGATGGTAGGCAGATATCCAGAGTCAACTGTTCAGATAAGTCTGAAGGAAGTCTACTGGAGAATTCCCTCTTGCTGGGGGAAATCAGTGCTTTCGTTTTATTCCCTTCAACTGATTGGATGAAGCCCACACCTTATGAAGGGCAACCTGCTTTATCCAAAGTTTACCAATTTAAATGTTAATCTTGTCCAAAACATTCTCCAGTAAGCACTTGTAATTAACCATCACACATCTCAAACATAATTTGACAAATCTCCAGTTTTTTCTTTTCCCAACTCAGGTAATGAGAGCTCCATCCTTCCACTTGCATCAGCCAAAAACTATGAAGTCAGTCTTGGTTTGTCCTTTCTCTTATAACTCACATTCAGTTTTTCTTCTCTCTCCCTCCACCGACACGATCCTGGTCCATGCTGTTATCATCTTCTTCCACAAGTTTAGCAAGAGCCTCTTTCTGGTCACTGGATATTTCTCTTACCCTCCTCCTCAGCCTGCGTTACTGTTTCTCAAGCTGTATTGTGCATACACACCACCCAGGGATCTTGTTAAAGACAGATGCCGGTTTAGAAGATCTGGGGTGGGGCCTGAGAGTTTCCATTTCTGACATGCTCCAAGTGATGACCTTGTTCCTGGTTCACAGACAACACTGAAAAGCAGGTCAGAGTGATGCTTTTAAAACACAACTGAAATCATGTTTCTCTTCTGGCTCAAAATAATCCAACTGTTTTTCCAACTCTACTACTACTACCACTACTAAGTCGCTTCAGTCATGTCTGACTCTGTGCAACCCCATAGACAGCAGCCCACGAGGCTCCTCCGTCCTTGGGATTCGCCAGGCAAGAACACTGCAGTGGGTTGCCATTTCCTTCTCCAATGCATGAAAGTGAAAAGTGAAAGTGAAGTCACTCAGTCGTGTCCAACTGTTAGCGGACCCCATGGACTGCAGCCCACTAAGGCTCCTCCATCCATGAAAGTTTCCAGGCAAGAGTACTGGAGTGGGGTGTCATTGCCTTCTCCGTTTTGCAATTCACTCAGTGTAAAAGCTGTACTCCTTGTAGGGGCCAACCATCCTAAATGATCCAAACTCTCTGAGCTCTCTCTTTCACCTTCATTTACTACTATTCTCCCCTTTGCTGATTCTACTTCAGGTACACTGGCCTTCTCAGTGTTCCTCAAATAAGACAAACAAGATCCTACCCTGGGCCTTTCTACCAGCTTCTCTCTGCCTGAAGGCTTTTCCTCAGCAACTCTTTTAAGTCCTCACTCAATTGTCACATTATTAGCAAGTCCTATTTTATTATTTAAAATATTTTTACCTTAAGATGGACTATAATTGATTTATGATGTTGTGGTAATTTCAGGTGTATGTAAAAGTGATTCAGTTATACATATACATGTATCCATTCCTTTTCAGATCACTTTCCCATATAGGTTATTACAGAGTATTGAGTGGGCTTCCCAGGTGGCACTAGTGGTAAAGAACCTGTCTGCCAATGCAGGATATGTAACAGACTTGGGTTCGATCCCTGGTTTGGGAAGATCCCCTGGAGGAGGGCATGGAAATCCACTCCAGTATTCTTGCCTGGAGAATCCCATTGACAGAGGAGCCTGGTGGGCTACAGTCCATGGGGATCACAAAGAGTCAAACACGACTCAGCGATGAACACACACAGAGCACTGAGTAGAGTTTCCTATGCTATACAGTAGATCTGTGTTAATTATCTATTTTATATATAGCACTTGTATGTTGATCCCAACCTGCTAATTTATCCCTCCCCCGCCCACCCTCATGTTTCCCCTTGGTAATCACAAGCTTGTTTTCTAGGTCCCTGAGTCTGTTTCTGTTTTATAGATAAGTTCACCTGTATCATTTTTTTAATTCCACATATAAGTGAGATCATATGATATTTGTCTTTGTCTGTTTGACTTATTTCACTTGATATGATCATCTCTAGGTCCATCCATGTTGCTGCAAATGGCACTTCATTCTTTTCCATGGTTGAGTAATATTTCATTGTATATATGTACCATTTTTTCTTTATCCATTCAGCTGTTACTGGACATTTAGGTTGCCTCATGTGATAGCTATTGTAAGTACAGCCTCAATGAACACTAGGGTGTCTGTATCTTTTTGAATTATGCCCAGACATATGCCCAGGAGTAGAGTTGCAAAAAATTGAGTCCTACTTTACCTACCCTGCTTAGAATTAAACATACCTTCCCTACTCCCAGCATTTCCCACCTTCCCTGTCAGTTCTATTTTTCTCCATAGTACCTTATCACCTTTACCACACAGGCTAATGTACACGCTCATTAGCTGTATTGTCTATCTCCCCATCAAAATATACTCTCCTTGAGGGAAAGGATTTTGTTTTCTATATGTTCACTATTGTATCTCTTTCACTTACTAACAGTGCCTTATACATGGTGTATACTCAACCGTCATTTATTAAATACGTGATTGAAAGAAGAAATGAATTCCAAAGGCCATGCTTGTTCCAGAATATGACTGTCTCTCCCTGAATCAAAAACTTAGAAAAGGTTCAGAAGAAACAGATTCAAAAGAATGTCTATAATAAAATTTTGATTTAGAAAGACAATGCAGGTAATGCTTATTAAATACATATGACTAATGCCACCAATGTAGTATAATGCAAGACAACATAAACAGTGTGAGCTTGCTCTTATAAGATTGTATACTGTGTACAAAAAGGAAGAAATTTTGTGTTAGTAGTGACGAGTCATGGGTAATAAGTACATTTACACTTTTCAACATTTTTATAAAAATATAAATAAATTTGTAATAAAGATTTTAATCTATGCCATATAATTTTTGTTCTATAATGTCAAAGTTTAAACAATTATAGTCTCATTTATGATGTGCTAAAACAGAAATAAGCTGCTACATTAATGGGCCCTTTGTTTCAAACCTAAGAAGCCATCTATTTCATGCTGAAGATAAATGGATGAAAGAGGAAGATCACAAAATTTCCAGAAGCACGCAGTCAGAAAATCAGGCTGAGGCTCAGCGCCAAGGTTGGTTAGCCCTGAATAAGAACCAGATCACCCGTTTAGCTCCCTGAATGTGTGATCTACCCATCACAAGGCACAACAGACAGCACAGTTTTCACAGCCTGGGAGATCCAGAAAGGGTATCATAGGAGCAGCTCCACCACTGCCCCTGCCTCTCCACACCCTTCCCTCATACTCTGCCAACACTGCAAGCAAGAGAGATTCCGGGCAGCACCCCCTTCTTAGGTCACACACCTGTGCTAGTGGCATGGGAGGTGGGAGAGCCATTTTGGACTCTAATACACCTAAGGGACTTACCAAAATATAAGAAAAGCATTTAAAATGTATTGCGTAACTACAGTTATGACGAAGGTCTACTCTGTGGCAAATCTGACAGATTCAGCCTTCAGACCCTCGAACTATTAGGTGTCTGGGTTCAAAGCAGTGATGTGCAAGAGAATGTTGAATGACTAGCTTTTTGGACAGGAGGCACGTGATTCCTGTGCTGTGCTCAGTCGTGTCTGACTCTTTGTGACCCCGTGGATGGTAGCCCACCAGCCCCCTCTGCCCATAGGGATTCTCCAGGCATGAACACTGGAGTGGGTTGCCATGCCCTCCTCCAGGGGATCTTCCCAATCCATGGACTGAACCAGGTCTCCTGCATTGCAGGTGGATTCTCTACCATCTAAGCCACCAGGGAAGCCCAAATGATTCCTAGCGTGTGCCAATTTCCATGTGGTAAATACTTCAGACATGGCTGACATCTAGCTATCAACACGTCATCATTGAATCCAGGGTTTGGGGAAGAGACTGTGCATGACTTCATTCCAAAGTGTTTCCACAACACAGAGATAATAAATACAAATCTGCTCAAGAGTAGAGCTAATAGCAAAATGCAGTAAAACATGTTTGGAATCCTTATCATCTTTGTTTCAATATATTTAATTGAAAGTTTGTATAATTTCATTTTTAGTAATGGATGTTTAACAACTGACTCAGGATTTCTGAAAGTTTAAGAATTGGCTCTTGTGAACTGAACTGCTGACTCCAATACACCACGGGCTCAAAGTAGATGACGTCCTTTTTCCTACATAGCTGGTATCTTTACAGTGCGTGCATGGATGCATGCCGTCTTTTTAGTCATGTCCAACTCTTGTGACCCTATGAACTGTAGCCGCTAATCTTGAAAGACAATGCTGTGACAGTGCTGCACTCAATATGCCAGCAAATTTGGAACACTCAGCAGTGGCCACAGGACTGGAAAAGGTCAGTTTTCATCCCAATCCCTAAGAAAGGCAATGCCAAAGAATGCTCAAACTACCGCACAATTGTACTCATCTCACACACTTGTAAAGTAATGCTCAAAATTCCCCATGCCAGGCTTCAGCAATATGTGAACTGTGAACTTCCAGATGTTCAAGCTCGTTTAGAAAAGGCAGAGGAACCTGATATCAAATTGCCAACATCCGCTGGATTATGGAAAAAGCAAGAGAGTTCCAGAAAAACATCTATTTCTGCTTTATTGACTATGCCAAGGCCTTTGACTGTGTAGATCACAATAAACTGTGGAAAATTCTGAAAGAGATGGGAATACCGGACCACCTGACCTGCCTCTTGAGGAACTTGTATGCAGGTCAGGAAGCAACAGTTAGAACTGGACATGGAACAACAGACTGGTTCGAAAGAGGAAAAGGAGTACGTCAAGGCTGTATATTGTCACCCTGCATATTTAACTTCTATGAAGAGTACATCATGAAAAATGCTGGGCTGGAAGAAGCACAAGCTGGAATCAAGATTGCCAGAAGAAATATCAATAACCTCAGATATGCAGATGACACCACCCTTATGGCAGAAAGTGAAGAGGAACTAAAAAGCCTCTTGATGAAAGTGAAAGAGGAGAGTGAAAAAGTTGGCTTAAAGCTCAACATTCAGAAAACGAAGATGATGGCATCTGGTCCTAATCACTTCATGGGAAATAGATGGGGAAACAGTGGAAACAGTGGCTGACTTTATTCTTTGGGGATCCAAACTCACTGCAGATGGTGACTGCAGCCATGAAATTAAAAGACATTACTCCTTGGAAGGAAAGTTATGACCAACCTAAACAGGATATTAAAAAGCAGAGACATTACTTTGTTAACTAAAGTCTGTCTAGTCAAAGCTATGGTTTTTCCAGTAGTCATGTATGAATGTGAGAGTTGGACTATAAAGAAAGCTGAATGCCGAAGAATTGATGCTTTTGAACTGTGGTGTTGGAGAAGACTCTTGAGAGTCCCTTGGACTGCAGGGAGATCCAACCCGTCCATCCTAAAGGAGATGGGTGTTCGTTGGAAAGACTGATGCTGAAGCTGAAACTCCAATACTTTGGCCACCTGATGCAAAGAGCCGACTCATTTGAAAAGACCCTGATGCTGGGAAAGATTGAGGGCAGGAGGAGAAGGGGACGACAGAGGATGAGATGGTTGGATGGCATCAGTGACTCAATGGACATAGGTTTGTGTGGACTCTGGGAGTTGGTGATGACAGAGAAGCCTGCTGTGCTGTGGTTCATGGGTTCACAAAAAGTTGGACACAACTGAGTAACTGAACAACACCAACAAATAAGTAACATGTAATATGGTTGATGATAGCGCCATGGAGAAAAACATAAAAGCAATGAAAGTTATGGGGAATCTAAGGATAGATTGAGGGGTGGGGCTGGTAATTTGATACTTGAACAAAGCCCAGAAGGAGGTGAGGAGACTAATATGAAAAGCCAAATGTATAGGATGAGGTCCTCCTCCTCTTTCACACCACAGTATAAAACAGGATTTTTTTGGCTGATGTTTCAGACATGGATTGTTGGATTCCAGTATGTCTGTTTCTCCAAACAGTGGCCACCCCCAGAGCAGTTGCAGTCTCTACACATTAGTCTCTCCTTTTTCTTCCTGCTACTTTCCCATTCAAACTCTGGCTCCTCTCAATCCTCTCTGACTCATCCTGCTCTTTTATTCTTGGTCATAATTCTGTGTTCTGACTCATTCAGTTCTAATCACTGAAAATTTACTTCCTTTGTAACCAGCACTATGCTAAGTAAGAGGAAAGATTACAAAATAGCCCAAGATCCTTGAGGGCCTTCTGTCTAAATACAGACAAAAAAGACATAAACAAGCCCCTTATTTGACAAACACTGTGCCAAAGTGTTACTACCTATAAAATGATCTCTATTTTTCAAACAAAGAAAATGTATAACATCAAGTAAAAGGAAACATGAGATACTTCAAATTGGGAAGAGGTTTATTCATTGTCAATACCCAAACCTTTTTTATTATTCCCCAAATCCTAAAAATGACATTTTTCTAGCAGACAGGTAGTAACAGGATATGTATTATTCATGCACTCAAAGCACCTACAACATTTGTATTTCAGCAAAATACCCACCTTTCTTCTAGATCACGCAGTAACAATTATGCACTGGCTAAAAACGGAACAACTGGGTTTTTGTTGTTAATCATAAAGGTAAAGTTTATTGATTTAAAAAGAACTTGTCCAAATTGGATATTTATTATTTGTGTTTCTGATTTAAAAGGGGGCAGTGTTTTGCAAGCAGGGATATATGAGTCAGAGAAAACTTTTCCAGCATCCTGGTTTGCTTGAAAAGAAAGAAGAAAAGGGGATTAGCAATTGAATACTTGCTTGATGCCAGGCACTGTGGCAGATACTTTCCAATATATTATTCTATTAACATATGCCATTTCATGATACACACACATATACACACAAATATAGGAGGAAGGAACTATTACTATCCTGAGTTTAAATAAAAGGAAATTGAGTTTCTTGGGAGAATATAAATAAGTTTTCAATGAGCATAGCTTACGAGTAGCAGACATACGATTCCAGGTGTGTCTGGGAACCATGGTTGCTCCACACTTTATGTTTCTCTCAGACGAGAACATCATGTTGATGAAACCATAAGGTTGATCCTTACCTTGTGTTGGCTTAACTCCGGGCCAAAGCCTACTCTCTTCCACTGTCCATATTCAGGCCAGAGCCTTATGTATCCAAAGTGTAGTTCAAAAAGACACCAAACAAGAATGTGTAAGCTAGATGAGAAGAAACCCATCCTGACCCCTGGATAAAAAAGGGTAAACCTATACATTGATGATGTGTCATCAGTGCCATTTTCGTTGTGCCCAAAGGCTAGCAGGACTTGACCTTTGTCTTTCTATAAATCTAAGTTACTTTCTGTCCTTTAAATGATAGGGTATCATCCTTCATAATGTCAAAGAAGGCAATTATAAAGATCCCAGCAGTCTAGATCAGGAAAGGAACTAGCCAGATACATTTCGATTAATCATAGCCTTCTTAGTAGAACTGGTTATCAGTCACTCAGTTATGTCCAACTCTTTGCGACCACATGGACTGCAGCACTCCAGGCTTCCTTGTCCTTCATCATCTCCCAGAGTTTGCTCAAATTCATGTCCATTGAGTTGCTGATGCCATCTAACCGTCTCATCCTCTGTCATTCCCTTCTCCTCCTGCCTTCAATCTTTCCCAGCATCAGGGACTTTTTCGATGAGTCAGTCTTTGCATCCAGTGGCCAAAGTACTGGAACTGCAGCATCAGCCCTTCCAATCAATATTTATGGTTGATTTCCTTTAGGATTGACTGGTTTGATCTCCTTGCAGTCCAAGAGACTCTCAAGAGTCTTCTCCAGCACCATAATTTTCTTTAGTGCTCAGCCTTCTTTATTGTCCAACTCTCACATTCATTCATGACTGTTGGAAAAATCATAGCTTTGACTATACAGACCTGTGTTGGCAAAGTGACGTCTCTGCTTTTTAATATGCTGTCTAGGTTGGTCACAGCTTTTCTTCCAAAGAGCAAGCATCTTTTAATTTCATGGCTGCAGTCACCATCTGCAGTGATTTTGGAACCCGAGAAAATGAAGGCTGTCACTGTTTCCATTTCTTTCCCATTTATTTGTCATGAAGTGATTGGACCAGATACCATGTTGAATTTTAAGCCAGTTTTTTCACTCTTCTCTTTCACTTTCAACAAGAAGCTCTTTAGTTCCTCTTCACTTTCTGCCATAAGGGTGGTTCATCTGTATATCTGAGGTTATTGATATTTCTCCCAGCAATCTTGATTCCAGCTTGTGCTTCATTCCAGCCTGACATTTCTCATGATGTACTCTGCATATACGTTAAATAAGCAGGGTGACAATATACAGCCTTGATGTACTCCTTTCCCAATTTTGAACTAGTCAGTTGTTCCATGTAAGGTTCTAACTGTTGCTTATTGGCCTGCATACAGGTTTCTCAGGAGGCAGGTAAGGTGATCTGGTATTAATATCTATTTAAGAATTTTTTGTACTTTGTTGTGATCCATAGTGTCACAGGCTTTAGCATAGTCAATGAAGTAGATGTTTTCTTGGAATTCTCTTGCTTTCTCTATGATCCAACAGATGTTGGCAATTTAATCTCTGGTTCCTCTGCCTTTCTAAATCTAGTATGTACATATGGAAGTTTTTGATTCACATACTGTTGAGGCCTAGCTTGAAGGAATTTGAGCATTACCTTGCTAGCATGGGAAATGAGTACAATGTGTGGTAGTCTGAACATTCTTTGGCATTGCCTTTCTTTGGAATCAGAATGAAGACTGACCTTTTCTCATCCTGTGGCCACTGCTGAGTTTTCCAAATTTGCTGGCATATTGAGTGCAGCAGTAAAGCATCATCTTTTAGAGTTTGAAGTAGCTAATCTGAAGTTCTATCACTCCCACTAGCTTTGTTTGCAGTGATGCTTCCTAAGGTCCACTTGACTTTGCAGTCCAGGATGTCTGGCTCTAGGTGAGTGATCACACCACTGTGGTTATCTCAATCATGAAGATCTTTTTTGTATAGTTCTTCTGTGTATTCTTGCCACCTCTTCTTAATATCTTCTGCTTCTGTTAGGTTAATACTATTTCTGTCCTTTACTGTGCCCATCTTTGCATGAAATGTTCCTTTGGTGTCTCTAATTTTCTTGAGGAGATTTCTAGTCTTTCCCATTCTATTTTTTCCTCTATTTCTTTGCATTGTTCACTTAAGTTTTTCTTATCTCTCCTTGCTATTCTTTGTGACTCTGCATTCAGATGGGTATGTCTTTCCTTTTCCCTTTTGCCTTTCACTTCTCTTCTTAGTAGAATAACCAGCCAAAAATTGCTGACCTTACATGTCTGCTAATCCACTACTGCCCTTTTACTAGGGATCTCAGTTGTGAGTTCTGAATTCCAGTCTCCATTACTACCGCTTCAGTGTAGAGAATGATGCTGAGTGTGTATGTTTATGCTGATAACTGGATACACATATGGCAATGATTAGAGTGGTTAATTAATAACATAAACTGAAGGGGTTCTAGGGCTCCTTCAGGAGAGATTAAATGAATCTAAATCCCAACAAACAATAAATTCATTGTCTTCAATCCATGCTGCAGCTTATATCATCATTAAAAAAGCAAGAGAGTTCCAGAAAAACATCTATTTCTGCTTTATTGACTATGCCAAATCCTTTGACTGTGTGGATCACAATAAACTGTGGAAAATTCTGAAAGAGATGGGAATACCAGACCACCTAACCTGCCTCTTGGAAATCTGTATGCAGGTCAGGAAGCAACAATTAGAACTGGACATGGAACAACAGACTGGTTCCAAATAGGAAAAGAAGTACGTCAAGGCGGTATATTGTCACCCTGCTTATTTAACTTATATGCAGAGTACATCATGAGAAACACTGGACTGGAAGAAACACAAGCTGGAATCAAGATTGCTGGGAGAAATATCAATAACCTCAGATATGCAGATGACACCACCCTTATGGCAGAAAGTGAAGAGGAGGTAAAAAGCCTCTTGTTGAAAGTGAAAAAGTTGGCTTAAAGCTCAACATTCAGAAAACGAAGATCATGGCATCTGGCCCCATCACTTCATGGGGAATAGATGGGGAAACAGTAGAAACAGTGTCAGACTTTGTTTTTTGGGGCTCCAAAATCACTGCAGATGGTGACTGCAGCCATGAAATTAAAAGACACTTACTCCTTGGAAGAAAAGTTATGACCAACCTAGATAGTGTATTCAAAAGCAGAGATATTACTTTGCCGACTAAGGTCCGTCTAGTCAAGGCTATGGTTTTTCCTGTGGTCATGTATGAATGTGAGAGTTGGACTGTGAAGAAGGCTGAGTGCCGAAGAATTGATGCTTTTGAAGTGTGGTGTTGGAGAAGACTCTTGAGATTCCCTTGGACTGCAAGGAGATCCAACCAGTCCATTCTGAAGGAGATCAACCCTGGGATTTCTTTGGAAGGAATGATGCTAAAACTGAAGCTCCAGTACTTTGGCCACCTCATGTGAAGAGTTGACTCATTGGAAAATACCCTGATGCTGGGAGGGATTGGGGGCAGGAGGAGAAGGGGACGACCGAGGATGAGATGGCTGGATGGCATCACGGACTCAATGGACGTAAGTCTGAGTGAACTCCAGGAGTTGGTGATGGACAGGGAGGCCTGGCATGCTGCGATTCATGGGGTCGCAAAGAGTCGGACACGACTGAGCAACTGAACTGAACTGAACTGAAATTTGATAAACATGTAAAACTTATTTTTTACAACTCAGTGAAACATGGTCAGCAATATCTGTGAAACACATCATGAGCTAGGTGGATTTTGACATAGTTTGCGGAATGAGGTACAGCTTGATGCCAAATAATAGATAAGAGGTATAGCAAGAGGGCAGCCTGTGGTAAGGAGATATAGGAACTTTATTTTGTTAGTGTGTAAGACATTGTGATCACACAGTGCTAACACCCAGTCAAAGGGTCTTTAAAAAGGCTCTTACAGCTTATGGGTGAATCCAGAAACCACCTCTAAGGAATTAGTTTTATTTATTTATCCCTCCATTGATTTAATTAGATTTTTCTAAGTGTGTACTGTGTATGTGAACAGTTTTAGGAAACTGCTTCAAAAGAGACTAGTCCCAGGTAGGAACAATACCTGTATTAATGGCCATGGAGCTCAACCATAGCCTTGAATCAGATGTGAAGAGCGCATAAGGCACTGCACTCTTCCAGTTCAATGTGTGTTTAGAGGACTCACTGGGGACCTTCAGTGTCTTGTAACGTTTAATTGCCAGTGAGCCTCTGGCAGGTGTGGCTTACCCTAATGGACTGAAGATATATAAGATGCTTTCAGTTACCTCCAGAAAAGTGCCCCAGTCAATGGCAAATCTTTTTTATTGGCTTTTACAAGGTCCTTCTCTGTGTCCTCAAAGCAGGGGAGGCTATTGGAAAGAGATCAGTGTGGGTTTTAGGGAGTACTGACACATGCTTTTGAAAATGAATAGAGGAGGTGACTTCTTTTGATACCATTGAAAATCGCTTGCTGGAATCAAGCTGATATGGATCAGCCACAAGGACTGTATTACTGATGGATGGCACAAATGAATTTTCAGCAGCGTCTAACTCTATTGATTCTATCCCCTTTGTATTTTGAAAGTGTTGTATGGCCAGTAGCCTGAAGCTTTACCGCAGGGCAGGATATTTTGTAGAACTGACTACCTCAGAAAATGAATACATATCTGCTCACTTTACTGCTACAGGTATGTTTGTTTTCTAGATTTGCCACAAGAAAATACCTAAAACTGGTGGCTTAAACAACAGAAATTTATCATGGCATTTCTGGAGTCTAGAAGGAGATCACAGTGTCAACAGAATTGTTTCCTTCTGAGGGTCATGGAACTGTTTTATGCCTCTAAACTTGTTCCAGTGATTTTGTGGCAATGTTTGGTATACCTTGGTTTAGGGTAGCATCACTCTGATCTCTGCCTTCATCTTTACATAGTATTCTCCTGGTGTGCATATCTAGAAGCTCCACTCTACTCCACCATGACCTCATCTTAATTAATTACATATGCAACAACTCTGTGTCCAAATAAGGTCATATTCTGAAGTGCTAGGGGTGACAACATCAACATATAAATTTTAGGGAAATTTAATTCAACCTTTAGAGATTCCCTGATGGCAACGATGGTGTGTTCACTCACCTAGAGCCAGACATCCCAGAATCTGAAGCCAAGTGGGCCTTAGGAAGCATTACTATGAACAAAGCTAATGGAGGTGATGGAATTCCAGCTAAGCTATTTCAAATCCTAAAAGATGATGCTGTTAAAGTGCTGCACTCAATACGCCAGCAAATTTGGAAATCTCAGCAGTAGCCACAGGACTAGAAAATGTTGGTTGTCAAACCAATCCCAAAGAAAGGCAATGTCAAAGAATGTTCAAACTATCACACAATTGTACTCATTTCACATGCTACCAAGGTAATGCTCAGAATGCTACAAGGCTTCAAAAGTATGTGAAATGAGAACTTCTAGATGTACAAGCTGTGTTTAGAAAAGGCAGAGGAACCAGAGATCAAATTGCCAACATCTGTTGGATCATAGAGAAAGCAAGAGAATTCCCGGAAAACATCTACTTCTGCTTCACTGACTATGCTAAAGCCTTTGACTGTGTGGATCACAACAAATTGTGGAACATTCTTAAAGAGATGGGAATATCAGACTACCTTATCTGTCTCCTGAAACCTGTATGTGGGTCAAGAAGCAACAGTTAGAACCACACATGGAACTAGTGGTTGAAAATTGAGAAAGGAGTAAGTCAAGGCTGTTATTGTCACAATGTTTATTTAACTTCTATGCAGAGTGTGTGTGAAAGTCACTCAGTTGTGTCTGACTCTTTTCAACCCCATGGACTATAGCCTGCCAGGCTACAGGAATTCTCCATCTCCATGTCCATGGAATTCTCCAAGTCAGAACACTGGAGTGGGTAGCTGTTCCCTTCTCTAGGGGATCTTCCCAACCCAGGAACTGATAACAGGTCTCCTACATTGCAGGCAGATTCTTTATTGTCTGAGCCACCAGGGAAGCCCAAGAATACTGGAATGGGTAGCCTATCCCTTCTCCAGCAGATCTTCCCACCCCAGGAATCAAACCGGGGTCTACTGACTCAGTGGACATGAATCAGAACAGACTCCAGGAGGTAGTGAGGGACAAGGAAACCAGGCATGCTGGAGTTCAAGAGATTGTAGAGTTGGACATGATTTATCGACTGAACAACAATGATGGGTCAGGCGGTAAAGAATCTGCCAGCAATGCAAGAGATGCAAGAAATGTGAGTTCAATATCTGTGTCCAGAAGATCTCCTGGAGGAGGAAATGGCAGCCAACTACAGCATTCTTGCCCAGAAAATCCCATGGACAGAGGAGCCTGGCAGACTCCAGTCCATAGAGTCGTAAAGAGTTGGACATGACTGAGTGACCATGTATACTACACTATACACTTGATTCAACCTTTAATGATAGGGAAGGAATAGGCAGAACCTATAACCTGTTTCTAAGATCATGGCATCTGGTCGCATCACTTCATGGGAAATATGTGGGGAAACAATGGAAATCGTGACAGACTTTATTTTCTGGGCTCCAAAATCACTGCAGATGGTGACTGCAGCCATGAAATAAAAGACACTTGCTCCTTGGAAGAAAAGCTATGACAAACCTAGACAGCATATTAAAAAGCAGAGACATTACTTTGCCTACAAAGTTCTGTATAGTCAAAGCTATAGTTTTTCCAGTAGTCATGTATGGCTGTGAGAGTTGGACCATAAAGAAGGCTGAGCGCCAAAGAACTGATGTCTTGAACAGTGGTGTTGGAGAAGATTCCTGAGAGTCCCTTGGTCTACAAGATCAAACCAGGCAATCCTAAGGAAATCAATCCTGAATATTCATTGGAAGAACTGATGCTGAAGCTGAAGTTCCAATACTGTGGCCACCTGATGTAAAGAGCTGACTTATTAGAAAAGACCCTGATTCTGGGAAAGATTGAGGCAGGAGAAGAAGGGGACAACAGAGGATGAGATGTTGGATGGCATCACCAACTCAATGGACATGAGTTTGAGCAAACTCGGGAAGATGGAGAAGGACGGGGAAACCTAGAATGCTACAGTCCATGGTGTTACAAATAGTCAGACATGACTGGGTGACTGAACAACAACAACAATATCTTGCTTCATGGAATGAATATAATGCAATATAAACCGTAGAGTAATCTCGGAGGCCACAATGATGACTGGACTCCACAGACGAGGCTCACAAAATTTGCAAACCTGACTCAAAGTGTAAAAGGTACAAATCAAGTTATTTACTTTTCCCAACTTGGCAACACTGTCTTGTGGCCATTTTACACAATCTGGGAGATCTGCTTATTCAGGTTTACTTGTAGAACATGCTCTTGTTCAGTTGTGTCTCACTGTTTGCAGCCCTGTGGACCGCAGCCCTCCAGGCTCCTCTGTCCATGGGATTTTCCAGGCAAGAATACTGGAGTAGATTGCCATTTCCTTTTCCAGATGATCTTCTCAACCCAGGAATTGAACCCCCTTCTCCTAAGTCTCCTGCATTGCAGGTGGATTCTTTACTGTTGAGCCACTGGAGAAGCCTCACTTGTGGAACGCTTAACTAAATAGTAGATCATTAGGTAGAGAAATTTGCTTTTGCAAAGTAATATTTACATTATTTTCTATTTTTCATATTGTTTGCTTTAGAATTGCACAGACATGTAGATAGAAAATACATGTATATAACAAAAAAACTATAGAAAATATTTGTAAATCATTTCTCATAGAAAAATTTTATTATAATAATAATTATTAAACCCTAGAAATCCAAAGAAGACACTAAAATTAAACTGTGAAATTGTATCTTATATCCCGTGGCAGTTCTCTTAGCAGTTTGGCTGAAATTGTCACTAGTCTCAAGCTATGCTAACATTTCTACCTGTGCATGCAAGATAAATATTCTACTTTTTCATACTTTATTTCATTTTTGAACTTAGCAGCTGCTTCCCCTAAATCTTTGCCAGGTAAGACTCGAAGAGTTTTTATAATAGTCCAGGTGGAAGAGATAATAAGACCCAATTTAAGAGTTGAAATCCTTGCCTATCATTGGAGCTCAGCCTACAATCTGCTAGGCCATGTGGTTGTCAAGCAACCAGCTAATATCCTATAATGATCTACAAATTGATGCCTGTGCTGAATGAATGTTCTAGTCCAAACCCAAAGCTTTACACAGTTAATTGAAAGCTAATGTCCTCATTAGTGGCTGTTAGAGAGGCTCAACAAGTGCAGTTTGCATGTGCTAAGCGTTGAATATTTATTAGACATGTTGTTTAATATCAAGTAGGAGGAACTGGACAGTCCATCTGTTGGTAACTATAAGAATAGAATGATTGTCTGGAACTGCTCAAACCATAAATATGTTCAGGAGAGCTGATGCCCACCCTACTGTTCACCACAACTGGTTAATCTACAGCACATCTTCCTGGTTCCTGACTCTTATTCTCTCTTAGCAGGGTCTCAGTTTTACCAAGTCCAGGCTACTTCCATCCCAGTAGGTAGTGCTCAGACCTCTTATTATAGTCCCTGACAATCATCTACAGTACATCATAAATGAGGTGGAAAAAAAGAAATCTCTGTAGTTGATGTCTATAAGGCCCTTTTGGTTGATATTGAAGTGAAGTGAAGTCGCTCAGTCGTGTCCGATTCTTTGCAGACCCCATAGACTGTAGCGTACCAGGCTCCTCTGTCCATGGGATTTTCCAGGCAACAGCACTGGAGTGGATTGCCATTTCCTTCTCTAGTTGATATTAAATAAGGGTAAATTTAAAATACATTGATGTTTAAAAAATTATATTTTTTCTTAATTGCTCCTCACACAACTAACCTGCATTTTTGGGATTCATCCCGACATGTTCTTCCTTTGACTGGTTGGTTGTCTTTTTTTTTGAAATTTATTTTTAAGAGACAGCTACTTTAAGAAAAGTCCTCTAAAAAATGTTAAATGATTGATACTTGCTAAATTATTCAGTTGATGTACTGATCAACTCTTATGAATTTAGGATTATGTTAGACTCTGTAAGGGATAAAAGAGAAATAGTCCATGCAATCCTTTTTCCTCACTGACATGGAACAAACCTTCTTTTTAAGTGTCACAAACCACTTAAAAAAAAAAATTAAAGTAGGACTCACAATAATTTCCCTTTGTTACCCAATTCCTTCCACGGTGTTCCCGCAGAACCCACTTTTATTGCCAGCCCCATAACGTGTGCCGTGTGCTTTGCTGTTCAGTGCTGTCGAACTCTTTGAGACCTCATGGACTGTAGCCCACCAGGCTCCTCTCTCCATGGGAATTCTCCAGGCAGGAATACTGGATTGGGTTGCCATGCCCTCCTCCAGAGGATCTTCCCAATCCAGGGACCGAACCCAGGTCTCCGACATTGCAGGTAGATTCTTTACTCTCTGAGCTCCCCATAATAGCCTAACTTAATTCTGTCTGCTCTGATATAGTTTCTTTAGGCCAAGGGCAATATCTTCCTCTTTGTACCAGTGGATCTAGCATCAGTGAACATAATACGCAGAACATAGCAGGTGCTCAATGAGTACTTGATGAATGAATGAATAACTGAATAATTATTTTATACTCTCTCTTCTAGTACCTGGGTCTACTAACACATCTGTGATGCTTCCGGATATGCCTAAGGACATTTCTATGGCCTCTAAAGAGAAAATTCTATGTGAAATTAAAGCCCTAGGTTGGTGTCAAAATTGTGCCTTATGAGTAACCTCAATCAATCAACTTAGATATAAAGCCAGTCCATTAACAAAGACAAATATCTTTTTGATAGCTTTGTTTATTAGAACTATCCACTATCCTTCTGAGATGATATAAATATTCTGTATCCAAGCAGTAAAATCCAGTACCCGCTAGCCATACGTGGCTGATATGACTGAGGAACTACATGTTTATTTTACTTTATTGCAATTAAATTAAATAGCCACATTTATTAGACAATTCTATATGGTTCAGAATATTAATGGATTTCAGTGTTTTGCTATCAATTGCATGCCGATGCACTGCCATAGGTGGTAACACAGTTTAGCTTCCTGACTTGTAAAGGTCCATATTTCTAGTATGCTTTTTTGTCTAATGAAGTCTAGATTTATTATAGGAAACTTCCATTCTGTAGCCATAATGTAGCACAACATTTACCAATTTTCTTAACTGTCTGATGTCACTGAATAGCACCCTGATTTGATAGCAGCTTCCCTGAGTCAGGAAGATCCCCTGGAGAAGGGAATGGCAACCCACTCCAGTATTCTTGCCTGGAGAATTCCATGGACAGAGGAGCCTGGCAGCATATAGTCCCTGGGGTTGCAAAGAGTCAGACACAACTGAGACTTTCAGAAAACAAAGAAAAAAGAAAGAAATATTCTACCATTTCTCAAAACAACTTTTTCTTTAAATTTTAGGAATATTATAATACAAAAATATGTTTTTCTTACAATTTTAAAGTGGAAAATTATTTAGACTTCTGATGTAGAAAACATAAGATAATTCTACTTGTGACTAGTTGTTTCTAAAAATATGTTACAATACATACCACATTCTTGAATAAAGATTTGATTTCTCTTTGAAAAACAATGTTTTTAAACCCATTTATGCCTCAAATATTAGTGCTTTTTAAACTTTAAGCTAATTAAAAGTTTCATTAAATGTGCTAGCTTTTTAACACTGAATTTTGGGGAGAATTGATGTTATTTTCTGCATTTTTCTCTGTAATTTTTAACCTCAAATTTCTCTCTGTTTTTACACCTGGCTCCTTCACTGAATCCTTAAGATCTCTTCACCTCAGAGAGATACTTTTGCCATTGATTCATTAACTAATTAGACCTTGTTCTTTGTCTTTAAACTGATAATTCTTTCACTCTTAAAAATAATGAAATTTTAAATTCACATAGCTTCCAATTAATTTTCTGCTTCATCTCAGTAGCCCTCAATGTTTAAAAATAGGTATTCCTTTAAGAGTCCTTTCATAGAAACTATTGTAGGGTAAAAATATACACTTTGAAAATTCAGTTGGTGGAAATGCAAACTAGTACACCCACTGTGGAAAACAGTGTGGAGATTCCTTTAAAAATTGCAAATAGAACTGCCACATGACCCAGCAATCCCACTGCTGGGCATACACACCAAGGAAACCAGAATTGAAAGAGACACATGTACCTCAATGTTCATTGTAGCACTGTTTATAATAGCCAGGACATGGAAACAACCTAGATGTCCATCAGCAGATGAATGGATAAGAAAGCTGTGGTACATATACACAATGGAGAATTACTCAGCCATTAAAAAGAATACATTTGAATCAATTCTAATGAGGTGGATGAAACTGGAGCCTATTATACAGAGTGAAGTAAGCCAGAAAGAAAAACACCAATACAGTATACTAACACATATATATGGAATTTAGAAAGATGATAATGATAACCCTGTATGCGAGACAACAAAAGAGACACAGATGTATAGAACGGACTTTTAGACTCTGAGGGAGAGGGAGAGGGTGGGAAAATTTGGGAGAATGGCATTGAAACATGTATACTATCATGTAAGAAATGAATCGCCAGTCTATGTTCGATACAGGATGCTTGGGACTAGTACACGGGGATGATCCAGAGAGTTGATATGTGGTGGGAGGTGGGGGGGGGGAGGGTTCAGGATTGGGAACTCATATATACCCATGGCGGATTCATGTCAATGTATGGCAAAACCAATACAGTATTGTAAAGTAAAATAAAGTAAAAATTAAAATTAAAAAAAAATAAATGCAGCCTCTCAAAAAAAATTCAGAAAGAAAAAAATTATTTCACTAAAATGATAATTTGCTGAGACAAACAAGAAAATTATTTTTAGTACACAAGAGCTGAGGGGCAAGTGTCTCTGTGGCTATTTTAACATTTTCCCTATGCTAAATCCAAGTCCTAGATGTTACACCAGGCACAGAAGCTATGCTCTCCTAGAAAAAGGTAATGATAACATTCGTAATAAAATAATAATGTACCCTATGTGTCAGGCTGTCTCTCTTTCTCCCTCTCTCTCTCCCTCACACACACACCTCATGCCCCACCATGGGACATCATTACTGTCATTTCTCAAAGAACAGAAAACAGAATCCAGCAGCCACAGCCAGTAACCCTTAGTGGTAGAAGTAACCTCCACAGCTTTTACTGACTCTCCCAATCTCTACTTGAAATAACTGCTTAGAATTCAGAAGACTTCAAACTTCCAGACTTCCAGCCAACCAGATAAATAATATTTATTCAGTTTCCTCACATATATTGGTACTATTCTTGGTACAGAAGGAAATCTATGAACTGTAGATCCTTTTTTTTTTTTTTACATTTATGCATATTATCCTGAAAGTTATTTTTTTAACAGTTCTGTGTAAATATAATTCACATACCATAAAATTCACTATTTAAACACTTAAAGTACAAAATTGTTGTGGTTTTATTATATTCACAGACCTATACAACCCTCACCACACACAATCTAATCCCAGAACATTTTCATTAGCCCCTAAAGAAACTTCTTACCGGTTAGCAATCACCCATTTACCCCCAACTCCAGTCCTTGGCAACCATTAATTTATTTTCTTTTTCTACGAATTTGCCTCTTTGGGAAACTTCATATAAATGGAATCATACAATATGCAGTCTTTTGTTATTGGCTTCTTTCACTTAGTATAATATTTTCAAGATTTATTCATATTGTAGCATGTAACAAGCAATGGCACCCCACTCCAGTACCCTTGCCTGGCAAATCCCATGGACGGAGGAGCCTGAGAGGCTGCAGTCCAGGGAGTCGCTAGGAGTTGGACACAACTGAGCGACTTCACTTTCACTTTTCACTTTCATGCATTGGAGAAGGAAATGCAACCTACTCCAATGTTCTTGCCTGGAGAATTCCAGGGACGGGGGAGCCTGGTGGGCTGCCATCTATGGGGTTGCACAGAGTCGGACACGACTGAAGCAACTTAGCAGCATGAAACAAAGATTCATTCCTTTCTGACTGTCAATATGTCCATTACATGAACATACTCCATTTTATTTATCCAATAGTCAGTAGATGGATGTTTGGATTGTTTCCACTTTGGGGCTATTACAAATAAGCCATTATGAACATTCATGTATAAGAATTTTGTGTGAGCATATATTTTCATTTCTTTGGGTTTAGACTTAGGTGTAGGATTTTTGAGTTATATGGTAAATCTGGTGTAGAACTGCTGAGTCATATGGTAAATCTATCTTTAACATTTTAAGGAACTGCCAAAGCTGTTTCCCAAATGCACTATTTTACACTCACACCAGCAATGTGTGACGGTTCCAATTTCTTCATATCCAGCAGGATTCATCCTTATATCTTATCACATGAAACAGTTTAATAAAGGGGAATTTCACACAAACATAAAATTCAAGAACACTTTTCCAAAGATTAATCTGTAGTACTATTGAATTATCCAGAATGAAAAAGGAAGAGTTCAATAGAACTAATATTGGTCAATTTGAGTCCTGGCTTGAAAAATACCTAATTTAATAAAATAACTATTTTAGAGGTTCTGTCTCAAATGTATTATCTGATCAATTAGAAGTACCTGTTCAATTGAATTTCTTGCTTCAATCATTGTATATGATTTCTTTTTGCTTAGTTAAGGACTTTAGCTCTGGGTCCCAGACAAAGTTTGATCATGCCAACCATATATAAAATGCCTTACAGAGGACTGAGATAGAAAATGCTCAGAATGTATATAACTGTTATTATCTTCATAGTTACTGATATTTAAAATATATCTACCAAAACAAGTACTCATTAACCATGCTGAAAGTTTAAATTTTGTCATGACCCAACCTAAAGTTGGCCTTTCTATCTACATTTTCTAGATGGCAGAAATTTCAAAGATATTCTTCATGTCTCCCTACAAAAACAAATGAAAATCATCTCCAGGCAAAATGGCTTTTATATATTCTAAGCTTATATAACCTCTAAAACTCTGACTTGAAAAATTTTTAATTTGGATGATATAGCATATTTCATAGTGTCTAGCAGACACATATTGGGAACTTAGTAAGTACTTAGGGAAGAAAGAAGGGAAGAGAAAAGGGGGGGGGGAGAAAAAGGAAATAAGGAAGAAAGAAGAGATGGAAAGAAGTTAAGTAAGAAATTTAAGATGCCCTTGTGATATAGAAAAGTGGGTATTCACTAGAATATAACAATATCCAGAGATTAAGGGTCTGCGCAAATTATGAACCTCCATAACATACTGTATAATACCACCATATGTGAAACTTCATTAGTACTTGCCTATATATGAAAAGAGATGATTATAACTGAGTTTAAGTAACCTGGTAGATACCTGTCTCTAGTGACTAGATAAAAACCTGGGGTCGTCTAGAGGAATGGTGATGTATTATCACAAGGCCCATCAGGAAAGTTTAGGGGAAAAGATAGCTTTGTAGGAGGGCACCAGAGGTAAACAAATCAGTTTAAGAAGGCATTAATGCTGAATAGGTTAAAAGAGAGAAAGGTATAAAATGTATAACTCCAGTAAGCTGTAGAAAAATATGACTTTGCAAACTAACTTGGAATTCTCTGATACAGATTTCAGAGGCTCCCACAGTCATCACCTTCAGTCACAGGAAACTTCTCGCCACTAAGTTTATCCTGCGTGAAGGGAGAAAAACACATAAAGCCGGGGCACAATGACTCAGGAATCAAGCACATGAGAGTAGAAATCAGTTCCTCCAAATACCAGGACCACAGAAACAGATCAGTGATGAGTGTGACAGAATAAGCCTCTCCTCGCCAAAGACCAGATGTCCACATCCTTTAAACCAGTCTTCTGTCAACCTTCCTTCATCTAGAGTGCAAACTGGGAATAATTCAATCAGCTCATCTGTGTGAAATACTATACTTACTCCTTAAGTATATTTGGGTTTCATTTAGGATCAGTTCCTTCTGGTCAAATAAATGATGCTGTGTAGGTTCTCACCCAAGTGTCAGTGAGGCTCAGATGAGGGGATGCATTTTGAACAGTCAGGGAAAAGGGGTGTGGAGAAGGAACCAGAGAGGATCTCAGTAGCTCCTCAGAGCATACACCATAGTTAACACTTTCCCTGCCTTTCCCAAAGTAATTGCTACATATCTTGTGGGGGGAAGGGGCGGAATGATACATACCAAGTAGATACTGAAGCTATCAATTATTGTGCTCTGGAGATGTGGTCTGATTTCAAAGGGTCAAGAAAACGTGAGGAAGTATAGAATACAGGCAATTAGATTGGGGAAGAGTTCATGGTGTCAATTTCAGTTTCTGGAATCAAGGTCAAGAGACATGGATTTGAGTTCAACGATGACAAAAAGTTTGTGTAATTTACTTTCTCTCTCTCTCTTTTTTTCATTATCTGTAATGTTAAGGCATCATTTAAAAAAAGACAAAATCATATTCCTTGTACAGATGTAGAATGAACACAGGCCAAGATTTTGATGAGGGAACCAAGAAGATACCACAACTGGTTCAAAACAGAATGCAAGGTGCCACATAATTGGAGTCAGGTAAGGAGTACTGAATTTACAAATGCAAAACTAGTAAAACTAATCTATATCCATAGAGTGAAAACTCACTGGACTCCAGCAGATGCATTTCTATAAATAGCTATTATTTGCACTACTATCAGTTTTTTATAAATTAACTTTTATCTTGGTAGAGTCGTAAAATATTCTCATCAAAGATAAGAATCAAACAGGACACTCATCAAATTTTAGTCTTTCACAATTTTTCCTTAAACTAGATTAGATGATCTCTTGAGCTCTTTCTAATTCTAATATTCAATTAGTTTCCACAATCAGTAAAGGGAATAATAGAATAAGAAAAAGGATAAGAAAATGAATAAGTTAAGAAGTCTGAAAAACCTTAATTTTCACACTACTAACCTGGTCTTGTCACCATAACCTTCCGTCTGTCTGTCTCACATTCTGGAATTGTGTGCTTATTATTAATAGGTACTATACTAGTTTAAAGAGAAAGGGAGAAAATCATAAATCACAAGAGACTTTAACCTTATTATACTCATGGATGAATGGCAAAGCCTTCATTGAACATTCACTGGGTGCCAGTGAAATACCATGATCCTTGGTTGAAGTAAAATTTGTTCTTGGTTAGATTGACAAGGGTAATTAATGCTTCTGTGGAAAAGCCCTGATGCCGGTTACTTTATGTCACATGAAAAAAAAATCCCCTATTCACTCCTCCCTCGTCTGCAGTTAATACTGAGTTATGAATCACACAGTGACAGCCCTGCAAAGACAAGCAAAGTGGGGGGTCTGCAACAAAGCACATATCCAGGACTGCAAGAGACGGCACATTCACCTCCCCAGAGCAGAGCTCAGGAGGCCTTGACTCACAGGTTATAGTCCAAGAGGATACCCAGGGCTCTTCCCAGGCTACTGATTATATTAGCTTTGGGGTCATTTGGCCAGGTTTACCTCTCTCCCTCACACACATCCCTTCTTCTTTTCTTCATGTCATTTAGTAGCAGGCCACACAATTAGGTGTTTTGTTTTTGTTTTTTTTTTTATCATAACAACCATTATCTCAAGGTCTATTGAAGAGAAAAATTATCTTGGTAACCAAATAGCAATAAAGTGGTAGTAATTTCAGAGGAATTTGCATTTAAAAGAGGAAGTTTAAACAACTTTTGAATAGAGGAATTTTCTTGAACAATCAGTAGGTTTCACAGATGAGGAAGTGGGCTCAAAAGTGGTCAGGAATTAACCCAGTTAGGAGAGGATGCAGGTGAGATTTGTCTTCCTCCAAAATCTGATCCAATTTTACTGCCTAGCAATGCTGACCACAAAGGAAAGAGTTTCTTACAGAGGGAATTCCTGATAATGAGAATAATGAAATTACAGAGTTGTGAGGTCTGGCAGAGAACTCCCAGATTTCACTGTGTTCATTTACTCTGCTCAAGAAAACCTTACTGCCCAGAAAAAAACTCTGGGAAAAAGAAAACTTGGCTTTCTTCTCTTTGTTAAGGTGGGCTCATTGAGGGGAAAGAAAGTATAGCAGCGAGTGGGAAGCAGAGAAGCATCAGTTCTGTGAGCTCCTCAAGTCTTCAGTTTCTCCCTGCACCCATATGCAGGTCAGTCTTTACCACAGCCTGGACAGAGTGTCTGGTCATGCTCAGAATGGGAGAACATAAAATAACTCACCAGTTAGTTCTCTGATGGATGCAGAATCACTCTTAACCTGCCCACAAGTGTGGTTGGGGTCAATGAAGCTATATGAAAAGTGAAAGTGAAAGCTGCTTAGTCTTATCTGACTCTTTGAAACCCCATGGACTGTAGCCCACCAGGCTCCTCTGTCCATGGAATTCTCCAGGCCAGAATGCTGGAATGGGTTGTCATGCCCTCCTCCAGGAGATCTTTCCAACCCAGGGATCAAACCCAGGTCTCCCACATTTGCAGGCAGATTTTTTACCAGCTAAGTCACCAGGGAAGCCCTTCACACAATTAGTGCTATGATCGAAAGGAAAAATTACATGGAGCTCATATAGGAATTATTTAAATTAGCAATTTTAAATATGCTAACATTTATTGAACACATCCTCTATGTCAGACATGCTATGTTCATTATGTCATTTGATCCACTCAAAAGCCCTGGTGTAGGCTCTAATGCTATCTCATGTTGTAAGTGAAGATGGTAATTAACTTGTGTGAAGTCCCATAGTTAATAAACAGCAAAACCAGGCTTCAAATCTGGGTCTGACTGATAACCAGGCTCCCATCTTAAGCGTTGTACACAGAACTTCATGAGGCTTCCCTGGTGGCTCAGATGGTAAACAAACTCCCTGCAATGCAGGAGACCTGGGTTCAGTCTCTGTGTTGAGAAGATCCCTTGGAGGAGGGCATGGCAACCCATTCCAGCATTCTGGCCTGGAGAATTCCATGGACAGAGGAGCCTGGTGGGCTACAGTCCATGGGGTTTCAAAGAGTCAGATAAGACTAAGCAGCTTTCACTTTCATTTTTCATATAGCTTCATTGACCCCAACCACACTTGTGGGCAGGTTAAGAGTGATTCTGCATCCATCAGAGAACTAACTGGTGAGTTATTTTATGTTCTCCCATTCTGAGCATGACCAGACACTCTGTCCAGGCTGTGGTAAAGACTGACCTGCATATGGGTGCAGGGAGAAACTGAAGACTTGAGGAGCTCACAGAACTGATGCTTCTCTGCTTCCCACTCGCTGCTATACTTTCTTTCCCCTCAATGAGCCCACCTTAACAAAGAGAAGAAAGCCAAGTTTCCTTTTTCCCAGAGTTTTTTCTGGGCAGTAAGGTTTTCCTTGAGCAGAGTAAATGAACACAGTGAAATCTGGGAGTTCTCTGCCAGACCTCACAACTCTGTAATTTCATTATTCTCATTATCAGGAATTCCCTCCGTAAGAAACTCTTTCCTTTGTGGTCAGCATTGCTAGACAGTAAAATTGGATCAGATTTTGGAGGAAGACAAATCTCACCTGCATCCTCTCCTAACTGGGTTAATTCCTGACCACTTTTGAGCCCACTTCCTCATCTGTGAAACCTACTGATTGTTCAAGAAAATTCCTCTATTCAAAAGTTGTTTAAACTTCCTCGTTTAAATGCAAATTCCTCTGAAATTACTACCACTTTATTGCTATTTGGTTACCAAGATAATTTTTCTCTTCAATAGACCTTGAGATAATGGTTGTTATGGTTTAAAAAAAGAAAAAAAAGTGACTCAAAAATTGAAAGAATGAACATTGAAGAGAGAAGTGGAAAAATACCAAATCACTACCCCTAAAATCACAAAAAGCACCTCAAGAGAAGGAGTGATTCAAAACCTGTATCACAGGGAGTAAAGAGAGGAGGGGAAGGAATGGACATTAATACAATGGATTGATAATGTGAAGGACACTGAAGTATCATATGTTTATTTCCTTGGCAAAAATCTTTTTTCAATCTGCAATATCACCTTCAGGTTTTATACACATCTTCAACACAGCAGACTTTTGGGACCATGCAGAGCCTGAGGACAACATTGCATTTAAAAAGTATCTTTATGACTATATCTTTAAACAATACCAAACAGATATGCTGCATTTATTTTTCATTTTGTTTTTCACTTACAAAAAAGATATCTGGCATAACCAACTAGCAGAACACAGCTGTGAGTCAAAAGACTAACTACCAGTCCAGAAAGATTACTGAGGCCAAAAAAGCAATACAAGAATGGTCATCTCTTATTGCCCCTTCCAGCCCTCTGTGTCACCAGCATCACTCCCACACACACATACTCATGTCCAGTAATTTTTAACTTAACAAAGGATTGGAAGGCATAACTAAGCTCTGTTTATGTCTGAGTATGATTCACTTGTGTTAATTAAGACTAGTGTCTTGCATTGTTGGACTCCCAAGGATTCCCCAAGGCCCAACCTGTCACTAATTCTGTATCACTTCTTTTTTACAGCTCAGTGTCTTTTCTCTCTGATGCCCATGTTGGAAAGAAATTTTAAAATAATTATAATTGATGAGCCTATTTTGTTTGTGCTTCAAAGAGCTAATAGGAACAGAGCCCAAAGAGGAAGAATGTTACCAGGATGATTCCACATTTAACTAAGAGATTCTTGGACTCTCAGTTGAGGGGGGGAAAAAATGACTAAACATCACAATGAATATTTATTGAGCACTCACAGGTATGTTAATGGCAGTCACAATTTCAGACAGTAGCAAAGGCATTTTTTAATTGAAAGGGCACAGGAGTAGAAGTCGAAAGACAAGGGATTCTGGTTGAGAATCTGAAAACATTCTCTTTCAATGCCCTCTGAGTTCTTCCCTCTGAAGAGAGTTTTCCTGGCAGCCTTAAAGGGTTATGTAAGAATCGAGAGAGACAATATATAGAAAAGTGCTTGATAATCTGCTAAGTATTATATAAATATATATTAAGCTGCACATAAGATCATTATATTAAAAGACAAACACACCTTGGAAATTTAATGAAATCAAGGTGAATACTACTATTGCAAATAATTCCTCTCATCTTACAAAATGTGCAACAGTAGTAGGGACAAAATAAATGTTTAAACAATGTTTCAGGGACGGGGTGGTCAGTAGTGCTCACTCACTAGCAAAGCATCTCACTATTCTACCTCAATCTACCAGTATACATGACTCCAGTTTATGTCTTTGAAAAAGTAAAATACATATAATTTTTCAGTATTGCTTATGAACATCAGAAACTGCAGTGTCAAACCCACCTATGCTAAAGACTGAAGTATGTTTCATCCTTTGACACACAGATGTGGTGTTTCTAATGACAGGTATGGTTAGCATACAATGCCAAAACTTTTCTCAAATTACTTCCACCCAGTCTAATCCTTACTGTCCATCTCACAAATCAGAAATAGTGTGAGATTACCTGGGGAACAGTGACTATTTCCCACCCACTTTCAAACTTCTAAGGCAGGAAAGATACATATTCAACTTACTGGAAACATTTCAAAACTTTTGAAAATAGATAAAACTATATAGACTGTGGTTAAATGCTCTTTAAATTACATCAATTAAAATGCAACAGTTTAATCAAAACAAAAATCTGTTAACACTGAAAATTTGAATATTTTAATGTAACTTAAACAATATAACATTTTAATTACTTTATTTCTATTTGGGTGACATTTTTGTGCTGTCTACAAAAAAACTCATTGATAACTGGCAACATTGCATCATTTTGCCTTACTAGGCATAAATTCCCATTGGGGTAGCTGTATAGTTCACAGTGATTAGTATTTCTCTGTTAACTATTTCCAATACAGAGGAGTGGGTTTCATAAACTATGTCTGCACCATGAGACCCTACCCCTGGTTGTACTTGACTGATTTAGGATGCACACTTATCTCCAAATTTTCTTCTAGGATTTTACTAAACTTTTGTACTAAAAGGCACAATTACTTTGGTTCATTGAAGAATTGGTCTGCTAAATGAGTTCTCTAGTACTTTCCCAGAGCCTATTACTAATGGCTGGTTGCCCAATTCTTCCTTGGAATCTGTAGGATAGCCTGCTGCTGCTGCTGCTGCTGCTGCTAAGTTGCTTCAGATGTGTCCAACTCTATGCAACCCCATAGACCGCAGCCCACCAGGCTCCTTTATCCCTGGGTTTCTCCAGGCAAGAATACTGGAGTGGGTTGCCGTTTCCTTCTCCAGTAAGATAGCCTAGTATGTGTCTAATTAATTATTTTTTAGCCTAAGTTATTTAGAATTCATATAGCTATTTGCAATAAAAAAATTTTAATAAAGAAGCTGTTATATAAGTTTATCTTTCCTTTGTTTATTGTAGTAGGCAGAATTCTAAAATGGCCCCCCAAATTCCACAACCTGGTATGCACTCCCTGGATAATTCCTTCCCCTTGAGTGGATGCAGAACCTATGAATATGACAAGATATCACACCTATAATTAAGTTACTAATGATTGAGTGAGTGAAAGTTGCTCAGTTGTGTCCGACTCTTTGCAACTCCATGGACTAAACAGTCCATGGCATTCTCCAGGCCAGCATACCAGAATGGGTAACCTTTCTCTTCTTCAAGGGATCCTCCCAACCCAGGGATCAAACTCAAGTCTCCTGCACTGCAGGCAGATTCCTTACCAGTTGAACCACAAGGGAAGCCCAAGAATACTAGAGTGGGTAGCCTATCCCTTCTTCAGGGATCTTCCCAACCCAGGAATCAAACCGGTGTCTCCTGCATTGCAGGCTGATTCTTTACCAACTGGGCTATCAGGGAATCCCTAAGTTACAAATAAGATGACTTCAATAAAAAAATGAGATTATGGGTGGGCCTGACCCAATTAGGTGAACTCTTAAAGGAGAGTGGGTCCTTTTTGAAGTTGCAGAGATTTTAAGCACTTATGAAAGAGATTGTGTGACAAGTAATTGTGTGTGGCCTCTAAGATCTCAAAGTGTACCCTGCCTAAGAGCCAACAAGAGTGAGGGTCTCAGTCTTAACAACCATAAGGAACCACAAGGTTGAATTCTGCCAACAAGCACATGAGCTTGAAAGAACACTCTTACCTCCAGGAAGGAATGCAAAAATTAACACCCTGATCTTTTCCTCACGAGACTAACCTATGCTAGACTGCTGACCCACAGGAACTGAAAGATTATAAATTATTTTGTTTGTAAGCCACTGAATTTGTTGGAATTTGTTACATAGCAATAGAAACTAAATACAGTTGTCCATTATTTTGCCTGACATGATCTGTGACTCTTTTTTGTCTCTGCAATTATTTGAAAATTGCCAGTTTCCCATGGTTATGCCACTGGGACACTATTTTACTTTCTACACCTTCTCTTCTTCCCCTTCCACACCTCTGCCCATATGTGGTTCAGCATTCCTGAGAGTCTGAACCAATCAGCCAAGGTTAGGTGGGTGGTAGTTTAGTTGCTAAGCCCTGTCCAACTCTTGTGACTCCATGGGGGTAGCCCATGAGGCTTCTCTGTCCATGGGAATTCCTAGGCAAGAATACTGGAATGGGTTGCCATTTCCTTCTCTAGGGGATCTTCCCAACCCAGAAATCAAATCCACATCTCCTGCATTGCAGGTGGATTCTTTACTGACTGAGTCACCAGGGAAGCCCCGGTCAAGGTTGCTGCTGCTGCTAAGTCATTTCAGTCGTGTCTGACTCTGTGCGACCCCATAGACATCTTAGGAGAATTGATAAACTATGGTCAGAACCTTGGAGAGCAGTCCCTGTACTGCCTGCCAATCCCTTCCTCCATACCTGTGCTCTCCACCAGACTATCTAGCCATAGCTCCCTCAAGAAAATGAATTCTGTTGTACTCTCTGTACTCTTCCTATTCCACAGTATCTGTAGAGAATATCTACAGACAGTAACCAATAGAGGAATAACATTGCTACATGCATCAATGTCTGTTTCTGTCCATAATTTAGAATTATCTTTGCCAGAAAACTTTCTATACTACTCCAGTCTGCACTGACATTTCCCATACTTACCTTTTACAGTATGTGTACGCATTATACAACTTGTATAAATTATCTTAATTCCCTCCCCCAATCTAATGTTCTCTTTTCTTACATGGTTACAACTAATTCCTTTAGGGAATGAATCATATTTTGTACATTCCTATAGCCTCAAGTACAAATCACTAAGCCTTTATTGGTTAATGGGAGCCATACACAATAACATTAACTTTAGTTAAACTTTTAGTTTAACTAAAAATTTGATGAGGAAGGATTTCTACCCCCCTGGTGTACACTCCCTTTATAATTCCCTTTCCTTGAGTGTGGGCAGAACCTGTGACTATGATGGGACTTAAAATATCAAACTGCAATTTTGTGGCCAATTTCTTCATTAAATTCTATCTTAGATCCCGGTCTAAAAAGATAAGGACTGGATATGAGAAACTGAGGAAGAAACTCATGGATACTGGCCAATCCCATGTCCAAACTTCCTCAAACATCAAAATGATAGGAGAACCCCAAAGAGTGGCATCAGAGTGAATAAAGGACCTTGGGTCCCTTTCTGTTTATTGGAGGTAGGGTATCTACAGTGGTGCTGCTGGTAGGCAGTCAGCATGGAGAAAGAGCCAGCTAGATCAGGGAATCTGAAAAGGAGCTTCCCAGGATTTTTTTCTACCCTCTGTGGGCATGGCCATGACGATGTCCAGATATAACTTATGTTTCCATATAGAGCAAAAGTATGCTCCTTAGCAAAGGGACATTGCACAGGTCATTTTAAGCGTTCTGGGTACTTACATTTTTGCTTGTGCAATCCTTCTATTTCTGAACCTCCACCTCAGATTGTGCAATTCTTATTATGTGACTGTGCACTGTAGAACCTAAGATTTTTCTATTTCTGTTTATTTAGGTGCTTCCTGAGAACAGGCATGACGAATTCCGCTACATGTGTAGGAAGGTCAGTTCTGTAGTTGCTATTACAATCTTCTTGGAACTGACTGAAACAAAATAAAAATTCTTCCTCAAGAGAAAGTGATGCACATAAACGTGGAAGCATGATGCAGCATGAGAACGGACAGACACAGTGGAAAGATACCGCTACCGGCGCAGATTGCTCCTGTAGGAGAGAGACAACGGGAGCCAGCTCCTTCTGGAGAAGGGTTTAGGTTGGAAGATAAACCACATAACAAATTGGGAGAAACATACAACTAGAACCTAAAATCCCACGGACGGAGGAGCCTAGTGGGCTGCAGTCCATGGGGTCGCTGAGGGTCTGACATGACTGAGCGACTTCACTTTCACTTTTCACTTTCATGCATTGGAGAAGGAAATGGCAGCCCACTCCAGGGTTCTCGCCTGGAGAATCCCAGGGACGGGGGAGCCTGGTGGGCTGCTGTCTATGGGGTCGCATAGAGTCAGACATGACTGAATCGACTTAGCATAGCATAGCATAGCATAGAAACCTAAAAAGTTAGATATTTGATGGAGGATGCTGATAATGGAGGAATCTATACATGTGTGGGAGCAGGGGTATACAGGAAACCTCAGGACCTTTCTCTTAACTTTGTTGTGAACCTCAAACTGCTCTTTAAAAAGGTAAAATCTTTTTTTAAAAAAAGTAAATGACTATATCATTAAATAAAATTAAACTTTTATAAATAATACCAAATAGTAAACACAAACTAAAAACTCCTGAACTAAACCATTTACTGTGGGGAATGACCTAGAGCTCATTAAAAAGATTACATGTGCATGCAAGGATTCATTAAGAACAGTGAGGGTCAAGAGTCATGTACTGAGTTCAGAGTCAGGTGGCATTGTCTCTCTTTCCCCAGGACGTTTTCTTGCTCTCTGCTCCATGGGAACAACTTGGAGTGGTACTTTGTCTGCATGTCAGACTAAAATGAAATTGATCCAAACAGATATCAAGACACGATTGCAGAGGAAGCACCACTGAGTCAGGGCTGGCAAAGGAGGACTCCAACAAAGGAAGAGTTGAAGCTGTGTAGTAGGGGAAGTGTGTGGGCATAGGTGTGCAGGAAAGGATGTCAACACCATGAGTCATTGACCGAGGACAGGTGGGGGTGCTCATACACACAGGCAGGACAGAGGAGGTGGTCCCAATGTATTATATAAATGAATGAAAGAGAGATGAACTGAAGCATAGAAGTTAAGTTAGAGGATACAGGAGGAAGGAAGAAAAAGAGAAACAAGCAGAGTCCAAGAAGTAGATGGTAGCAGAGGTTCAAAAATAGACAAGGATACTAGGGGAAGAGAGAGGAAGGGTGGGAAGTGAGAGAGGATGTATTATCCATAATGGCAGGTCAGTGGGGGCAAAACTCCAATTTGCCTCTGGGTTTCACAGGACTGTCCATTCAGCATGTTCTATGGAAAACTATGCCCTAGAAATATTTTCTATTTTTTTAAGCACAAGGAAGAACTTTTCACAGTGTTTTCTCCCCTCCATCTATCCTGCCACCCCTCTTCCCCATCGTGCGATTTCAGCAATATTTCTCTGTATCTTGAAAGCACACATATAACAAATAACCTATTATGATCATTGCAACATTTTTAATGAATTCCATAATTTTCTGATGGGGGAATTGGAACTTACAGAAGAAACATGTTTCACCAATTCTTTAAAGGTAACTTCTGTCAGCTGGAAAGAGAGGCACATTAATTATACTCTTGTGATCCAGCAACAAACCCTACTAGGATAGCCAAGAACTGGGCAAGCGTTATCTGCAGTTATATTTAGCTAAAGGCCAATTTCTACTTTGCACTCCAGTTTAACCCGTAAAGCCAAAGAGGATTGTATAGCAGCACCGTGAGGACCCCCAACTGCAGCTATAGCATAGTGCCATGGTCAGACGTAAGGGCCCTTTCTAGCCTGTCATTGTGGAGGCAGAGCAGCATGCCTTCTTACGAACATAAATAACTCTAGTACATGGGGGCTTCCCATGTGGTGCTAGTTGTAAAGAATCTACCTGCCAATGCAGGAGACACAAGAGATGTGGGTTCGATCCCTGAGTCGGGAAGATCCCTTGGAGTAGGAAATGGCACGCCACTCCAGTGTTCTTGCCTGGAAAATTCCATGGGCAGAGGAGCCTGGCAGGCTACAGTCCACTGGGCTGCAGAGTTGGGGGCAACTGAGCACACTGAGGACACAGTAGAGAATAAAGGGACATCAGAAAAATCCATCCTCTCCTCTTTTTGCAACTTCTGTAGTCAGCCTTTCTTCTCCCTTGCTTCTTATAGGAAAATGTGATGATCTGTTTCTCCAAATGCTATAAAATCATACAAGCATGTTCCAAATACATGAACTGATCTACAGTGGTGATTTAGCCAAATATTCTACTAACAGTGGAATCTCATTAAATAGGAAAGAAAAATAGGCCCATAAAAGCGAAGAGAAAAATGAGATTCCCCCACTTGGCCACCAGATTTATGATAACATACTCTCTAATTTTTCTCCTAGACTAGCAGTTTCAAGCTACTGAAAAGGGTCAGGAGACTGGGCTGAACTCCAGATGGGTAAAATATTCCTTAGAGACTTTGGAAAGGAAATGGAATCAAACTAAAGAGTCAGTCAAATAAAACACCATCCAAAGGAGCTGGGAAGAGCAGCAGAAACAAGATAGTAAGGGATGAACTGAGAGAGTAGGTCTGCCCTGGGGTACTTCCTCAGTGCAGGACAGGGGTTCAGGGGCTCACTGGACAACCCATGTCCCTAGTCCGCCTGAGCAGAGGGACCTCTGGGAAAAGAGCCTGGTGGCTTTGTGCTTGGCCAGCGATTTTCCAGCTATTGCTTGAACACTTCCCTCAAAAAAAGTACAACTTGCCAGGCAAGCTATTCCATTGTTGGACACCTCCACTTACCAGAAAAGATGGTCGCAAGACCTGAGTCAGAAAGAGCTGCCTCCTCCTTATCTCTTCATTATAGAACAACAGCAGAACTTGCCTATACATTCTCTGCTTTCCACCCAAGATCCTTTATTATTATTAGTTGCCTTTTTTTTTCTTCAAAAGTAAGCTCCTGCTAGATTTTTGCTTTCCTTGACTATTTATCCACGTACCTGACACCCTTTTTGGAGTTCATTTTCGATGTTTGCCTTGCCATCTGAGCCTGGGTCCATTAAAAATGCTGAACTGGCAGCTTCTCTCTGTGCAGCTCCTTAGTTTCTAACTAGATCCCTTCTTTTCCCTCTCATACACATTATTCACAATTGTATCCACAACTTTTCCGTGTGTTTCAACCCTTTGACCCATAGAATTATGTTTAGTTAGAGTGTTTTTTTTAATATAGAAGCAGGGATAACATTGTATCACAGTGAAAAATACCATGGATCCTGAGGTACAAAGAGGGCATATGCTGACAGATGAGCACTGCAATAGGTGGTCCCCTCTACACGGCCCCTCGGGAGAGTCACTGCACAGGACAGGAGTACACCAGCCCCCCTTGAGGAGGGGATGCTGAGCAAGCCCACTCAGAAACGAAGTGGTTTACTTCCACCAACTAGGCTTTCAAGATGAGTGATTCTAATCTTTGCTTCAAGAAAATCACCACTCTCAATGAGTCGTAGATATTTGGGGTGGCTTCAGAATAGTGAAAATCACAAATGTCAAATCCACAGATGTTAAAAGCCTGCAACAGGGATCAAAACATTTACAGGAAACAGGCTGGAAACATAAATGAGTAACTCGAGACAGTTGGAAAACAATAGCAAATGGTAAAGCCTACCCTACTAATTGAGAAGGAATAATAATCACAATCACAGCAAACACTGATATGGCAGTTATTCTCTTACCAGGCTCAGGTTGAAGAGTTTGACACATATTCATTTATTTAACCCTCCAAACATGAGGTTCCCTTGCCTCCCAAGGTAAAGGTAGGAAAACTGGAACACAAAGCACTTAGGTTAGAAGCACATATCTCATGTAAAGGAGGCAAATACTACTCAGTTCAGTTCAGTTGGCGCAGTCACGTCCGACTTTTTGTGACCCCCATGGACTGCAGCACACCAGGCTTCCCTGTCCATCACCAGTTCCTGGAGCTTGCTAAAATTCATGTCCATCAAGTCGGTGATGCCATCCAACCATCACATCCTGTGTTGTCCCCTTCTCCTCCTGCCTTCAAGCCCCACAAATTGTTGTCATTAAGACTAGTGATTCAATGCTATCAAGACTTCTGATTTTATAAAAGAAGCTAGGAATTCAAAAGTGTATGTGAAATCTTAGTTTTGAATTATGGCTTGTGATCCTTAAACATATTTTATGGACCAAACATGGTTTAGTATTCAGCCCAGAGAACACTAGCTTGTGTTTCTGATATGTACTTCAGTTCAGTTCAGTCGCTCAATCATGTACGACTCTTTGTGACCCATGAATCGCAGCACTCCAGGCCTCCCTGTCCATCACCAACTCCCAGAGTTCACTCAGATTCACGTCCATCAAGTCAGTGATGCCATCCAACCATCTCATCCTCTCTGATCCCCTTCTCCTTCTGCCCCCAGTCCCACCTAGCATCAAAGTCTTTTCCAATGAGTCAACTCTTCCATGATGTGGCCCAAGTACTGGAGTTTCAGCTTTAGCATCATTTCCTCCAAAGAAATCCCAGGGTTGATCTCCTTCAAAATAGACT
>SJXQ01008244.1:44497-106420 GCA_006408695.1 Aepyceros melampus | reverse complement strand
GGTAGTTTGAGCATTCTTTGGCATTGCCTTTCTTTGGGATTGGAATGAAAACTGACATTTTCCAGTCCTGTGGCCACTACTGAGTTTTCCAAATTTGCTGGCATATTGAGTGCAATACTTTCACAGCATCATCTTTCAGGATTTGAAATAGCTCAGCTGGAATGCCATCACCTCCACTAACTTTGTTCTTAGTGATGCTTTCTAAGGCCCACTTGACTTCACATTCCAGGATTTCTGACTCTAGATTAGTGATCACACCATCATAATTATCTGGGTCATCTGTGTATTCTTGCCACCTCTTCTTAATATCTTCTGCTTCTGTTAGGTCCAGACCATTTCTGTCCTTTATCGAGCCCATCTTTGCATGAAATGTTCCCTTGGTATCTCTAATTTTCTTGAAGAGATCTCTAGTCTTTCCCATTCTGTTCTTTTCCTCTATTTCTTTGCATTGATTGCTGAAGAAGGCTTTCTTATCTCTTCTTGCTATTCTTTGGAACTCTGCATTCAGATGCTTATATCTTTCCTTTTCTCCTTTGCTTTTTGCATCATAATTATCTGGTTCTTCTGTGTATTCTTGCCACCTCTTCTTAATATCTTCTGCTTCTGTTAGGTCCAGACCATTTCTGTCCTTTATCGAGCCCATCTTTGCATGAAATGTTCCCTTGGTATCTCTAATTTTCTTGAAGAGATCTCTAGTCTTTCCCATTCTGTTCTTTTCCTCCATTTCTTTGCATTGATCGCTGAAGAAGGCTTTCTTATCTCTTCTTGCTCTTCTTTGGAACTCAGCATTCAGATGCTTATATCTATCCTTTTCTCCTTTGTTTTTCGCCTCTCTTCTTTTCACAGCTATTTGTAAGGCCTCCCCAGACAGCCATTTTGCTTTTTTGCATTTCTTTTCCATGGGGATGGTCTTGATCCCTGTCTCCTGTATAATCTCATGAACCTCATTCCATAGTTCATCAGGCACTCTGTCTATCAGATCTAGACCTTTAACTCTATTTCTCACTTCCACTGTAGAGTCATAAGGGATTAGATTTAGGTCATACCTGAATGGTCTAGCCAGTTTCCCTACTTTCTTCAATTTAAATCTGAATTTGGTAATAAGGAGTTCATGATCTGAGCCACAGTCAGCTCCTGGTCTTGTTTTTGTTGACTATATAGAGCTTATCCATCTTTGGCTGCAAAGAATATAATCAATGTGATTTTGGTATTGACCATCTGGTGATGTCCATATGTAGAGTCTTCTCTTGTGTTGTTGGAAGAGGGTGTTTGCTATGACAAGTGCATTTTCTTGGAAAAACTATTAGTCTTTGCCCTGCTTCATTCCGCATTCCAAGGCCAAATTTGCCTGTTACTCCAGGTGTTTCTTGACTCCCTTCTTTTGCATTCAAGTCCCCTATAATGAAAAGGACATCTTTTTTGGGTGTTAGTTCTAAAAGATCTTGTAAGGCTTCATAGAATCGTTCAGCTTCAGCTTCTTTAGCGTTGCTGGTTGGGGCATAGACTTGGATTACCATGATATTGAATGGTTTGCCTTGGAAAAAAACAGAGATCATTCTGTCTTTTTGAGATTGCATCCAAGTACTGCATTTTGGTTTCTTTTGTTGACCATGATGGCTACTCCATTTCTTCTGAGGGATTCCTGCCTGCAGTACTAGATTTAATGGTCATCTGAGTTATATTCACCCATTCCAGTCCATTTTAGTTCGCTGATATGTGGTACACTTTAATAAAGGGATCTTCCTCAAGAATGATATTTCTTCAGTTAGTACTTTTAGCACTTTCTGGAAAAGTGACAAGATTAAGAATTCCTTCTGAACAAGCGAAAAATACGGGAAGGGAGGAAGAGAAAGAAAGGTAGAAATTTACTCATTCATTCCTGGGCTGTAAGTCTTCTGAGTACATGCACAAACCACACTGCTGCTATACTAGACCACAGTTTATGAATTTCAGAATGATACACGCACACACAACTATGTGTATGGCAAAGAGAAGAGGATCCTTTCCGAATCTTCTATAACCCAAGTGCATTACGACCATCGCTACATTCTTGCCCTCCTCTGATCCACTCCCAAATGAAGCTTCGGCAATCTACCTACTTCCAATCTACCTCCCTCCCAATCTACCTACTATTCCAGTCCTTTCAGCTGCCCCACACCAAAAATCTCTCCACCCATCCCAGAATTCCAATTACACTACAAAAAGTCCCTTCTGGACATCTCTACTACCTATTTAGAGACCAAAAAATACTCTTCTGAGGAGAGCATACAATGTTAGAATAATAAAGTTCATAAGAATACAGATATTTTCTTTTAAAATCAAATAAGGCTTAGACAGATAAAGCAACTTGTGTAAGAGTTCAGAAGCAATCTGTGAGCCTCATTCCAGTGTTCTATCAGATGACCAGTTTGGATTTAAGTAAGTATGGATTTAGGTTGGTGCAAATGTAATTGTGATTTTTGCATTGTTGAAATTTGCCACTTGATATTGGAATACATTCTTAAATAAATGTGGTTATGTTATATATCATTTTAATGTGTATTTCTCACTTTATGTTTTTTTGCTAATGACATTACTTTGCTGTCATTTTATATTTATTGTATACTATGGAAATGATGTTAGACAAGCTAATTCAAGCAATTTTCTCAAGTTCAAAATTGGTCATAAAGCAGCAAAGCCATCTCTCAAAATCAACAACACATTTGCCCCAGGAGCTGCCAATAAATGTACAGGGCAGTGGTGGTTCAAGAAGTTTTGTAAAAAGACAAGAGCCTTGAAGATGAGTAGTGTGTAGCTGGCCATCAGATGTTGACAATGAACAAATGGCAGCAATCATTGAATCTGATCTTCTTAGAACTACACAAGAAGTTGCCAAAGAACTCAGTGTTGATCATTCTGTGGTCATTAGGCATTTGAAGCAAATTGGAAACGTTAAAAAGCTCCTTAAGTGGTTGCCTCATGAGCTGACTGAAAATTTAAAAAAAAAAATCATTGTCTTGAGGTGTCATCTTCTCTTATTCTATGCAACAGCAATGTGGCATTTCTCAATTGGATTGTAACATGTGATCAAAAGTGGATTTTATATGAAAACAAGTTCAGTGGCTGGACCAAGAAGAAGCTCCAAAGCACTTCCCAAAGGCAAACTTGCAACCAAAAAAAAAGGTCATGGTCACTGCCTGGTGGTCTGCTCCCCATCTGATCCACTACAGCTTTCTGGATCTCAGCAAAAACATTGCATCTGAGAAGCATACTCAGCAAATTGATGAGATGCACTGCAATGCCTGCAGCTGGCATTGGTCAACAGAACAGTTCCAGTTCTTCTCCATGACAACACCCAACCACTCATTATACAACCAATGCTTCAAAATTTGAACAAATTGGGTTCAAAATTTTGCTTCATCTGCCATATTCACCTGACCTCTCGTCAGCTGATTACCACTTCTTCAAGTATCTCAACTGCTTTTTGCCGGGAAAATGATTCCACAACCAGCAGAAGGCAGAAAATGCTTCCCAAGAATCTGTCAAATCCCAAAGCACAAATTTTTATGCTAAGAGTAATGAACAAACTTATTTCTCATTCACAAAAACGTGTTTATTGTAATTGTTCTATTTTGATTAATAAAGATGTGTTTGAGCATAGTTATAGTGATTTAAAATTCATGGCCTGAGACCACAATTACTTTTGCAGCCACCTAATTCTTGCAACCCGAACTATTTGGGAAACTTTACAGTGTCCTGAAAGCAGATACAAACAAAATCCAGATAGTTTTTTTATTTTTTTGCTTTAATGCTTTCCCTTGGACTGCAAGGAGATCCAACCAGTCCATTCTGAAGGAGATCAGCCCTGGGATTTCTTTGGAAGGAATGATGCTAAAGCTGAAACTCCAGTACTTTGGCCACCTCATGCGAAGAGTTAACTCATTGGAAAAGACTCTGATGCTGGGAGGGATTGGGGGCAGGAGGAGAAGGGGACGACAGAGGATGAGATGGCTGGATGGCATCACTGACTCGATGGACGTGAGTCTGAATGAACTCCGGGAGTTGGTGTTGGACAAGGAGGCCTAAGCGTGCTGCAATTCATGGGGTCGCAAAGAGTCGGACACGACTGAGCGACTGAACTGAACTGAACTGACACAAATATCTTTTTTTTCCCTCTTGGATAATCAAAACTTGTTGTTCAAACACAAATCACTACTCCCAAGAAGTCTTCCCAGATACCCTTTCCTTACATCAGGCTCAAATGAGATGTCTTTATGTGCTGTCTCCGCTAACAGTTACAGTTCTCATCATGTTATACTGTAATGGTTCTTTAGGGGTGTTCCCTCTTTCCCTCAACTCCTTCCTCTTGAGGACAGTGGATAGGGTTTTTGTTGTTATTGTTGTGAATATAGGGCCTGTTAAGTTACTGACAGATGCACAGAAAGCTGTCAGAAAAAGTTGAATGAATGGATGAATAAATGCTCCTCTCTACCCTTTGGGAGACATGAGCAGCTGATACCTCTACCAAATTACTGAATATCTGAGGATGAACTCTGACTCAGAAGAAAGCAAAACCTTTCTTAATGACCTCATCCTTTAAGGGAGGTGAAAAAGTGAATCCCTCTTCCCAGACAATTTATTTCTATGAGATGGATTCTTAAGGAAAATTTGCTTTACCAAGGCAAACTAAAGTACCTATAATACCACTGATTTTTACCATTGAATTTTACAGTTACCTCTTCTGTTTGAATATGGACTCTGGTAAAGGGGAGGGGGGGACAAAAAGATAATTCTCCAAGTGTGGTCTTTGTATATGGTACAAATTAGAACTGGGCTTGTTTACTTGACAAGAATCAGCTACTAGAATGTCAGAAACCTATATTATGTTCGTCTGATGTTGCTTTGAGGCACATTTGTGTGTATTGCATGCTTTCTTTTCTTATTCCTCTTTTATTTATCCATGGGTCTTTTAGGAAAATTCCTTTTCTAAAATTCATCCAATCTCAGCTATATAAAGTCAGAGAATAGTTTTCCCAATGCTTGCATGATAAACAAAGGGAGAGCAGCAGTGTCAGCAGAAATAAAATAAAAGAACCCCAAGGGCCTGTATAGCCATCCTCTGAACACCAAGAAAATACAGGTTAGAGAATATAAAAATGAGATTTCTCATATACGGCCTCAATATATTTTGCTTTTAGCACCTCTTTTCAATCCTCGTGCCAACAATCTCAATTCAGATCCTCATCATTTCCAATTTGCATCATTTCATTATCTTCTAACTAGTCTCTAAGACTCCAAATTCTAACCCCTCCCATCCTCACATCTTCTAATCTATTCATCATGTTCTGGAGTGACCTTCCTGAAAAATTATGTTACTCCCGCCTAAGTTAAGTTTTACCACCATTCACTTGCTTAAAATCCCTCAACATTTTCTATGAGGCCAGTATTACCTTGACACTGAAACTAAAGATATCACAAGAAAAGTATGTACAGACCAATATCCCATACAAATATAGACACAAAATTCCTTAACAAAATAGTGAAAAACTGAATCCAATAACTTGTAAATAGTATTACAGACCACACATAAGTTACATTTATCCTAAAAATGCCTAGGCTCCTCTGTCCATGGGATTCTCCAGGCAAGAATACTGGAGTGGATTGCCATTCAGCTCCCAGGGGATCTTCCAACCTAAGGATCAAACCCACATCTCTTATGTCTCCTGCATTAGCAGGCAGATTCTTTACCACTAGAGCAACCTGGGAAGCCAAAGTTGCTATACCATATGAAAATAAGTCAATATACCACATTAATAGAACAAATGGCAAAAACCATATGATCACAGATACAACTTGACAAAATTCAACAACCTCTCATACATAATAAAAATACTTAAACTAGGAACACAAGGGAACTTTCTCAACCTGATAAAAAAAAACAGCTATAAAAAACCCATAGCTAATATCCTACTTACTGGTGAAAGAGTGAATGTTTTCAGCCTTCTCTAAGAAATAAAACAAGACTGTACGCTCTTGCTACTGTTAGTCAATATTGTACTGGAGGTTCTATCAGGAAAAACAGGCAAGAAAAGGAAATAAGAGGGATACAAATTCGAAAGAAAGAAGTAAAACTACCTCTATGTATAGATGACATGATCTAATATATAGAAAATCTGCAATATTCATCAAAAAGCTATTAGAACCAATAAATAACTTAAACAGTGTTGCAAGATAAAGATCAATATATGAAAAAAAATAATTTTGTATATACTAGTAATGAACCACCTGGAAGTGAAACTAAGAAAACCATTTTTTACAATGGTATCAAAAAGAATAAAATACCTGGGAATAAATTGAAACCAGGAAGTATAAGATTTGCACACTAAAAGTCATAAAACATTGTTGAAAAAAATTAAAGAACCAAATAAATGTATAGAAATCCCACATTCATAAGTTAAAAGACAATGATATTAAGATAGCAATACTTCCCAAACTGATCTACAGATTTAATATAATGCTTATAAAAATGCAGCTGTCCAGATATTCCTAAAACTTATATGAAAATGCAAAGTTGGAAGGTTTATATGTTCCAATTCCAAAACTTTCTACAAAGCTATAGTAATGAAGAGAATGTAGCATTGGTATAGGTTCAATATTTAAATCAATGGAATATAACTCATATCCCAGAAACAACCTTTACGTTATGGTCAGTTTATCTTCAGGAAGAGTGATAAGATAATTTAACAGGGAAAGAATAGTCTTTAACATGACAACCCACTCCAGTATCCTTGCCTGGAAAATCTCATGAACAGAGGAGCCTGGTGGGCTGCAGTTCATGGGGTTGCAAAGAGTCGGGCATGACTGAGTGACTAACACTTACTTACTGGAAGAACTGGATATCTACATGCAAAAGAATGATGTTGGAGCCCTACTATATTCCATATACAAAAACTAACTCAAAATAGATCCAATAACTAAACATAAAATCTAAAGTTATAAAATTCCCAGGAGAAAACATAGGAGTAAATATTTGTGACCTTAGTTTAGGCAATTTCTTAGATATGGTACCTAATGCACAGATGATGAAAGACAAAAATAGATAAATTGGATTTCATCAAAATTGAAAACCTTTATGCTTATAGGAACACCATCAAGAAAGTAAAAAATAAAATCACGAAATGGGAGAAAATATTCACAAATCTTTGTGTCTTACAGGATATTTGTATTCAGAATACATGAAGAACTTCTACATCTCAACAATTAAGTAATACAACCCAGTTTAAAAGTGATGTTACAGACTGAACTGGGTCTCCCCTCATAATTTGTATGTGGAAGTGCTAATTCCAATGTGACTGGGAGAGAGGCCTTTATGGAAGTAATTGTGGTTAAATAAAGTCATAAAGTTGAGGCCCTAATCCAGTATGGCTGGTGCCCTTATAAGAAGAGTTCTGAGGTACATGCGAAGTTCTGAGATACATGTGTCATGTGAAGACATAATGATAAGGAAGTCATCTATAATCTAAAAAGAGAGGCCATAGGAAAAACAAAATTTGCAGACACCCTAATTTTGTACTTTCATCTGCCAGACAGTAAGAAAATAAATTTCTGTCGTTTAAGCCAACCATTGTGTGGCATTTTGTTATGATAGCCCTCACAGACTAATACAAATGGGAAAGAACTTAAATAGGGACACTAATGACATATAAGTGACCAGGAGCACATGCAAAGCTCAGGATCTGCAGTCATCAGTTCAGTTCAGTTCAGTCGCTCAGTCATGTCCGACTTTTTGCTACCCCATGAATCGCAGCACACCAGGCCTCCCTGTCCATCACCCAACTCCCGGAGTTCACTCAGACTCGCGTCCATCGAGCCAGTGATGCCATCCAGCCATCTCATCCTTGGTCGTCCCCTTCTCCTCCTACCCCCAATCCCTCCCAGCATCAGAGTCTTTCCCAATGAGTCAACTCTTCGTATGAGGTGGCCAAAGTACTGGAGCTTCAGCTTTAGCATCATTCTTTCCAAAGAAATCTCAAGGTTGATCTCCTTCAGAATGGACTGGTTGGATCTCCTTGCAGTCCAAGGGACTCTCAAGCGTCTTCTCCAACACCTCAGTTCAAAAGCATCAATTCTTCAGCGCTCAGCCTTCTTCACAGTCCAACTCTCACATCCATACATGACCACAGGAAAAACCATAGCCTTGACTAGACGGACCTTAGTTGACAAAGTAATGTCTCTGCTTTTCAATATGCTATCTAGGTTGGTCATAACTTTTCTTCCAAGGAGTAAGCGTCTTTTAATTTCATGGCTAATTTCATGGCTGCAGTCAGCATCTGCAGTGATTTTGGAGCCCAAAAAAATAAAGTTGACACTGTTTCTACTGTTTCCCCATCTATTTGCCATGAAGTGATGAGACAAGATGCCATGATCCTCATTTTCTGAATGTTGAGCTTTAAGCCACTTTTTCATGCTCCATTTTTATTTTCATCAAGAAGCTTTTTAGTTCCTTTTCGCTTTCTACCGTTAAGGGTGGTGTCATCTGCATATCTGAGGTTATTGATATTTCTCCCAGCAATCTTGATTCCAGCTTGTGTTTCTTCCAGTCCAGTGTTTCTCATGATGTACTCTGCATAGAAGTTAAATAAGCAGGGTGACAATATACAGCCTTGACGTACTCCTTTTCCTATTTGGAACCAGTCTGTTGTTCCATGTCCAGTTCTAACTGTTGCTTCCTGACCTGCATACAGATTTCTCAAGAGGCAGGTCAAGTGGTCTGGTATTCCCATCTCTTTCAGAATTTTCCACAGTTTACTGTGATCCACACAGTCAAAGGCTTTGGCATAATCAATAAAGCAGAAATAGATGTTTTTCTGGAACTCTCTTGCTTTTTCCATGATCCAGCGGATGTTGGCAATTTGATCTCTGGTTCCTCTGCCTTTTCTAAAACCAGCTTGAACATCAGGGAGTTCAATGTCCAGTTCTAACTGTTGCTTCCTGACCTGCACACAGGTTTCTCAAGAGACAGGTCAGGTGGTCTGGGAAATGCAAATCAAAATGACAATAAAATACCACTTCACACTCACTAAAAAAGACACAATAATAAGCGTTGTCAAGGAGATGCAGAAATTGGAACCCTCATACATGCTGATAGGAATATAAAATGGTGCAGCCACTTTGGAAAACACTGTAGCAGTTTCTCAAAAAATGAAACATAAAGTTACCATATGACCCAAGAATCCCACTACTAAGGTATAATCTAATTCCACTACTAAGGTATAACCTATACATTCACATAAAATCTGTATGAAAATGTTCATAGTAGTTAAAAACTGAAAACATTCCAAATGCTCATCAAGTAATAAATGAATAAACAAAATGTAGTATATCCACAGAATGGAATCCTATTCAGCCGTGAAATATAATGGACTACTGCAACATGCTACAACATGAATGATCCCTGAAAACATTATGCTAAGTGAAAGAAATCAGTCACAAAACACTATATGGTTCCATTTACATAAGATTTCCCAAAAAGGCAAATCCATATCAACAGAGGTAGATGAGTGTTTGCTAGGGGCTAGAGGAAAGAGTGACTAATGACCAGTTACTCATGGGTATAGAGTTTCTTTTCCGGATAACAAAAATGTTCTGAAATTAGATTGCAGTGATCATTGTACCTGGCTCAGCTGGTGGCTCAGATGGTAAAGAGCCAGCCTGCAATGTGGGTGGTGAAGGTCAAGTCGCTCAGTCGTGTCCGACTCTTTGCGACCCCGTGGACTGTAACGTACTAGGCTTCTCTGTCCATGGGATTCTCCAGGCAAGAATACTGGAGTGAATAGCCATTTCCTTCTCCATGCAATGTGGGAGACCCAGGTTTGATCCCTGAGTCAGGAAGACACCCTGGAGAAGGGCAGCGACCCACTCCAGTATTCTTGCCTGGAGAATTCCACGGACAGAGTAGGCTGGTGGGCCACAGTCGATGGGGTCACAAAGAGTCAGACACAACTGAGCAACTAACACTTTCACTTTCAAGAATGGTGAGGTCTAGAGTATCCATTTCTCTAGGGTTTGTTTACCCCTACTAATGTGGTACAACATTTTGGGATCTTTACTGAATACCCCAGGTATTTAACAAAGAGTCTTTACTCTGTCTGATTAGATCTTGAAAGTGTCTCAGTTCTTGGGTATCTCTTGGAATTGTTCAGTTTATATCTCCCCAGCAGTACTAATATGACCATGTGGAGCTGTGCTTTCCATTATACACAGCTTCATATTCATCAACATATATAAGGAACCCTATGCACGTTTCTGGAGCTCTTTTTATATATAGTTTGCCTCTATCCAATTCTCTTCTCCGCAAGTTCCAGATACCATCTCCACCTCTCTATCCCTAATCTCTGTCTCCTTGATTCAGTGAGCACACCCGGCTTTGCTTTCAGTTTCTCTTCCTACCTTTATGGTCTAGAAGATACCTCGAGGGTGAAAGCTGGGACTGTCATAGGGCACATCTTATTCGTTTCCTTTGTGTAAGAAACATAGTCCTATATTCTTATTTCCAGTTATCTGTTGGATAACAGTGACAGGGCACATTGATTTTTTTAAGCTGGAATTTATTTGGAATTATTTATCTTTTATGAAATAGAATGAGCCCAAATGAATTAAATTGTGATTCTTTCTTATTGTTGATAAGGATCCCCTGCCACATTCTTTCAAAATTGCTTATAAAGTCTTCTTTGGAAGGATAATGTACTTTTGACTCTCTGATAACAGCCACCTTCAGAAGGTGTTACTGAAAGGTTTAGAAAGAAAATCATTTTGATACATGGATAGGTACCAGAAAAGGAATCTCAGCACCAGCTAATCCTTGGTAGGTGATGTTAAGCTGAGGGCTGAGGCTAAAGTTTCAGTACCCCAGGCATAGAGCACCCTACTGTGGCCTTGGATAAGCATAGTCAAATAGGCTGTGTAGGACCAGTCTTCATCTGTGGAACCATTTGACAGAAAGAAACAACACTGCTAGTAGACTAATCAGACTCCAGTTCTCTCTCAGTGAGAGAGTAGTAGGTGAGTTTCATTTTTGGACTATAAGTAGATTCAGCTCAGTTCAGTCATTCAGTCGTGTCTGGCTCTTTGTGACCTCATGGACTGCAGCACACCAGGCCTCCTTGTCCATTGCCAACTCCCAGAGTTTACCCAAACTCATGTCTATTGAGTCAGTGATGCCATCCAACCATCTCATCCTCTGTTGTCCCCTTCTTCTCCTGCCCTCAATCTTTCCCACCATCAGGGTCTTTTCAAATGAGTCAGTTCTTCACATCAGGTGGCCAAAGTATTGGAGTTTCAGCTTCAACATCAGTCCTTCCAATGAACACCCAGGGTTGGTCTCCTTCAGAATGGACTGGTTGGATCTCCTTGCAGTCCAAGGGACTCTCAAGAGTCTTCTCCAACACCGCAGTTCAAAAGCATCAATTCTTCTGCACTCAGCTTTCTTTATAGTCCAACTCTCACATCCATGCATGACTACTGGAAAAACCATATCTTTGACTAGACGGACCTTTGTTGGCAAAGTAATGTCTCTGCTTTGGAATATGCTATCTAGGTTGGTCATAACTTTTCCTTCCAAGGAGTAAGCATCTTTTAATTTCATGGCTTCAGTCACCATCTGCAGTGATTTTGGAGCCCCCCAAAATAAAGTCTGTCACTGTTTCCACAGTTTCCCCATCTATACGCCATGAAGTGATGGTACCAGATGCCATGATCTTAGTTTTCTGAATTTTGAGAATTATACATTCTCTGAGAAACTCTTTATAATGATATCACTCCACATACTCAAGTCTATAGCTAATATGAAATATATTATAGTTCTGATACACAAATATGTTCATATAATTTTATATTTTGAATCAACCTCTTAAGACCTTATTCTTGGACATTTCAAGAAGTCTGGATATGCTGCTAAAGCAAAGGTGGAGACTCAAGAGGATGATTCAAAATATTAAATTATATGAACATATTTGTTTATCACAACTATAATACATTTCATATTAGCTAGAGACTTGAGTATCTGGAGTGATATTATCATAAAGAGTTTCTCAGAGAATGTATAATTTTAAAAAGCATTTAATTTACAAAAAATATTCTACCGCATCCATAGTAGTTTGCACAGCAAGTTATTCTTACAAGAGTTAGCTCTGGAAAGCATTTAACTTTCTACAGTAAAACACACACATATATACCACACACACATATAATTACATGTAGTACTATGCTGCATATAATGATATTCCTTTTCTGATTTCTGTGATTATTTTAGCAAGAGGTCAGCTTGTTCTCATTTCTGATAAAAATAAAGCTGCTAAAAACTAAGTGCTCAGATCTCTGTCACCTCTAATGAGAGAAAGATACCTAGTATGGACAAATTTTATCACATTTTACTTGTGTGTAGGGAAATGACTTCACTGGGCATCATAGTTTTTAAAGAATAATTGGTATGGGGATTCAATGATAGTGTATATAACCCTAATTAACAAAGAGAGGGTTCAAAAATGGCAAGAAATAGTAATGCTGTTTAAAAACAAATCTCTAAACAATGAAATAAACATCAATATTTTAGCTACTCAGAAAAAAAGTATGTCAGATTTGTATTAGTAATATTTACTCTCTCTAACTCTGTGCTGATTATTTCCAAATGTTTGTCTCTTGCCTTCACCTCTCCCCTGAGCTTCAGTTTCATATATTCAATCGCCTGTTAGTGTGTATACTTAGGTGTCTAATGAATGGCCTAACTTTAATGTGTCAAAAAGATTTCTACTTCTGCCCATACCATCCCAACTGGTTCCTCTAACTCCTCATTGGCCTTACATGCCCAAGCCAAAAAACTAAGTCATTCCTCAACTTTCCAGTAGGATCAGTCAACGAAAGACAATTCTCTCCGTATTTCCCTCTCCAAAATTCAAATCCAATTTGAATTGCTTAGCGAGAGAAACAACAGAATCCTTTTCTATTCTCAAGCAGAAGATTTTACATTTTAAGGACTAGAGAGAAGTTCAAAATCATTTGTCGCTTGTGTTCATTTTACGAAGACTCCTTAGCAAAATCAAGGTAGCATTTCAGCAAAACCACCTGCCAGTGCTGCTCCATGTGTAGTGGGTGTTTTTGTTTCCTATGACAAGTGTAACAGGTTACCCCAAACTTAGTGGCTTAAAAAATAGAAGTTTATTTTTTGTAATTCTGGAGGCCAGAAGTCTGAAGTCAGTTTCATTGGTACTGGCAGGACCACTTTCCCTCCAGATACTATAGGGAAGAATCCATTCCTTGCCTCTTCCAGCTCCAGTGACTGCCAGCAGTCCTTGGTTTGTGGATATGCACTCCAAGCTCTGCTTCCACGGTCACACTACCTTCTCTGTTTCCATCTGTGCCAAATCTGCATCTGTTTGATGGGGTTTCTCTGTGCCTTTTTATAAGAATCCATGGGCATTTAGGGTCCACCCGGTATTCTTGCCTGGAGAATCTCAGGGACGGGGGAGCCTGATGGGCTGCCGTCTATGGGGTCGCACAGAGTCGGACACGACTGAAGCGACTTAGCAGCAGCAGCAGCAGCAGCAGGATAATCCAAGATAATCTTCCCATCTCAAAATTCTCAATTTAATCACACCTGGAAATATATATATATGTATATTTGCCATATAAGATAAAATTCCCTTGTAGATGGGTTAGGATATAGATAGCTTTGTGGAGAGGGCATTCTTAAGACTATCACATTTGTATATGTATTTTGGGCAAGGCCCTTAAACATACTGCTGATAGAATGCAGAAACCTTGAGTTTATTAAAAATCCAACTGCAATCAACTTTGTATCTCTAGAAGTTGAATTGATGTCTTCTTCCCTAGATACTGTAGAGTAGAATCCTTTTTAATGTTTTCCCAATTTCTTGTTATTTATTATTACCTAGAGCACAGTTACCAGAGAAGGCGATGGCACCCCACTCCAGTACTCTTGCCGGAAAATCCCATGGACGGAGGAGCCTGGTAGGCTGCGGTCCATGGGGTCACTAGTAGTCGGACACGACTGAGCGACTTCACTTTCACTTTTCACTTTCATGCATTGGAGAAGGAAATGGCAACCCACTCCAGTGTTCTTGCCTGGAGAATCCCAGGGACAGGGGAGCCTGGTGGGCTGCCGTCTATGGGGTCGCAGAGTCGGACATGACTGAAGCGACTTAGCAGCAGCAGCAGCAGAGCACAGTTACAAATAATCAGTTCTTGTATTAATTCCTGCAAGTAATTATTTTTTCTGAATTATTCCGAGACTTGTCAGCTTCTTGTCACTGAAGGTATGTATATTGACAGTTTCACTCAGTGAGCTAAAACATCAAATCCATTTTCTTTATCAAAGGACTGTCACACTAAAGGTCTTGCTTCTTTTCTTCTATTTTCAAAAAGGAGAATTGTGTCCTAGACACTGTATCTTGTGTGTTTCCTTTAATGTTATTCAGGGAATCGTTGTTGTTGTTGTCATCCCATTTTATGATCAGATCTCTTAAATGTTTATTTTGGAAACAAAGCTGTGTTCTCTCTGCAGAAAGGCTGCTTTATTTCCACCTAACAATTACATTTAATGCCAGGGATTGAAAAGTTCAGTGCAGCAGAAAAATCCCAGAATTTGTGGTCAGAGATCTAAGTTTTCAGTTCTGATTGTGCCATCTTCTCAGCTCAAGTTTTCTCCTCTGCATAATGGAGGTGGGTTATAATAAAATCTACAGAGCAATGTTGAGAATTAAATGAAGTATGTTCTGTGAACTGTAAAATACCATTCGAGTTATAATTGCAGTTACCTTTGAGACTCTTTCATAGATGCCTTTGAAACAAGGTTTCAGTTCAAATGAGCCTCTGTTCATTAATCTCCACTTTTTCATTTAACACTTTCAATGAGTACCTACTGTCTGTTAAACAATGTTCTTGGTTCTGGAGAGCCAACAGTGAATAAAACCAACTAAGTCATTGCCTTCATGGCACTTATATTCAATAGAGATTGTTGAGCTCTTAAACCCTATCTTTAGAGATTTTGCTAAGAAATCTGCCCTTTTAGATGTTTGCTCTGTTCTGGTTTATGGAGAAGTCATGCGTGCACTCATTTTTCATCCACTCAACATATCACTGTGCATCTGCAATGTATCAGAATTTCCTATAGAAGCAGTCATAACAATGACAATCCCTTCCTTTGAATAACTTAATCCTACGGGAGAAATAATAAACTGGCAATGCTACTAGAAGAGCTTCCCTGCTTTGCTCAGCAATAAAGAATCCGCAATGCAGGAGATGCAAAAGACATGGGTTCGATCCTTGGGTCAGGAAGATCCCCCTGGAGGAGTAAATGACAACCCATTCCAGCATTCTTGCCTGAAAAATTGCATGGACAGAGGAGCCTGACAGGCTACAGTCCATGGGGTTGCAAAGTGTTGGATATTACTGACAGACTGAACACAAAGCACAAGCTGCTAGAAAAAGAGAAAGAGTGCAGCATCCTATAAGAGCTCCTAAGAGAGAGCACCCAGCCCAGATCAGGAAGTCTCATCTTCTCAGAGGTGATAACATCACAGCTGTGTCTTGAAGAGCTAACTGGGTTAGTAAGGGAGAGGTTGGATAGACATTCTGGCAGATAACTAATATCATGTTAATAGTTAATGCGGGCATTTGAGCAGCTGCAGATGAGAACATTGAGGCACAGCACTGCTCAATTACAGGACATTCAAATAGCATAATCTATAAAGTTGGAAGGTTTCTCCTTCCCATCCTCCCATATAATAAACTACTTAGAAGTCTCATTTTTAAAATTATTTTTATCAGTATTTGATGCCTATTAGTTGATATGCTAAGTAAAGGTCTTCTTTATGTTCTTTCTAAGTGAATGGGAAGTCAAAACATTCTCAACTGGCTGGATCATAAAGAACTTTTTGACACTCTCATTGCTTGGCAGGCAGGTTTTTCACAATAGAACAAAAGTCTTTGACATTTGTCTTGATACATACCTCTGAGTGACTGGCCTTCATTTCTCATAATATCCCTTGCTTAGCAATAGAAACCAAACTGGAGCAGTGCAAAGAATTCTGCTGGAGACTAAACAGATTCAGTTGTGGGATTTGGTAGTGTAAGGACAAGGACAATTCTAATGCCATTCACTGATCAAGTATTTTTGATTTCCAGTTTAGCCAATTCACCTTATTACTTAAAAAACTACCAATTAACCTTGTATCTTTGGCACTAGCCATTAATTGGGCTCAATATTTTTGTATTTTAGCCCCAATTTTATTTTTGAATACTTTTCAAAAATCATTTTGATTCTTCATCTTGGACTAGACATATATTTCATGTTGCCAAAAGCCAGATAGTGTTGTAAAATTGACTATAGGGTGACCAAAGTTCTATAGGACCAAAATTTATCCTTCATTATGTCTGAGTTTTCTGTTCAATGGTTGCTCTCAAAGCTAAATCTTTTTTATGATGACGTATGGTTCTATTGCCCTTTCATGGCCTGTTTATGTTGTATTGAAAACTATCAAGAGATTGGTGTTGATAGAAATCTGATGAGTTGATTCCCTTCCTGGTAGAAATCTGATGGTTTTATTTCTTTCCTCACAAAGAGAGCATTATCCCATTTTTTTTATGGAAATGTAGGTAGTGATTACTCATTGGTTTGTTGCCTAAATATAAAACATGCCTTTATTATGACTTCTGGCTTTTGTGAAGGTGTCATCTTTTGATTCAAATTTAAAGGGTTAAACTAAGCTAGTTAAATTGGCACTAAGTCCAGTAATAAATTATTAACCCCATTAAGCATTCAATAAGAAGGGTGGTTCTAAGGAAAGACCCCTCCCCCTTTACCTCTCTGTGGAGATGACCGTCCTCTTTCGTTTGAGGTATTAAGAATGGCCTTAATTGTTTGTATGATTTATCATAAGAAGAATTGGTTCTTACTGCTCTCTTCACTGCTTCTCCTCTGCCACAAATTGACCTGACACCTCCACGTGTTATTGATGTAATTTGTTCCATCCAGACATCCCCTGAAACACAATGGCTAGATTTCTTTTTCAACTGCACGCATTCTAGGATTAAACACTCCCCTCTTCTTGACACAGTGCACTAAGAATCATGGTGCCAGAGCAGAGGGCACTTATCGGAACAGAAAAGAACACCAGTGCAGAACACGCAGACTAGACCAGTGGAGAGCTGCAGTACTCTATAGACAGCCCCAGCACTCGAAGGAGACGAAGCCTGATGAAGAGCTGGGCTTGAAAAGCTATTTCTACAGCGATGTCTCCAAGATGGTGGAGTAAGAGATCAGCGTCTGTCCCCTCACAAAGCTCCACAGTTAGACAGTGGACACTTAGACACAAAGACATTTCTGGGAGAGCTCTGGAGTTCACTTAGGAAACTTCAGCAACACCATGGAACAAAAACAAACAAACAAACACACTTGAGAATAGCCACACAACAAGGGAAAGATGAACACCTTCATTTTGTCTGTATCACTTCTTCTCCTAGGCTAGCACCGGTCCACAATAGGACAGAACTCCCCAGCTAGAAAAGTGAGGGCGAGTGACCAGGTTTCCTAGCCTTTCCAAGCACGAGACAAAGAACCAGATTCATTTCACCACCGCCACCACTCCTGATAGGAGCAGGTATAGCTGAGATGAATAGAGATGGTTAGGAACAAGGAAGAAGAGCAGGAGCGACCAATATCCTCTGTGCAGTGGAAGCAACAGTGGTTCCCAGTGAGCATCTCTTCAGACGGCCCTGGCACTTTCCACAGCTGGAGAAACTAAGGGTCAGCATGGCTGCTGAAGACCGCCTGCAGATTTCTCCCAAGCTTTGCCCCAAGGATGTTCACGCTTGCTGATGCCAACCACCTGAGTTCTCTGGTCTCTCTTCCTCCACCTACCTCCAGCAACCTGGAGCCCCTGCTTGGAGCCAATTGGTGGCTTAAAACAGCACAAGTGTATTATCTAACAGTTCTGGAGGTCAGATGTCTGTAGCTGAATCCCCTCTGGGAGCTCCAGGGGAGACTTCAGTTCCTTCTTCTCCAGCTTCCAAGGCTGCTCACATAGTCCAACCTCTGCTGCTGTGTTCCTGTCTGATTCTGACCCTCTTAGGTCTCTCTCATAAGGACATTTGTGATCATATTGGCTACATTTAAACGGTGCAAGACAATCTCCCAATTTCCAGATTCTTAACTGAATCACATCAGCAAAGTGTCTTTCACCAGGTAAGGTAATGGACTCACAGGTTTCAAGGACTGAGACTTAAGATATCTTTGAGAGGCCATCATTCAGCCTACTACAGTGGAGTGAACACTCAACAATTATTTTCAAAGATGGAGAGTCAGTTAACAATAGTCAATAAATCCTTCTTATAATCTGTATAGTCCAATGTGGCTCTAGTTGACTCAGATTCACTTGTGGTATTCAAGATTCAAATCTGAGTAAACAACATCCCTGGAGAAAGTAACTGACAACATGGTGTCTGTCAGGCCCTCCTGCCCCACTCTCTCACAGCCTCATGCCTTATGTTCTGTAAACAACAATGTTGCTGACCTTGGAAGCACTGCACCTGCGCACCCACTTGGCCAGGGGCCACTTTTGTCTGTTTCAGTGTATCAGTAGTCTTTGAAGACTCTCTCATGCTGCTGCCAGTGCCCTGAGAGAATGAACATGCCTATAGCCACCATCGGTCCTCAAGCCTTCTTCCAGCTTTCCTGGTTGCACCTTATCTACCCTGGAGTCAGTGAACAGTGTGTGTGGCAAAACAAGAGCTACATAAAATTGTTTTAGTGAGATATATTTTATCTAGAACTCATGTGTGCTATAATGGTACACAATATATTCCTTCATTCAAGTCACTGGTGTAAATTTTGGCCTGCTAAGAATAGAACATTTTCTAGTCAAATAAAGACCTCTTTTCCTTTAAGTATTAAACAATAGCTACAAGTTATTAATTCATTTAATGATCCATGAAGTGTTTTACCATTTTATCCCAAATAACATGAAGGAAAAGTAATCAAACCCTTCACTGAAATGAGTAGGTACTAAGTCAATGACACTTTTCCTGAATTAGCGTCAATCGTCACCTTTAAAATGATATGAAACCAATATGGCTTCACCCGTGCTTGATGAGTGCATATTGGTTCTTGGTGATCCCCATATTCTTTTCTAAAGGTTCACAAACTGCATATTTAAAAATCCAGTCTCAGTTGCTGATTAAAACTAAAATTCAGTTGTTCAGGTCATACCTTCTGACATGAACATGTCTCCCTTTAAAAACTGGAATAGCATATGGAAGTCTCCAGTTTTTTGGTGCCTCTCTCCTGCCATGAACCTAAGGTTCTTTTTACTCTGCATAGTTAGAACCATTTTTGTCAATGTTTTGTCTCTCTGAAGTTTACCTTATTCACCTCACTTGTGCCTTAGGCTTCTTGGTGCATTTCTTATATTCCAGTCATTCTTTTATATTCATCTTTATGTCTCTCTTTATGTCTTTTGTAAAAGTCTTTTAAGAATCTGCACTTAGAGTAAAATACCTATGCAACCACATTATTTTCCTTAGATGTCTTTCCTTTTGCCCTTCTCATTGAACTTTTAAAAACTTTTATACAGCCTGAATTACATTTATAGAATGTTCTGCCCTTCATCATCTATTTTCCCTTTCAAAGTCTCAAGAAAGCATTTTAACAACTGGCTTTGAAAGTCTAGGGCACATGAATAACTAAGCCCAGTGTTCTTTTTCTTTGGTATTAAGCATTTACTGTTACATTAACAATCAGTTTTCCCTTCTCAGTCAAAATCAAGTCCAGGATGAATTGCCTGCATTTAGTCTCTTACTTTCTCAGTAATAAAATAGTCAGGTAGTCAAAAATTTATCAGATGGCCTCCTTTTAGCCAAGTTTAGAGTTCTAACAGATTTCAAGAGAATTGAAGTCTCCTGAAACACCAATATATATCTTTATAATCTGCCTTAAGGAAACATATTTTGTCTGTTGAGGAGGCTTGTGAAACTTCACACAATATCATTTCATCCAGCTGCCCTCTGCCATGCTGACAAACTCAAGTTTATAAACTTGCATAGAGTTGGTAAATTTTTTCTGGGAGGAGCTTCTTCCCATGTCTTCTTTTTGATTGATTTCCACTTGCCATATTCCTGTCTAGAATCTATTAACATCATGCTTACTGATGCCTAAAATTGTTTTTACCTCCTTGACAACATTTTGGGTTCAATTTATTACCCATTTTTTGTGGACTAATTATGTGTCAATATAAGGCCCAAGTATCTTTCAAGATCAGTTTACAGGATATTTTCACATGATAATTCCTTCACAATACCTATTAAAAAAAGAGATATCATTGCATAAAGTTGATGTTAAGTTGAATCTACAAGCCAAAGCTTACCAATAAGAAATAAACAGATTCTAACACATGTCACAGTGCAATATTATAGCTATACAAAATACAAGTATGTGGATGATTTTGATAAAGGGAATTAAATGCAGCCTTGTATATGGAAAATGTTACAAGAAAGAAGATTATTATGCTGATTCCAGCTATATGAAAATGAATACAAACGTATTAACAGCAACTGAAGAATGTTAATCTCTGGTGTTTAGTTTTCAAGGGCAGTTTAGGATATGTTCAAGGAATTAGAACTTTAAAATTGCAACTAAGTAATCAAAGCCATATCATATTTTTATTTGTACAATGAGACAACCATCCAATTGAAGTCTACTCCACTGTCATCATTAGCTGAACCAGATGTAATAGATAAATCAATGAAATTCTTGTTAAGTATTCTGGGACCAAAGGAAAGGAAAAAAAATGATTCATTTGCTATTTTTAGTTGTATATCTCTGGAAAAAGCAAAGAGTTTAATTGGAAGGTTTATGAACTCCTAGGTTTCTCAAATGAAATCAAACTCAAAACTAACCTGCGTCAGACTCATCTGGCATTTTTGTAAAAAAAAAAAAATGGACATCTCTGATCATCTGGCCTGATCCAGTCACAAATTGTGACTCCTAGAGCCTGTAACTCAACCTTTGACAAACACCTCAACTGATTTATAAGCATTCTAAATTTCGAGAACTCAAGCATTATCATAAAAGATCTCATAGAGCCACAAACCCCTAAATCCTGTGTGTATGCTCCCTTTTCATAGCTATTAATAGATTTTTAATAGCTTCATGGAGTCAAAAGAAATTTTGAGATGACTTTCTCCCAAGCAAAGTGTATAAGTATTATTTATCTACAGAGATTGTAGATAAAAAGGATTTTTAAAATGAGATTAAAAAAATGAATCCCCATCTACAACTTTTTCTTGAAGTGCTACAGTTTTCAAGTTTTTTTGACAAACAATCCTTTGCAATTCTTTTCCACTTTTTGTCTCAATTAAGATTTATGATGGAATGAGCCATCTGAAAGACCTATTTACCACACAGACTGATCAAGATCACAATTTGATTGGACATTAACAGAACTGATTTTCTACAGTGATAAGCCCTAGTATTTAATAACATAGAATGCTTACAGTCATTATGGCAGATCTAAAGGTTTTTTCTTAAGTCACCCAGAAAAGTCAGCTAAACCTAAGGTAGAAATTAGGGAGTAACTTGCATCACGAAGGATATCAAAAGAGTTTCTCTTTTAAAAATTGCATTTCTCAGATGGCAGATCTCTTTAGCACAACACAGTCTATGGCAATGAAAATGATCAAGCTTTGTTCCAAGTTACATTGAGATTGTGGACTTCAAACTTGATAATAGTGCTGCATTGAACAGCTTCATGGGGAGAGAGTAAGTGCATTTTGTACCTCAGAGCCAGAGAATAGAATGTGGCAGATTGAAAAAATGGAGTGACAATATTTTACAGCTCTTAATATCAAGAAATAGAATCTATGTTTCCACTCTTTGGATCTGAGTAGTCCTATGACTTGCTTTGACCAATAGAATGCAACCAATTCTGGTGACTGTCCCATAGCTTCCATATTTGCCTCTTGGAATACTCTACTCGCACATAGGGAAATAGGCTAAACTACTGAGTGAGAGATCAGATGGAGAGAGACCCAGCCAACATCAAGGCCCAAGACATGTGAGTAAGATCCCATTACATCCTTTATCCATGACAGAAAGGGAAAGTGATGGAAATGCATGAGTCACTTCAGCCAAGACTGCAGAGCTATACAGTTGGCCCCAGATGACACAAAGAATTTTGAAAAATACTAAGTCATTGTTACTTTTAGTCACTGAATATTGGAGTGTTTCACTACATATCAATAATGCAAGTTGCAATATTATTTGTTATTTCATTAAAGAAGTAGGAATAAAGACAGATTTTTACTAAAGAAGCAGTAATGACATAAAAAAGCACTAGAACATATTTGAAGATAATATCTTATTGTGACAGACAAGACTATATATGATGCCCAAACCCTCCTTCAGGGAAGAACTTGCTGCCCAGATGTAGGAATGCAGTTAGCAGACAGCATCTAACTGTCAGTCCTTCAGGGTTTACCTCAGCTACTGAGAAATGCCTTTCCTAAGGTCATGCCTTAAGTAGGGAAGCCCACATTCAGTGACTTAGTGAGGTGGGACTACAAAGTCCCAGCAGTTTCAGTCCAAAAGGTGAAATGCCCATGAACAGTTCTTGCCCATGAACTCCCCACTGGGTTGTCCAAGGCTTTTAAACATTTTGTGAGAATGTTTGTACTAGAGGCAATTTCCAAGTGGTTGAAGAGTATGGTGGCAAGCGTTAGCTCATACATGATCAGCTTCTAGGTTTACTCTGATAAAAATTCCCTCATTTTGTTCCCTCAAGACTGATACTACCAGGTGTGATGGGGAAGTGATGAACTATTTCTCTACTTATTGGTCAATGACTGCCATGTTCTTGCCAGTTAGGCAAAGGAGGAAGTTTTCACTATTTATCTGGAAAACTTTGTTTTCCAAAGTACAGGGAAGATTTGATAACAAGTCAGACCCTGTCTTGAGACTTGTATTCATTTGTTTAATAAATTAAATAAGTTTTATCATAATAATATTGAACTATATATTTTTTCAAACCATTAAAAGTTTTTCAAATCACTTGATCTTCATAATGACTCACCAGGATATGCATATTTATTCTCAAATTTAAAAAAAAAAAGAAGCTTTAAAAAAACTCATGTCATGAAAGTAGTAAATAATATGGGAAGGATTTGAACCTAGCTCTCTCTGACTCTTTAGCCCATGTTCTATCTGCAAGTTCACTGCCTTTTATAGAACTAAGCACTGACTTAAATAGAAGTGCAACAAGATGGAAGAAAGAGCATGGCCTAGAGGCCTACAGTGAATAGTTCTCCTTAGCATTCATTACTAAGAGAAAGAGAGAGGCAGAGACAGAAAGAGAATATGGCAGAAAGGCAAGGAGAAAAAAAAAAAAAAACAGAGAAAGAGAGAGGGAGAGAGGAAAGAAGGAGTTGGAAGGGTGGGAAGTGACCACAAAGGAAAGACCTAATAGAAGCCTAACAGGAGCAGCAGCTGCATGGCACTTTGAGGAGATACCCCACGTACAAGGGCAAGAGAGAAGCCCCAGCGAAACAGCAGGAGGGGCGAAATCATGTTTAGAATCAACCCCATACCTGACACAGACACACAGAGGGCTCAAACAAATCTTGTATGCACCTGGACCCAGAGGCCCACAGAGACAGACAGAACTGTGTTTGAATGTCTCCTGTGGAGTTGATGATCCTGAGGCTCAGAGAGAGGAGTGAACTTCCCCGGATCACCCAGCTTCCGGATTCAGGGAGTTCCAAAGTCCTCTCTTCTTCATCACTGAATCAAGTGATGCACCATATACAAGCCCTTTCGATGGCATGCTTGGGAAACTTGAGAAAGACCACATCTCCTCAGCAAGACAGTAGGCACTGGAGAGGCGGCCATGCAGTGCTGGAGTGACTGTGAGGAGATACCCCACATCCAAGGGCAAAGGAGAAGCCCTAGAAAGACGGTAGGAGGGGCGAGATCGCATTTAGAATCAAACCCCATACCTATCAGAGATGCTCACAGGGCTCAAACAAATCTTGTGTGCACCAGGACCCAAAGACCCCACAGAGACTGAGGCACTGAGTGTTTGAGTGTCTCCAGTGGAGGTCAGGGGCAGCAGTGGACTGCTGCAGGAGCAGGAGCTCAGGGTGCAGCAGACCTGGTGTGGCATAAGCCCTCTTGGAGGAAATTGCCATTAACCCCACCATAAAGCTGCCATAACTTACACATGACTGGGGAAATAGACTCTTGGAGGGCACAAATAGAATCTTGTGTGCACCAGGACCCAGGAGAAAGGAGCAGTGACCCCACAAGAGACTGAGCCAGACTTGCCCAGGAGGGTCCAGGAGTACAGCAGAGACATGGGTCAGCAGTGGTCTGGTGCAGGGCTGGGGGCACTGAGTGTGGCAGTGCCAGCATGAGACCTTTCAAAGAAGGTCGCTATTGTCTTCATTACCTCCACCATAATTTGAAGTGAAGGGAAGTGAAAGTCACTCAGTCATGTCCAGCTCTTTGTGACCCCATGGACTATACAGTCCATGGAATTCTCCAGGCCAGAATACTGGAGTGGGTAACCTTTCCCTTCTCCAGGGGATCTTCCCAACCCAGGGATTGAGCCCAGGTCATCCACATTGCAGGCAGATTCTTTGCCAGCTGAGCCCACCAGGGAAGCTCATATTTACCTGGGGTCACCATTGTTTGGCCCCAGGTAAATAACAGGGGGGGAACACAGCCCATCCATCAACAGAAAATTGGATTAAAGATTTACTGAGCATGGCCCCACCCATCAGAACAAGACCCAGTTTCCCCTCAGTCAGTATCTCCCATCAGGAAGCTTCCATAAGCTTCTTATCCTTCTTCATCAGAGGGCAACCATACTGAAAATGACAGTCACAGAAAACTAACAAAGCTGATCACATGGACCACAGCCTTGTCTAACTCAATGAAACTATGAGCCATGCCTTCTAACACCAAGACAGAAGGGTCATGGTGGAGAGTTCTGACAAAACGTGGTCCCCTAGAGAAGGAAATGGCAAACCACTTCAGTATTGTTGCCTTGAGAAACCTATGAACAGTATGAAAAGGCAAAAAGATAGGACACTGAAAGATGAACTCCCTAGGTTGATAGGTGCCCAATATGCTACTGGAGATCAATGGAGAAATAACTCCAGAAAGAATGAAAAGCAGAGCCAGACCAAAAACAACCAGTTGTGGATGTGACTGGTGATGGAAGTAAGTCTGATGCTGTAAAGAGAAATATTGCATAGGGACCTGGAATGTTAGGTCCATGAATCAAGGCAAACTGGAAGTGGTCAAATAGGAGATGGCAAAAGTGAACGTTGACATTTTAGGAATCAGCAAACTAAAATGGATTGGAATGGGTGAATTTAACTCAGAAGACCATTATATCTACTGCTGTGGGCAAGAATCTCTTAGAAGAAATGGTCATAGCCATCATAGTCAAGAAAAGAGTTCAAAATGCAGTAATTGGATGCAATCACAAAAATGACAGAATGATCTCTGTTCATTACCAAGGCAAACCATTCAATATCACAGTAATCCAAGTCTATGACCCAACCAGTAATGCTGAAGAAGCTGAAGTTGAATGGTTCTATGAAGACCTACAAGACCTTTTAGAAGTAACACCCAAAAAAGATGTCCTTTTCATTATAGGGGACTGGAATGCAAAAGTACAACGTTAAGAAATACCTGGAGTAACAAGCAAATTTGGTCTTGGAGTACAGAATGAAGCAGGGAAAAGGCTAATAGAGCTTTGCCAAGAGCATGCACTGGTCATAGCAAACACTCTCTTCCAACAACACAAGAGAAGACTCCACACATGGACATCACTAGCTGGTCAACACTGAAATCAGATTGATTATGTTCTTTGCAGCCAAAGATGGAGAAGCTCTCTACAGTCAGCAAAAAAAAAAAAAGACCAGGAGCTGATTGTGGCTCAGATCATGACTCCTTCTTGCCAAATGCAGACTTAAATTGAAGAAAGTAGGGAAAACCATTAGACCATTCAGGTATGACCTAAATCAAATCCCTTATGATAATACAGTAGAAGTGAGAAATAGATTTAAGGGATTAGATGGCAGGGATTGTACAAGAGGCAGAGATCAAGACCATCCCCAAGAAAAAGAAAAGAAAAAGGCAAAATGGTTGTCTGAAGAGGCCTTACAAATAGTTGTGAAAAGAAGAGAGCTAAAGACAAAGGGGAAAAGGAAAGATATACCCATTTGAATGCAGAGTTCCAAAGAATAGCAAGGAGAGATAAGAAAGCCTTCCTCAGTGATCAATGCAAAGAAATAGAGGAAAACAATAGAATGGGAAAGACTAGAGATCTCTTCAAGAAAATTAGAGACCCCAAGGGAACATTTCATGCAAAGATGGGCTCAATAAAGGACAGAAATGGTATGGACCTAACAGAAGCAGAAGATATTAAGAAGAGGTGGCAAGAATACACAGAAGAACTGTACAAAAAAGATCTTCATGACCCAGATAATCACGATGGTGTTATCACTCACCTAGAGCCAGACATCCTGGAATGTGAAGTGAAGTGGGCCTTAGAAAGCATCACTACAAGCAAAGCTAGTGGAGGTGATAGAATTCCAGTTGAGCTATTTCAATCCTGAAATCGAATGCTGTGAAAGTGCTGCACTCAGTATGACAGCAAATTTGGAAAACTCAGCAGTGGCCACAGGACTGGAAAAGGTCAGTTTTCATTCCAATCCTGAAGAAAGGTAATGCCTACCACACAATTGCACTCATTTCACATGCTAGCAAAGCAATGCTAGCTTCATGCAAGCCAGGCTTCAACAGTGCATGAACCGTTAACTTCCAGATGTTCAAGCTGTATTTAGAAAAGGCAGAGGAACCAGCGATCAAATTGCCTACATCCACTGGATCATCAAAAAAGCAAGAGAGTTCCAGAAAAACATCTATTTCTGCTTTATTGACTATGCCAAAGCCTTTGACTGTGTGGATCACAATAAACTGTAGAAAATTCTGAAAGAGATGAGAGTACCAGACCACCTTGCCTACCTCCTGAAAAGTCCATATGAAGCAACAGTTAGAACTGGGCATGGAATAATGGACAGTCTCCAAATTGGAAAAGGAGCACATCAAGGCTGTATATTGTCACCTGCTTATTTAGCTTGCATGCAGAGTATATCATGCAAAATGCCGGACTGGATGAAGTACAATCTGGAATCAAGATTTCAGGAGAAATATCAATAACCTCAGATATGCAGATGACACCACCCTTATGGCAGAAAGTGAAGGAGAACTAAAGAGCCTCTTGACAAAAATGAAAGGAAGAGTGAAAAAGTTGGCTTAAAACTCAACATTCAGAAAACGAAACTCATGGCATATGGTCCCATCACATCATGGCAAATAGATGGGGAAACAATGGAAACAGAGACAGACTTATTTTGGGGGGCTCCAAAATCACTGAAATGGTGACTGCAGCCATGAAATTAAAAGATACTTGCTCCTTGGCAGAAAAGTCATGACCAATCTAGACAGTATATTAAAAATCAGAGATATTATTTTGCCAACAAAGGTCCATCTGTCTAGTCAAAGCTATGGTTTTTCAAGTAGTCATGTATGGATGTAAGAGTTGGACTATAAAGAAAGCTGAGGGCTGAGAATTGATGCTTCTGAACTGTGGTGTTGGAGAAGATGCTTGAAAGTCCCTTGGACTGCAAAGAGATCCAACCAGTCCATCCTAAAAGGAAATCAATCCTGAATATTCATTGGAAAGACTGATGTTGAAGCTGAAACTCTAATACTCTGGCCACCTGATGTGAAAAACTAACTCATTTGAAAAGACCTTGAAGCTGGGAAAGATTGAAAATCAGAGGAGAAGGGGATGACAGAGGATGAGATGGTTGGATGGCATCACCGACTCAACGGATATGAGTTTGAGTAAACTCCGGGAGTTGAAGATGGACAGAGTGGCCTGGCCTGCTGCAGTCCATGAAGTCACAAAGAGTTGGACAGGACTGAGCAACTGAACTGAACTGAACTGAACGAATAGAAGCCTATGAAGTCATGAAAAAGATGGAGAGAATGAATGTGAGAATCCTAACACTCTGCTATGTATGGATATAGATCCACTCACTAAAACTCAAAGTGGTTAACTTTAGGACAAATTAGAAGTACCACTTTACACAACATTGAGTGAATTTAAAGTATTCGTTATCCATTAAAATAGTAAAACTATAAGAGTTATAAGAAACAAATATTTTATGAGCACCAGATCCTTAATGATTCAGTGGAGGAACTCAGAAGATTTGGGGTTGGGGGTGCAAAAAGAACCCCATGATGCTCAGTTCCCACAGCCCTTCCCTGATCCTCTGCCAGAGGCAGAATTTTGGGTGGACTGAATTTCACCTTGCCCTAGTTTAGCATTTTTTATACTCACTTGCTTGCTTCTGGGAGAAGTAATATGCTGCTCTGGCAAAATTTGTCCTCATAGGGCTCTGGAGTCAATTTCCAAACACTGAAAATAATCTCCCTTTTTTTCCTCCCTTAAAGACAGAATGGTGTGGTGTAGGGGCAGGAGTGATCCAAGAGCAGCTGAGCCCCTCCCTGAACTCCCAGAGCAGCTTCCCTAAAAGTCTAAAGCCTCCTACTTGAGTTTAACTCCTAGATTTCTTGAGTATAAAGCTCTTCTCTGCCCCTACATTGTGCCTGTGGTGAAGGGGGTTGAATCATTCCATCTCACTCTGTAGTTCAATAAATTTTTTTGTTCTCTCTTCATCTCCTGCCCCTCCCCTCTAGGGCTAAGTCTCTCTTGAAGAAACGGCCATGCTTCATTTAATCCTGCTGCAGCCAGACTGCTGCAGATGTCACGCTTCTGATGAGACATTAAATCAAGGTAAACACTAATCCCCCAGGCTGAAGCATCTATGAAGACAAGAAAAATGTGGCTTCACCTCACAGAAACACTGCAGTCGATTCAGGCCTCGACTTTGCCTCCAGACCCCATACCCACAGAGTTAACTATAAAGCATTCCCGCTGGAATATATTAGAAGCAATATTTAATTAGGTGAGAAAAATATTTTCACAAATATTGCCTGAATACCCATACTTTTGAGAGTGATAGATGAAAATTAATAAAATTATGCATCAAAAGAGAGTGCTCACATTTTCAACATAAAAGATCGATATAATCTAGATTCTTGTGTGACCTGAGTATAATGGAATGAGATACATATTTTTGAAAAAGCCAAGATGTCAACTCTGAATTGCCATTTCAGAATTTTTCCTCTAGATGGTTTAATCTTTCATATTTCATTCTAATGCACCTGGAATTTTGATGTTACTTAAAAATATAATTCATTCTTTTCTTTTTTTTTTTCATTCTTTTCTTTTTTATTTTTTAAATTGTAAGAGTATGATAACACATTTACCAGGAGACTTGGAAAATACAGGACAAAGTTACACATAATTCGATTATATATTACAGTTTTTTTAAGTAGATAAGATATTTAGTTGGAGTTTTCAATATCAAACTTTCAAAATTCGATATAGTAAATATACAGAAAAGTAGAAGGATATAGTAGACCTGAAAAGCACCGTAAACCAATTCAACATAATTAAGATTTATACAATTTTCACACAATGGTAGGATACAAATTCAGGTTCCCATAGACTATAAACTAGGAGACACTGGAACATATCTAGGGGCATAAAACAAGTGCAAAATTTTCATGGTCTAAAGGTATTGAAATTATAGAGTCTGTTCCTTTATCATGATGGAATTATGTTAGAAATCAATATCAAAAGATATTTGAAAATAACCCACATATTTTCAAGTGCAATGTGACATTTATCAAGAGATCTTTGACTTAGCCATTGAAAGCCTCAATAAAGTTAGAAGACTAAGAAAACACAGGGGGTGACTGCAGAGAAGAAAGTATTTAAATTAGAAATTAATATTAAAATGAGAAATTAATATCCAAGATACTTTTAAACCCCCATGTGTTTAGAAATTAAATATCTACTTTTAAATGATGAATGAAAGAATATAACTTACATTTTTAAAACTAATTTTACCTGCACTACTTATTGGGAAAAAATTTTATACTGATAAAATCATATATGCTGGCCTAGGTCTGGGTTGTCTGCTTTGCCCACTGTTTGCTATACCAGCACCATACTGGTTTAATTCTTGTGGTTTATTATATGTTTTAATATCTAGAGCCCAAGTCTCTTTATTTTTATAAAATTCATTGCTATTCTTACACCTTTATTCTTCCACTAAATAATTTCTTAAAATACTCTCATTCAACATTTGTGAACAACTCCATTTATAGTCGTCAAGACTCTAGACATCAGAGGCAAAAACTCAAATTAAGTCAGCTTTAAAAGGGAGGAACACTATGCAAGAATTAAACCCAAACTGATCATAATTCTATATGGAAAATCTAAAACTAGAAAGTGTCTGGGGAGAAAAATTTAGGAAAAAAATGTCATGGCCTTAGGTTTAGTAATTTTTTTTTTTTTTTACATAGGACACTAGAAACATAACCCATAAAATAAAACAATTGGCAAATTGAAATTCTTCAAAAGTAAAAACTTTTGTTTTTTGAAAAACATTGCAAAGAAAATGAAAAGACAAATCACAGACTAGGAATAAATATTTGCAAAACATAAATTTGATGAAGGACTTGTATCCAGAATCTATATTCTAATCATATAATAATAAGAAAATTAACACAATTAAAAGTGGGCAAAAGATTTGATCAGATACTTCACTAAAGATATGAATGAAAAATCAGCATATGAAAAGATGGTTGATTTTGATTTGAAAGCAAGCTGCTCCTCATATAGCCTGGGTAGCACCACCAGGGTTATTTAATTATGATTCTGTAGAAAATTTCCAGGAAGTCCAGTTTATTCACAATAAATAAAATACTGGACAACCATTTTAAAAAGACACTTAGCATCATTTTTCACTAAAATTACAAGAGATACCTATTAGAACTGCTCAAATTAAAAGAGGAGAAAAAAACATGAAATGCTGGTAAGAAAGGAACAATAGAAATTTTCATTGCTGGTTGAAATGTGAAACAGTACAGCCACTTTGAAATAGTTCAGAAAATTCTTATAATATCAGAAATATATTTATCAAAGTACTCAGCCGATCCCATGTTTGGGTATATTTACCCAAGAGAAATGAAAACGTGTTCATACAAAACCCTGAAAAACAGTTATTTATCATGGCTTTCTTCATATTCACCAAAAGTGAAAGAGTCTATATACTCATGAACTCATGAATAAACAAAACTGTGATATATCCAACAATGCAATACTCTGGGCTTCCCTGGTGGCTCAGTCAGTAAAGAATCCACCTGCAAAGCAGGAGACCCATGTTCAATCCCTGGGTTGGGAAGACCCCCTGGAGAGGGCATGGCAACCCACTCCAGGATTCTTACCAGGTGAATCCCATGGACAGAGGAGCCTGAGGCCTGCAGCCTACAGAATCGCAGAGTCAGACACAACTGAGGTGACTAGGCATGCAGGGAAAAAACAAAATTATAGGATAGAAAAACACATCAGTGCTTGCCAGGGCCAGGGTAAAGTAGGAGACTGCCCAGGGGTATGATGAAACTTTCTGGCGTGACAGCAATAATCTCTATCCTGATTGTGGCAGTGATTATACAATTTTTATACATTGATCAAAATTCATGGAACAACTCATCTAAACAGGGTAAATTTTACTGCATGTAAATTGTGCCCCAATAAACCTGCCCAAAAAGGAGGGGGTGGAATTTAGAGGCTCATATAGTTAAGATACTGAGTGTTTTCTGATTTCAGGCACATTTGGCGTTGGGTATTTAGGCGATGTCCCCTGTCTTTCCTTCCTTCGTGTTGGTTTACTCTTTCCAAGTGGTGCGGCCCACCATTTGCTTCCATTTTACAATGATCTTTATAGCTCATAAACTCAAAACGAATTCCTCTTTTCCCATAACAAAGGAAATTCTTCCCAAAAGACACTAATTGGCCCTACTTAGGCCTCATACCCATTTCTGGCCAATCGGTATCTGATCTCTGGGAAATGAGATACTCTGATTGGCCACCTTGAGTTATTTGCCCACCCTTGGGTGGCAGGAAATATGGCCACATCAGATTTGCTTCATGTGGTAGAGGAGCAGTTTCCAACAGAAAGGGCAGCCAGGCAGACATCATAACAGACGTTCTGACACCCTCCCTTGTGATTACCACATACCAGTGATCTGATCTATCTGCTGCTGTTGTTGCTCAACAAGTCTCATCCAGGCCTTCCTCCCTCAAGCTGTGTTCCATGGAAACTGTACAGCATTTTTCCAGATTTTCATCTTGTAGTTATAAGTTCTCACTTACAACACATCATTTGCTATGGACACTTCTCCCTTTTTTTCACATGAGCCCATGCCAGTGTCTTCAGGGTGGAATGGCTCTTCCATGCTGAGAGACTGACTTTAAGGTAGAAGGCACAACTACCTTCCCGGCGGTGATCTGACCCGCCACTTTGATGACAGCACTCCTAGGAAGCAACACTGCTTTCACACTTGTCTGGTCTCATCGACTCACTAGTAGTTGTCCTGATACAGAGCAAGAGAGGAGAAGACCAACGGGTGAGCCAGACTGACTTGCATAATTAATCTCACTATACACAAGCCCAACCCCGGCACAGTGCTGTCCTAGCTCTCTTTCAACTTCAGAGACTGATTATACTGTCTGTGGATTTTTTCAGCCCCCTCAGGAAGTAAATAGTTATGTTTTGGAAGAAACCTTAGGGACGATTTAGTACAAAAGTCTCATTTTAGATTTCCTGCCCATTTAGGTCACCACAGAGCATTGAGTAGAGTTCCTGTGCCATATAGTAGGTTCCCATTGCTGCTGCTGCTGCTGCTGCTAAGTCGCTTCACTCGTGTCTGACTCTGTGCGACCCCATAGATGGCAGCCCACCAGGCTCCCCCGTCCCTGGGATTCTCCAGGCAAGAAAACTGGAGTGGGTTGCCATTTCCTTCTCCAATGCATGAAAGTGAAAAGTGAAAGTGAAGTCGCTCAGTTGTGTCCAACTCTCAGCGACCCCATGGACTGCAGACTTCCAGGCTCCTCTGTCCATGGGATTTTCCAGGCAAGAGTACTGGAGTGGGTCGCCATTGCCTTCTCTGAGGTGCCCATTAGTTATCTATTTTATGCATAGTAGTGTATATATGTAGGGCTTCCTTCACAGCTCAGTTGCTACTGCCTGAAATGAATCTGCCTGCAATGCGGGAGACCCTGAGTACGATTCCTGGGTAGGGAAAATCTGCTGGAGAAGGGATAGGCTACCCACTCCAGTATTCTTGGGCTTCCTTGTGGCTCAGCTGGTAAAGAATCCACCTGCAGTATATATGTCAATCCCAATCTTCCAGTTCTTCCTGTCTGCCCACTTTGCTCCCTCAGGGTCCATACATTTGTTCTCTATTTCTGCTTTGCACAAAAGAGGGGATAAATGGCTGATTCACTTTGCTGTACAGCAGAAAATAACATTGTAAAGCAACTATACTCTAATAATTTTTTTAAAGTCTGACTTTACAAATGAGAAAACAGAAAACCTGAGAGCTTCTGCCACAAGATCTCGAACTAGTATCTGGGCCTCCTTATCTTTTGACCTGTGCCCTTGCCACTATTTTTGATGCTTTTCTTTTTTCTGAGATTTCCCTCTGGTTAATGATTTGTCTCTGAACTTTTCTACCACAAATGAATGTAAATGTTTTGAAATGCAAATCAGTCAAGGTTGCCACTCATTTAGTAATACATTGTGATATTAGTGTGTTATCCTGGGAGGATGTCGAGTTTAGCGAGCTCTGAAGTCAGAAGGACTTGAATTTGAGTCCTGGTTATAAAAGTTATCATTTGGGTGACATTGGCAAATTATTCAGCCTTTTCTCATCAATAAAATGAGGATAGTAATATTATTCCCTTTAGAGGATATTATGAAGAATAAGATTTTTAAAACATTTAACATATTTAGTATAGAGTCCTTAAAAGTGAAAGTGAAATTCGCTCATTCGTGTCTGACTCTTTGCGACCCCATAGACTATACAGTCCATGAAAATCTCCAGGCCAGAACACTGGAGTGAGTAGCCTTTCCATTCTCCAGGGGAATCTTCCCAACCCAGGTCTCCTACATTTCAGGCAAACTGTTTACCAGCTAAGAGAGTCCTTTACCAGCTGAGGAAGTCCTTACTCCCAGTTTTTACTGAGGGACTGGGATTGACATATATATTGCAGGCGGATTCTTTACCAGCTGAGCCACAAGGGAAGCCCAAGAATACTGGAGTGGGTAATGATAATAATAAAGGACTGCTAAGTCTTTTACTTAGCAAAATTAATATCTTATCAAATTTTCTCATTGGCTATGCTTCTACCCTAGTCAAGAGACTAGGTGAGGAGGGAAGGAAGAATAAAAATTTTTCAGTGGACCTAACAGACTTAAACTAGTGATTTTATTTGATGCTGTTTTAAGAAAATATTGATCTCTTATGAAAATACTCCATATCACTGTGTTGGATTTTGCATTGGGGGCGAATGATAGCTTTAGGGCAAGAAAAACAACTTTTGGTATTTTACTAGGTAACAGTAAAGTTTAATATCTTGGTCTCTTACAACTCTGGGATTATATAGAAGGAAGCTCAGATGAAGATTTGGGAAGCTAAAGGACAGGATAGGACAGGAAAGACTTGCCAAAATGGCACAGGAGTGTAGAGCACATACAGAGTTATTCTTGGGTAAGTCAAGGAAAAAGAAATGGAAAGGCATCTTGGCAAAAAGGTCAAGTCTAGGAGAGCAGCTGAATAGACAGTTGATTATAGGTCAGTGAAACGAAGGGTACTTTCAAGAACAAGTAGCATGAATCAGAAAATTAATTGAGGATCTGAGTTTCACTATAAGGAGCTGGGACAATAAGACAGTGGATCATTTGATGGGAATTACTAACAATGACCCTGGGTTCTAAGAAATGAAATTACCATTGCCACTGAGAATCCCACATATGTCATGCCCAGGATCAGGACTGAGCCAAACTACTGTAAAGTCAACAAACAGGATAGAGGGGGAGTATTTTAGGACAGAATGGGTAGTGATGAAACAGTGTCCCGTTTATAAGAACTTCTTTCACAGTCTTCACATGACAACAGACGTTCACAATCCATATAATTTGAAATAGAAATAAAGAATTGATTGAAATAAAGCATGACTGCAGAATTTATAAAGACATTTTGGTACATATGCCCAGAGGCATCTAAAAATATGGCCATGTTTTGCAAAATTAAGAAAATAAACTGAATACATAAATGATAGAGGAGGCATCGCACTAAAATCCAACTGATATATTTGTAAATTATTTTCAAGAATATCTAAGGCTCTTAGGATGCAGGTTATTTACTGAAATGGGAAGTTTTCTTTCAAGTAACTTGCAATTATTCTATGAAATTCAGAAATGGAAAATTCTACAGCCGTGAATAGTTTTGGAGTCATGAATAATATTAAGAATATGTAAGGATGCCGAAAGGGATACTTTCATTACTTAATACAACCCTGTGTGTGTGTGTGTGTGTGTGTGTGTGTGTGTGTGTAGTAGAGAACATTTAGAAACATGGGTCAATGTGTGGGCATGGGAACTACTAAACGAAAATGGAGTGACTGAATATAAGGCAAATCAGTAATTACAGAGATCATTTTTATGGTTTCCAAGCTGTGATTTATACATATCTAAAAACTTTGGATTAGGGTCTCAATGAAAAATCCAGGAGAAAAAATAAGGAAGAAGCTTAGTCAGAAGCCCCTATACTCATTTCAACCAAAGTGATTCTTCTTTTCATATGAGCTATGACTAGAGATTGATTCCAAAGAACATTTGAAACAAAGGACTCCCGTATTTATCTCAGAAAAATTGTTAAAGATTTAAAAATGAACAAAAATAGATTACTGAATATCCTGTCAAGTACCTCCTTCCAGGTTATTTTATTTGAAGAAGCCTGTACCTTTCATTGCCTTTGAAGTATTTCACAACTCTGTAAGTTATAAAATACAGTAATGCAAAAAGATTCTTGTCCACAGGAAAGAAAATGATTTGTTTTTTCCTGAAATATTGTCTTTTGGATACTGACAAGATAGCATCCATTACTAAACTTGTTTCTTGTTACTTATATGTGCGTGTGTGTTTAAATTTGGGGGGGGGGGCGGGAACTAATTATTGCATCTTACTGGCTCCCTAATTAATTGATAAGTTAAATAAAAGTCTTTGACATTTGTTCATTTTATGTTAGTATGAGATTTATAATTTTACATTTGAAGAGATTATCCTTTAAAACTCATAAAACGTGTGTGTTTAAATTTGGGGGGGGGGGCGGGAACTAATTATTGCATCTTACTGGCTCCCTAATTAATTGATAAGTTAAATAAAAGTCTTTGACATTTGTTCATTTTATGTTAGTATGAGATTTATAATTTTACATTTGAAGAGATTATCCTTTAAAACTCATAAAATAATTATTGGCAGCTATTGATGTAAACACCATAATTCACAAATAAAGAAATTGTATGTCAAAATGACAGTATATTGTTAGTATCTGCACCATGGTTAAAAATCAGATTTCACAATTTCCTGCCCAGTGTTGATGATATTCATCTGAGAATGTGATCACTGATATTTGTAATTTGATGAGAAGATTTAAACTTATTAACATACAAAGATTTACTGAATATCAAAATATAAAGCCAGTCAATTAAATTTTGCCACATATAACAAAATTAGCTCTGTCTTATTTGAGAATTTATATAAATATATCATTTAGACTTAAATAGGACATCACTAGACTGAAAACAAATTATTCTCTACTTCCCCAAGGGAGGGACCTTGTATCAGAGAACTTTTGGGGTCTCATCCTTTTTTCTTCCTTGACACACATGATGGATGAGAGTCACATGTATGACACGCTCCCATGGACACAGATAAAGTGGTCTATTCATTATATACAAATTCCTGCAAGATGACTATAACTTCTCTTACTTCCTTCTTCAAGAGAACATATCAGAAATGGGAGACTATTAAGGGTTTATTCTGAAACATATATTTTAAAAAGTCATTGCCAGAATTGGATGTTTACACAACTATAAGGAATAAATTATCTGAACACATTTCTCATCTCACAACCTGGGGATCTACTCAACCCAGGGTATTTTACCTCCCTGGTTGATAAGCACTGCTTCAGAGAGATGTTAACCTTTCTTTTAAATAAAGGGAGCAGAAGCAGGTATCCACAATGAAAAGAAAGTAGAAATATTAAAAAAAAAAGAAAAAAATATTTTAAAAGAGATAACTAGGATAGAAAGAAAATAGATTCTAAGGGAGAGTCCTGGACAAGAAAGGATTAAAGCAGAGAAATAGAGAAAGATAAAGGCCAGATAATGTAGCCAAACCAAGGAGGAATGCATTCCAAAGTAACTCTTTAAGCATGTTTTGTCTTCTTGTATTTTCTGATATAGAAAGTCTATACCCTTGTTACAGGTAGAATCTTGTGCCCCCCAAATTCAGATTTGAAAGCCTAATCCTTAGGGCTTCACAACGTGACCTTATTTGGAGTTAGGGTTTTTACAAATAATAATCAAGTTGAAATGAAGCCACTAAGCTAGACTCTAATCCAGTCTGATTGCTGTCTTTATAAAAAGGGGAAATTTGTAAATAGATATGCCCACCAAGAGAACACCATGTGAAGACGAAGAAAGAGATTGGGGTGATGCTTCTACCAAAGCAAACTAAGACTGCCAGCAAGCCACCAGAAGCTAGGAGAGAGGTACAAAGCAGATTCTTCCTCAGAGCCTCAGAAGGAACCAACTGCGCTGACACATTGACCTTGGACTAACAGCCTTCAGAACTAGGAGACAATTAATTTCTGCTGTTTAAACTACCCAGTTTGTGGTACTTTGTTATCACAGCCCTAGAAAACTAATATAATTCCAAGGCAGTGGCAATAATTCTCAAGAAGATGGGCCATATGCATAGGTTAGGTAAATGACTTTCTCTGCTGAGGGTCTAGAAACTGGGAAGAATTCTGCAAGGCAGACAAGGAACCAACAACTAAACAATGACTGTCAATTAATGTTAATTCAATGGAAAAGAAAGGAGGAAAATAAAATATTTTATTATGTATATCCAAAACACATTAAAATAATGAGAGGGTTACCAAGTGCATCTAGGGTTCAGAATTATATTTCTGGCAGCACACAGGTCAGGCAAGGTGGAGTATGAGATAAGCCTGAAAAGTCAGACTCTTCCAGCAGCCTGGTTTTCTCCAGGTTTAAAATACTGTGGGGAATGTGACTGCCTGCAGCCTGAATGGTAATTAATTCTCTGGGCGAAACAAACAAAATTAAAATGCATGCTAATTTTTAACCATTTTCTTGAAAGTACGCCAAAGTGCAGCTCTGTAAGTTTTCAAGGGTAGTGAAGAAAGCATTACCATGCTTGTACTCACTTATAGGACCTCTGGCCTTTATATCTCTGCATATGATTTCTCATAAACCTTTTAAACAGGGAAGAAGGGACACACCGGAATTAACAACATTGTTAAAAATCAAGTGCATAAGAGTACATGGAGGATAAAGAAGATACAAATTGGCAAAAGACACATCAGACTGGTAAACCAGTTTGACTATCCTGTGGTTCACAATAAACTGTGGAAAATTCTTCAAGAGATGGGAATGCCAGACCACCTGATCAGCCTCTTGAGAAGCCTATATCAGGTCAGGAAGCAACAGTTAGAACTAGACATGGAACAACAGACTGGTTCCAAATAGGAAAAGGTGTACATCAAGTGTATATTGTCACCCTGCTTATTTAACTTCTATGCAGAGTACATCATGAGAAACNGTAAACTGTGGAAAATTCTGAAAGAGATGGGAATACCAGACCACCTGACCTGCCTCTTGAGAAATCTGTATGCAGGTCAGGAAGCAACAGTTAGAACTGGACATGGAACAACAGACTGGTTCCAAATAGGAAAAGGAGTACGTCAAGGCTGTATATTGTCACCCTGCTTATTTAACTTATATGCAGAGTACATCATGAGAAATGCTGGACTGGAAGAAACACAAGCTGGAATCAAGATTGCTGGGAGAAATATCAATAACCTCAGATATGCAGATGACACCACCCTTATGGCAGAAAGTGAAGAGGAGCTAAAAAGCCTCTTGTTGAAAGTGAGAGAGGAGAGTGAAAAGTTGGCTTAAAGCTCAACATTCAGAAAACGAAGATCATGGCATCTGGCCCCATCACTTCATGGGAAATAGATGGGGAAACAGTAGAAACAGTGTCAGACTTTGTTTTTTTGGGCTCCAAAATCACTGCAGATGGTGACTGCAGCCATGAAATTAAAAGACGCTTACTCCTTGGAAGAAAAGTTATGACCAACCTAGATAGTATATTCAAAAGCAGAGACATTACTTTGCTGACTAAGGTCCATCTAGTCAAAGCTATGGTTTTTCCTGTGGTCATGTATGGATGTGAGAGTTGGACTGTGAAGAAGGCTGAGCGCAGAAGAATTGATGCTTTTGAACTGTGGTGTTGGAGAAGACTCTTGAGAGTCCCTTGGACTGCAAGAGATCCAACCAGTCCATTCTGAGGGAGATCAACCCTGGGATTTCTTTGGAAGGATGATACTAAAACTGAAGCTCCAGTACTTTGGCCACCTTATGCGAAAAGTTGACTCATTGGAAAAGACCCTGATGCTGGGAGGACTGGGGGCAGGAGAAGGGGATGACCGAGGATGAGATGGCTGGATGGCATCATGGACTCAATGGACGTGAGTCTGAGTGAACTCTGGGAGTTGGTGATGGACAGGGAGGCCTGGCGTGCTGTGATTCATGGGGTCGCAAAGAGTTGGACACGACTGCACGACTGAACTGAACTGCACTGAACTGAACTGAAGGGCAGGGATTTTATTTAGCATTTTATATATAGCTCTGATGATTCCATGTTGCAAATAGTGGGAGACTAGTTAATATTTTCATACCAATTTGTAGTTATTACATCTTATTCATAGAGATATTAATTACTTTTATTAATATTTACTAGAAAATCCCTAATGGGAAATGTTTTTATCCTCAGTTATTAAGAACAAAAATGAAGTAGTTGTAACTTGCCGTTGAATTTCCTGACTCAAAATTTGATGCAATTTCCATTAAATTTTATCATATATTATCAGTCAAAGGCTAGATTCCCATATAAATAAGTTCCATTCCAATGTCAGGGCTTTGGCAGGTGAGTAACTTCAGCAAGCCTCTATTATTCAAATTTTAACTCAAATATATTATGAAAATATATATTGCAAAGGAGTCAGAAAAGAGTACCTAAGGATAAACAGATCTATGCAAAATCTTTTATCATGAGTTGCAGTAGTATCGCAATTTCTTATATCAAATGTCTTCTAATTCAAAATTGTGTTGTCCTGCTTGAATAATTAAAATGCATTTTAAAGTTACTTGGGATGTGCATCCCCAATATTATTCTGCTACTTTACTTGCTTTTCCATTTTCTAAATTTTGTTTTGTTATGATCACAACACTTTCTAAGCTCAGTCATTATACTGATTTTGAAAGTTCTCATATAAGTATGAGGCACTCTAATAAAAGGTCATCTCAACCTTAGTGATTTAATGAAAATAAAGTGAAGAAACTTAGTCTTCAAAGACCTGACAGACGTGTCCTTCTATTTCCATTGCATTTCTCATGCTCAGTATAGAACTTAGATTTGCCTTCTTAAAGTCTATCAGAGAAATGCTAAACTTCTACAATAGGTTTGAAGCAATTACTGTGTACATTTTGTACATTTGAACTCTTGGACATTGAATTATATTATCTGGACATTTTATTTATCTCTAAATTGATTTGGCTTTAATATATTATTTTTAAGGCTATTTGAAGCTCTAACACTAGGTTACTTTAAGTTGGGGACTTTCATATACAGAAATAAATATCTGATGGTACAAAACTTGAGTCCAATTGTTGCTGCTTAAAAATCAGTATCTGTGTGTAAGAGAGAAATGTTGGTAGAGGTGAAAATTGTTTTTAATCAGAATGCTAGCAATCTGGGAAGATGGTGGACTAAGTAACCCCCAAAACCATCTCTGAAGATTCTGTTCAGTCATGGAAATTTTTAAAAGGAAAAAGGGAAGTGATTTATGTTAATCATTGGGATAAGAGGTCATAGTCCTCACTATCTCCCATGGTGTGCAGACTTGTCGACTTCTTGTGTTTTTTCTTTAGATATTATCTTGTTCACACAGTTTGTGAGATGGTTTGTGTTTTAGTCTCTAAGTCATGTACATCTCTTTTGTGAACACATGGACTGTAGTCAGTCACTCTTCTCTGTCCATGATTTCCTAGGCAAGAATATTGCAGTGGGTTGTCATTTCCTTCAGCAAGGGAACTTTCCGATCCAGGGATTGAACTAGAGTCTCCTTCATGGGCAAGCATGTTCTTTACCTCTGAACAAACTGGGAAGCTCCCTGGGCTATATTCAATTAAAAAAAAAAAAAGTTGTTCAATTGCTCAGCCATGTCCAACACTTAGCAACCCCATAGACTGCAGCACATGAGGCTTCACTGTCCTTCACCTTCTCCCAGAGTTTGTTCAGATTCATGTCCATTGAGTCAGTGATGCCATCCTCCTCTATGATCCATTTCTCCTCCTGCCTTTATCTTTCCCAGCATCAGGGCCTTTTCTAATGAGTTAGTTCTTTGCAACAGGTAGCCAAAATATTGGAGCTTCAGCATCGCTCCTTCCAATGAATATTCAGGACTGATTTCCTTTAGGATGAATTAGTTTGATTTCCTTGCAATGCAAGGGACTCTCAAGAGTCTTCTCCAACAACACAGTTCAAAAGCATCAATTCTTTGGTGCTCAGCTTTCTTTATAGTCCAACTCTTGCATCCATACATGACTACTGGAAAAACCATAGTACTGACTAGATAGATCTTTGTCAGCAAAGTAATATCTCTGCTTTTTAATATGCTGTCTAGATCAGTCATAACTTTTCTTCCAAGGAGCAAGCACCTTTTCATTTCATGGCTACAGTCAACATCTGGAGTGATTTTAGACCCCAAGGAAAAAAAAAGTGTGTCACTGTTTCCATTCTTTCTCATCTATTTGCCATGAAGTGATGGGACAGGATACCAACATCTTGAATTTTGAGTTTTAAACCAGTTTTTTCACTCTCCTATTTAACCATCATCAAGAGGTTTTTTAGTTCCTCTTCACTTTCTGGCATAAGGGTGGTGTCATCTGCATATCTGAAGTTATTGATATATGTCCTTGCAATCTTGATTCCAGCTTTTGCTTCATCTGGCCCAGCCTTTCGCATGTATTCTCAGTTCATTTTCTATTGAAGCCTAACTTGGAGAATGTGAGCATTACTTTGCTAGCATGTGATTTAAGTGCAATCATGTAATAGTTTGAATATTCTTTGGCACTGCCTTTCTTTGGGATTGGAATGAAAATTGTTGTTTTCCAGTCCTGTGGCTACTGCTTAGTTTTCCAAATTTGCTGTCATATTGAGTGCAGCTCTTTTATAAAATCATCTTTTAGGTTTTAAAATAGATTGACTGGAATTCCATAACCTCTACTAGCTTTGTTCACAGTGATGCATCCTAAGGCCCATTTGACTTCATACTCCAAGATGTCTGGCTCTAGGTGAATGAGCACACCTTTGTGGTCATCTGGTCATTATGATCTTTTTTTGTATAGTTCTGTGTATTCTTGCCACTTCCTCTTAATATCTACTGCTTCTGTTACGTTCATACCATTTTTGTCCTTTATTGTGCCCATCTTTGCATGAAATGTTCTCTTGCTATTTCTAATTTTCTAGAAGAGGTCTTGAGTCTTTCCCATTATATTGTTTTCCTGTGTTTCTTTGCATTGTTCACTTAGGAAGCCCTCCTTATCTCTCCTTGCTATTCTTTGGAATTCTGGAGTCAGATGAGTATATCTTTCCTTTTGTCCATTGCCTTTTGCTTCTCTTCTTTTCTCAGCTATTTATACTGCTATTGCTAAGTCACTTCAGTCATGTCCGACTCTGTGTGACCCCATGGATGGCAGCCCACCTGGCTCCGCCATCCCTGGGATTCTCCAGGCAAGAACACTGGAGTGGGTTGCCATTTCCTTCTCCAATGCATGAAAGTAAAACGTGAAAGTCAAGTCGCTCAGTTGTGTCCGGCTCTTAGCGACCCCATGGACTGCAGCCTACCAGGCTCCTCCATCCATGGGATTTTCCAGGCAAGAGTACTGGAGTGGGATACCATTGCCTTCTCCCAGCTATTTATAGGTCCTCCTCAAACAACTATTTCCCTTTTTGCATTTTTCTTGAGAATGGTGTTGATCACTGACTCCTGTATAATGTATGAACTTTCATCCATAGTTCTATCATAAGGGATTTGATTTATGTAATTCCTCAATGGCCTAATGTTTTTCTGTACTTTTTTTCAATTTTAATTCTGAACTTTACAATAAGGAGTTAATGATCTGAGCCACAGTCAGATCCCAGTGTTCTTTATACTGATTATATACAGCTTCTCCATCTTTGGCTGCAAAAATGTTAATTAATCTGATCATGTTATTGACCATCTGGTGATGCCCATATAGAGAGTTTGTCTCTTCTCTTGTGTTGTTGAGAAGGGTGTTTACTATGACCAGTGTATTCTCTTGGCAAAAGTCTGTTAACCTTTGCCCTGTTTCCAAGGCCCAACTTGCCTGTTACTCCAAATTGCCTGTTACTCCAACTTGCCTGTTACTCCTGTTTCTACTTTTGCATGCCAGTCCCCTATGAAGAAAAGAACATCTTTGGGGGGCATTAGCTCTAGAAGGTTTTGTAGATCATAGAACTGTTAAACTTCAGCTTCTTCAGCATTAGTATTGGGGCACAGACTTGGATTACTGTGATATTGAATGGTTTGCTTTGGGAATGGACAGAGGTCTTTTTTTTTTTTTTTTTTTTGAGACTGCACCCAAGTGATGCATTTCAGACTCTTTTGTACTATGATGGTTACTTCATTTCTTCTAAGGGATTCTTGCCCACAGTAGTAGATGTAGTGGTCATCTGTATTAAATTAACCCATTCTGGTCCATTTTAGTTCTCTGATTCCTAAAATGTCAATGTTCACTCTTTCCATCTCTTGTTTGGCCACTTCCAATTTATCTTGATTCATGGCCTAACATTCAGGTTCTTAGGCAAGATTCTTAATAGCTTCGGACTTTACTTTCACCACCAGACAGATACACAACTGGGCAAAGTTTCTGCCTTGGCTCAGCCTCTTCATTACTTCTGGAGCTATTTCTCTCCTTTACCCCAGTAGGATATTGCTCACCTACCAATCTGGGGAGTTCATCTTTCAGTGTCATATATTTTTTTGTCTTTTCATACTGTTCATGGGGTTCTCAAGGTAAGAATGCTGAAGTGCTTCATCACTCCTTTCTCTAGTGAGTATGTTTTGTTAGAACTCTCTACCATCACCCATCCACCTTGGATGGCCCTACACGGCGTGACTCATAGTTTCATTGAATTAGAAAAGGTTGTGATTCATGTGGTTAGTTTGGTTAGTTTCCTGTGATTGTGGTTTTCATTCCATCTGTCCTCTGATGGATAAGGATAAAAGGCTTGTGGAAGCTTCCTAATGTTAGGTACTTGTTGTGGGGAAAACTGGGTCTTGCTCTCGTGGGCAGGCCATGCTCAGTAAATCTTTAATCCAATTTTACTCTGATGGGCGTGGCTGTGTTCCCTCCATGTAGTTTAGCTTGAGATAGGGGTAAGCCAGCAGACTTCAGCTTCCAGGACTGCTGGAGCCAGTACCCCTGACCCAGAGCAGGCCACTGTTGACCCTTGCCTCTGCCAGAGACTCCTGGACATTCACAGGCAAATCTGCTCCATCTCTTGTGGGATCACTGCTTCTTTCTCTTGGATCCTGGTGTGCACAAGGTTTTGTTGTGTCCTCCAAGAGTCTGTTTATAGGTTATTCAGCTCTGTGGACTATGACTTGTGTTGAGTCAGTGTTTGTTTCTATGCTTCAAATTAAATCACCTCTCCTCCTTTTGCTTCCAGTTGAATAACTCATATCATAACAAGAGGACTCCCAGTGCTCTTCTACTGAATGTCAGATAAGTTTTACCAAAGTCAATATTCAGTTCCCTGACTCCCATTTGGATTTCCAGTTTCCTTGCCCTGTAGCTTATATGCAAATATGAGTTTATACTAGATTGTCTTATTTGTATAGCATAGTAACAGCTCACCTTGCATGATTTAGATTTCTGACTCACATTTGGGGCACCCATTTTGTCTTCCTTCTTCATTTTTTCCCTCTCAGTTTTAGTTAGTCTATTGTGTTTCCAATATCATCACAGTCCTTCTCTGTTCAATATCCTGTGTCCATGAGGGACATTTTTTCCCCCTTGTCAGTAGTTTCTCCCAAGACACAGGCAATTTTAACTGCCTCATCTATTTTGTCTTCTCTTCTGGTCTTTAATTCCTAGAGTTTCTGCTTGCTCTACTCCATTTCATATATGTTAGGGTCATAATTATTATTTCTCATTGTCCCTGGTTTCTAAATAAGAAAATAAAAGTATCCACAAGGTAGCCACAAGTAGAAGAAAGAGATCAAGGTATTTCCTTTATTAAGTGATACCCAATAATTGCCAAAGTACAGAATTTATATAAGGTAAAATATATTGAAGAAAAAAAATGTGTTACTTTATATCCAAGTTGAACTTTCCTCTACTTTCTACAAAGTCAAGGTATTTAGACCCACTTGAAAGATATATGAACTTTCAGAGAACTACTGATTCACATTCATCAAGCTTTCTGTAGTCCAAAAGATTTCATTTCTAAGAATTATCCTTGGTAGCAGAAAAACTACAATACAGAGAAAGTCAGTTAGTGTTTTCTCAACATAATATGTTTTTGCCTTATTAAAGATGTCCATAAAACTCAGATTTACCAAAAAACAAAAGTAAATATTGACCAAACCATCCTTGATATTCCCTTTAGCTTGACTAAACTTTAGATAGATTTCTTCCTGACTATGGACCCTTGGTGTCTTGTGTCTTAAAATATTTAACATATAATTATATATTTTCTGTTCCTTTGAGATATAAATGTTAGCCCAGATTCTTAATCATTTTAAAATGTAGAATGACCTTCTCAAAGATCTGAGAAGTATCTTTTTGAAATGTAACCATGGAGAATGATATTGCTATATTCCTTATCTATAGGTAGGTGAGTAGGAGTCTAGCCAATTAGCAAACACAGATGACATGATCACATTTAACAATCTCCCCTTTAATGTCAGGAAATACTGTCCCATTAGCTCATCCCAACCCCAAGTACCTAAAAATTCTGCCTTTTTATTTCAGTGGAGTGGAGCTCACTCTACACTATTAAAAGAGTTAAAAAATGGAATATTTCTTTCCATATCAGTAAACAGTGGTTATCATAATCATCAAGGATTGCAACCCTCCAACATGAGTCAGTGAGACTCAGAAACTCGGGGCTGAAAAGAATACCTGTCATCTAGTAGTCATCAGACTACAGCCACTCCCTAAGGTGAGCCCTGAGTATACTCAGGATGTGAAAACACAGTATATTGGCCCCAGAAAGCTGTGGGTGCATATCAAAGGATTGATTTTCAGTGAGCCCAGACTCTTGCATCTTCCCATACATAGAAAAACACTAAATTCTTTAACTTGATACATCTATTTTTCTTCTTCTTCTTCTTCTTTTAAATTTAACAATAATCTTTTGGTGCTCCCAATTATCTCCACCTTGTTGCAAAATTCCTATATACTCTTCCCTTGTCTCCTCAGTCTCATTCTCCCCTTATCTCCTCAGTCTCCTCCTCTGGGAGCTCAGTTGGTAAAGAATCTTCCTGCAGTGCAGGAGACCCATGTTTGATCCCTGGGTTGGGATTATTCCCTGGAGAACAAAATGACAAACCACTCCAGTATTCTTGCCTGGAAAATCCCATGGATGGAGGAGCCTGGCAGGCTACAGTCCATGGGGTTGCAAGCGTGAGACACAACTTAGCCGCTAAACCACCACAACTATCTTCTCAGAGATAGTTTTTCAGAGCTATTGGAAGCAACGTCTCTCAGGCTGCAGTCTTTATTTTGCCCCAAATAAAACTTAACTTGCAACTCTCACATTGTGCATTTATTTAAGTTGACATAGTCCAGTATAATATCTCTTGGACAGAATTAATATTTCTTAGAAAAGAAGCCAATAAATAATAGTGGGAAAAACTGGAAAGATTCCTATGTGAGAAAGAAGCAGCATATACATGTTTGGTAAAAACAGAAGGAGCAGAATGATCTTTCCTCCCTTCCACTCACAATTGTATTTATACTTTATTTTCCTGGAATGGATAACATCTAAATGCACTTATATGTGTGTGTGTGTATATGTAGCTTTCCTCAATGGTTCAGTTGGTTATAAATCTGCCTGCAATGCAGGAGACCATGTGTAATACAGGAGACCTGGGTTCAGTCTCTGGGTCAGGAAGATCCCATGGAGAAGGAAATGGCAACCTACTCCAATATTCCTGCCTAGGAAATCCCATGGACAGAAGATAGAGGAGCCTAGAGGCCTACAGTACATGGGATCTCAAGAGTCAGCCAAGACTTAGTGATTAAACCAAATCAAATAAAGGAGAACACAATGAAAAAATTAACAGCAGTGACTCTTGAAGAATCTGTTGATTATTATTAGACTCGGGTTGAAAATTCAGTAGGATACATGCTTACAAACATGAAACTTTTGAAGAATTTGGAAAGATAAATATCATGTGGAAAAGTGATCCAGACATGTTTTATGTGTCCCCAGAGAATGGTACCAAGGTGAATGTACGCAAGTTAAAATGGAGAATGTTTCAGTTCAGTGAAAAAAGAATCTTCCAAAATCCCTAAATGTTCAAAAATGGAATATGCTCCATGTTCTTGGAAGGTAGTGAGTGCAGTGTCAAGGGATATAAAGGCACCATAGTTTAGGAAGTCTTAACTGAAGTGACGAAGAGAAATTTCAAACATCACAAGACTAGGTGAGAGGCAGGTGTGATTTTCTGTCTAGTGTTATTTTTTCTCCTTTTGTTATTTATAATATGGAGAGGAGATTCATATGAAATTAACAGCAGTGACACAGTACAAAATATCTTTTGTATCAAATAAAAGTATTAAATAGTTTTAATACAGACAGGGCCACACAGACACACACACACACACACAATAAAGTTAATTTCCACCATTGAAAAAGTTTTCTGAAAACATTTGAGAAATAGAAAATAAAAACAGATATACTATTAATATAAAACTAGAGAACTATATTCCATTAATCCTCTGTTAGAAATCTATAGTCCTTGAAAGAACGAAAAGGAACACTCTTGTTGTTGCTGCATCTTTTATGGTCATTCATAGCCTTTTAAACTGAAAGTTCTGCATCTCAAAGTTCTTTTATTCACTTTGTCTTCTTAACTGCATCTTTCACCTCCAAGCTAAATTAGTCTATATATCACAGGAAACATAAAGTAGACCAATGACCTTAAGAAATTCAGAAATGGTGGGATCTTTGATTTTCAAAATAGATTAAAAATAGGATGACTTCAGATGGCCCTGTTGAATGACTCCTCTGGGAAAATCAGCCTGAGACTATTAGTGTGATTTGCCCAGTGTGCTGGACTATAAGGAGATTGTCAATTGCCATGCAGAATATACTTTGCAGAAACCTTCTTTGAAATGTATAATAGCTTCAGTCACTGAATAAGAAACTTACCAGATATTTCCTGGTCACCAAATAAAAGAAGTTAGAGACTATAGTGATATAAAATGATGGCCCAAGGCAAGGTTAAAAATCCAAACCAAACAAAACTCTAACATTTATAAGATGTCCTAATATTCACAGGTATACACCTACCCCCATACATTCCAGGACATCCACTGGCCATGAGGTACTGGATAAAACTGATTCACTGAAATTTCACATGTATTACTGATGGGAGATTGTCAATGACATCTTCATCAAGTAACAATTTTTAATTCACTTATTCTCTATATGAACTACAAGAATATATAATTATAAAAGAAAGGGCTCAGAGGATTTTAACATTTCTTTTTATTGCATTCTATATAGACAGGACTATCACTGTGAAATCACAGAACATAATATTAGTATAACATATGCATGTCCTAAAACTTTGTTTTGATGTAAATAGGATGGTTGTCCATTTAAATATCTATTCAATGGCACTGAAACATGTATACTATCATGTAAGAAACAAATTCCAGTCTATGTTCGATACAGGATACAGGATGCTTGGGGCTGTTGCAAGGGGATGATCCAGAGAGATGATATGGGGAGGGAGGTGGGAGAGGGGTTCAGGATTGGGAACTCATGTATATCCATGGTGGATTCATGTCAATGTATGGCAAAACCAATACAGTATTGTAAAGTAAAATAAAGTAAAAATAAAAGTTAGAAAAAATCTGTTCAGTTGATCAAACAAAAATCTGATATTTTATAAAGTAGGTGCCATTTTCTTACTTCAGGGTCTTACCCTAAATGTTTTCTCAATTGCTTTCCACCAAGATAAAAGTGAATGTAGCTCACACTTCCTGTTATACACATCATCAGTTTATACTTAAAACAGAAAGGAATTTTAAAACCTACAGAATGCTTTAAAAATAGTAAAATAATATATAGCCTTGCTATTACTATGAGGTACTTTTGCCAGATTTCACAAAATTTCAAGGCGTATGTCTCTTTTTGTGTTCTACATAGTCATTACTTCTTTAAATAAACAATTCAGATCATTGAGAATGTTAGCTTATAATTTCCACTTTTCTGCTGATTCTAATTATCTCCATCACTGGAACTTCTCAGTGAAATTATGGTGACAATCTGAATGCACTTCAGGTTACAGACCTTGCTCTCTATAACCTTAAAGAGAATTTTCTCTGATTACTTTATGTTACAATTAAGGAAGTATTGAAATTTTCAGCATCAGATCTCTAGCATTTAGGGATTTTTTTTTTATTTTCTTCTTCTTTTTTTTTTTAAATGCAGAAGCAGAAGCAAGGGGGGAAAATAATATAGAATACATAACCAATGAATAATCCCATATTTTTTCTTAAGGTGTATAATTTTCTCTACTTTAGCCATTAGACATAATAGTTTTCATTTTATGATCTCCTGTATTGTGTTAGTTGCTCAGTAGTATCCAGCTCTTTGCGATCCTATGGACTATAGCCTCATGGGCTCCTCTGTCCATGGAAATGTCCAGGGAAGAATACTGAAGTGGATAGCATTCCCCTCTCCAGGAAATCTTCTTGATCCAGGGATCATACCTAGGTTTCCTGCATTGCAGGGAGATTCTTTATGGTCTGAGCCACCAAGGAAGGTCATTGTTGTTTGGTCGCTCATTGGTGTCTGACTATTTGCAACCCCCATGGACTGCAGCATCCCAGGCCTCCCTGTCCTTCACCATCTACTGGAGCTTGCTCAAACTCATGTCCATTGAGGCAGCAATGCCATCCAACCATTTCACCCTTTGTTGCCCCCTTCCCTTACTGCCTTCAGTTTTTCCCAGCATCAGGGTCTTTTCCAATGAATCTACTCGTCACCTCAGGTGGCCAAAGTATTGGAGCTTCAGCATCAGTCATTTCAAGGGATCGTCAGGTTTTGTTTCCATTAGGATTGAGTGGTTTGATCTCCTTGCAGTCCAAGAGACTCTTAAGAGTCTTCTCCAACACCACAGTTCAAAAGCATCAATTCTTTGCTGTTCAGCCTTCTTTATGCTCCAACTCTCATATCCTCACATGACTGGTGGAAAAACCATAGCTTTGACTAGACAAAACTTTGTCAGTAAAGTAATGTCTCTGTTTTTAATATGCTGTAACAGCTTTTGTCACAGCTTTTCCAAGGAGCTAGTGTCTTAATTTCATGGCTGCAGTCACCATCCACAGTGATTTTGAAGCCCAATAAAATAACGTTTGTCACTGTTTTCATTGTTTCCCCATTTATTTGACAGGAAGTGCTAGGACCATACACCATGATCTTCATTTTTGGAATGTGAAGTTTTAAGCCAGTTTTTTCACTCTCCTCTTTCAGTTCATCAAGAGTCTCTAATCCTTCTTCACTTTCAGTCATAAGGGTGGTGCCATGTGCAAATCTGAAGTTTCAAAAAACTCAGAATGGATTTTAAAACTCTATTTTATTTTTTTAAATATTTTTAACTTATTTTATACTAACACATATATATGAAATTTAGAAAGATGGTAATGATAAAACTCTATTTTCTACAGCTTTGGATTTCCAAAGGTGCTCCAATTTTTTCAATGCAATGTCTAGCATGTAAAGCTCTTATCAACATTGCCATAACAATGAAGATTTTATTTTTTCTAATAAGAAGGCTATTGTCTTGATTAATTAATTGAATCAAGTTTTGCATTAAATAGACCAATATTAATTTTTTCATAATCATTTCTGTGTGCATTTCATCTTAAAATAAAATGTGTCCTGAAAGCAAATCTCCCCACCTTGTATTTACAGTAGAACTTCCTTGCATTAATTGTAATAGAATTTCAGACATGGAAATAGAGTGTGAGCACTGTTTGTTAACATATTGGCTAGTGAAACTGGACTCTAAAGTTACTCTAATGAGCAGGTAGCATGTTCAGGGAAAATGATGAGATATTCAAAGACCCTAAATTTTATTTACAGAAAGTAAAAGTATGCAAAACCTAGGGAAACCTGTTAGACAACTATTGTCTTTTGTGTAGTTCTGAAGGTTTAAGGATAATATGAAGTGAGAAGTGAAGTTGCTCTGTCGTGTGCAATTCTTTGCTATCTCATGGACTGTAGCCTACCAGGCTCCTCCATCTGTGGAATTTTGCAGGCAAGACCATGTCCTCCTCCAGAGGAACTTCCCAACCCTAGGATGTATCCCAGGTCTCCCAAATTGCAGGCAGATGCTTTAACCTCTGAGCCACCAGGGAAGCCCCCAGGCTAATATAGACCTTACTGTGTTGTCCAATAAGTAGTCATATATGGTTGCATGCTCAGTCACTCAGTCGTGTCCAATAGACTATAGCCCACTAGTCTAATCTCTTCTGTCCATGGGATTCTTTAGGCAAGAATACTGGAGTGGATTGCCATTTCCTTTTCCAGGGACTCTTCCTGACCCAAAGATCAAAACTTCATCTCTGGCATCTCCTTCCTTGGCAGGCAGATTCTTTACCACAGATCACTGGGGAAGCTGTGTATATAGTTATTGAAGTTTAAATTTGAAATAATTAACATTTCATTTACTTAACAATTTATTTTATGAATTGCAATAGCAATGTTTAACGCTTAATAGCCTTATATGGCTAAGGTTACCTTATATAGTACTTATAAAGAAAGCTCTGTTGGACAATGGTGACATAGATGTAGTTGATTTTATTTTTAAGCCAGGGATTTCTTCCTCAATATTCTCACACATAATACAATTTTCATGTATTTCTTCATCCCACATATGAATATCTAGAGGTCCATAGGAGGATTCTTAGACAAAAAGTGTTTTGATTTTTCTCTTTCTTCTAATAAAAGATAAATCTCATTCTTCATCAAACAGTCCAAAACTCCTTTTCCTGGTACATACCCAACTTAGCTTTAGGAAAAAAAATACTTTCAAGTCCTTTAAAACTCAGGGTGAATCTCTTCTTTTTTGACTCATTTAAACATATCTTGCTGCTTCTTTTATTTGAGAAATATTAGTCACATTCTCTTGTGGCTCAGACGTTAAAGCATCTGCCTACAATGCGGGAGACCCGGGTTTGATCCCTGGGTCAGGAAGTTCCCCTGGAGAAGGAAATGACAACCCACTCCAGTATTCTTGCCTGGAAAATCCCATGGACGGAGGAGCCCGGTTGGCTACAGTCCATGGGGTTGCAAAGAGTCGAACACGACTGAGCAACTTCATAACTTCACAAGTCACATTCTACTAAGACATAATCTACAGAAAAGAGAGATTTTTCTGACAGCTTTACTTAAAGAAGATATTTACTTATTTGTATATACAGTACACATGGTAATGCCTTAGCTTGACAGAAAATATTGGAAATAATCTACCAGTTAGTTCCTGTCTACACATTTTTATCATGTACAATACACAACACCAACTGCAAACTAAGTGAACTATCTATTCATATCATTTATTGCTTTTATTTGTTGTTGTTCAGTCTCTTAGTCATGTCTGATTCTTTGCAACTCCATGAACTGCAGCACACCAGACTTCCCTGCCCTTCACCATCTCCCTGAGCTTGAATCAACTCATGTTCAGTGAGTCAGTGATGCCATCCAACCACTCTGATGACAGATGCCATCCTCTGTATCCACTTCTCCTCCTGCCTTTAATCTTTCCCAGCATCAGGGCCTTTTCTAATAAGTCAGCTCTTCACGTCAGGTGGCCAAAATATTGGAGCTTCAGTTTCAGCCTCAGGCCTTCCCATGAATATTCAGGACTGGTTTTCTGTAGGATTGATTGGTTTGATATTTAATCCTTTAATAAAGAGATATTATTCATTTACTCTGTGGCAGGCATTTAGTTACTCTAAGAGTGCAAAAATATTTAGCGAATTATTTCTGCAATTCAGGAGTTTATAATCTAGGATAAAAAAAAAATTTCCCTAGATATCAATGAAACAATAATGACATGTCATTTTTCTCTTTAGCTACATGTAGTGGCTTCCCAGCCACTTCCCAGTGGTGTTAGTGATAAAAAACCTTCCTGCCAAATGCAGGAGACATAAGAGATGTGGGTTCAATCCTTGGATTGGGAAGAACCCCTGAAGGAGGAAATGGCAACCTACTCCATTATTCTTGCCTGGGAAATCCATGGACAGAGGACCCTGGCAGGCTACAGTCCACAGTATTGCAAAGATTCAAACACAAGCAACTTCACGTGCATGCATTGGATACACACAGTTTAATAAATGATTACAGCTATCTCTTATTGACTGTTTACTATGTTGAAGATATACAAATGCAGATAAACACATGAAAGGCTGCTCAACATCAATAATCATTAGAGAAATCCAAATCAAAACCACAGCGATATATCATCTCATACCTATCAGATAGACCACCACTAAAAAGTCTACAGAAAACAAATGTTGGTGAGAAAATAAAGAAAATGGGAACTTGTATACACTGTTGTTGGGAATGTAAACCAGTACAGACATAGAAAACAGTATAAACTTTACTTAGAAGCATTAAAAATAGAACTATAGCATGATCCAGCATTCTAATTTATTCATTTATATTTAAATACAAAATCATTATATTAAGGAGTTATGTAGGCCCATGATCATTGCTGAATTACACACATTAGTCAACACATTGGAAGCAACCTAACGTTTATAAATAGATAAATGGATAAAAGTGATGTAAATAAATTAAAAAAAAACAATTAAGAGAATTCTGATATGTGTGATGATTTGCATGAGTGAATTTGTTGGTCACTATTCTAAATGAAATAAGCCAAAGGAAGACAAATACTACATGATATCAATTATATATTGAAATAAACAAATAAATACTGTTGAACCCATAACTCACAGAAATAGTAAATTTGTGGTTTAAAGGTATTAGGGGCTGAAAATGACATAATGAGAGTCTGCTAAAGGGATAGATGCTTTCAATTATTATATGATCTTAAGTAGGTCTGAGATTCTGAAGTATAACATGATGACTGATAATTGTGCTGTGTAAATTAGAATTACTTAAATAATATAATTTGTATTTTTAGAAAACTGTGAATTTTAAATATGTGAAGTAATGGATGTTTAAATTCGCCAGCTCTGTGATTGAGAATCCTGTTATAATGTAAACATAAATACACATATGCATATTTATATGTATATACATATATATGTAAACTCATCATGTTGCATTCTTTAAATATATTAAAGTTTTGTTTGTCAATTTGTCAATAAAACTGAAAAAGATGACACATGTTTTATATTTGTCAATTTGCTGTGGGAAAGAACTGTAAGTCAGACAATGAATATTATTGACAAGGCAGACATATTGCCACTGATCAGATATTATTGTGAATGCCAGAGCTTGGGTAAAACTGTTCTTTACTGTGTATGACTTTTTTTCATACCAGAGGTAGTTATTCAACAATCAGTAAAAATTGTATTCAAGGGCAATCAAATTAAAGCCATAGCAGCAAATTATTTTTACCAAGCACCTTATCAAATTGAACATATTAAATACACTTTTGAAAACTTTTAAGATTACTTAATTTGTGAATGAAGCAGCCACTTTCAGACACTGTTGATGGAACATAATCAGTAAGACTCAATTTCCCCCTCAGTCAGTCTCTCCCATCAGGAGAGCTTCCATAAGCCTCTTACCCTTCTCCATCAGAGGCAGGCCAACTGAAAACAACACAGGAAGCAAACCAATCTGATCACATGGACCACAGCCTTGTCTAACTAAATGAAACTCTGAGTCATGCCATGTAGGGCCACCGAAGATGGAGAGATCAGGGTGCAGAGTTCTGGCAAAAACGTGGCTCACTGGAGAAACAAATGCAAAACACTTCAGTATTCTTGTCTTGGGAACCCCATGAACAGTATGAAAAGGCAAAAAAATAGTACACTGAAAGATGAACTTCCCAGGTCAGTAGGTACCCAATATACTACTGGAGATCAGTGGAGAAATAACTCCAGAAAGAATGAAGAGACAGAGCCAAAGCAAAAACAACAACGAGCTGTGGATGTGACTGGTGATGGAAGTAAAGTCCAATGCTGTAAAGAGCAATATTGCATAGGAACCTGGAATGTTAGGTCCATAAATCAAGGCAATTTGAAAGTGGTCAAACAGGAGATGGCAAGAGTGGAGGTTGACATTCTAGGAATCAGTGAACTAAAATGGACTGGAATGGTTGAATTTAACTCCAATGTCCATTATATCTACTATTGTGGGCAAGAATCTCTTAGAAGAAATGGATGGAGTAGCTATCATAGTCAACAGAAGAGTCCAAAATGGAATACTTGGATGCAATCTCAAAAATGACAGAATGATCTCTGTTTGTTTCCAAAGCAAATCATTCAATATCACGGTAATCTAAGTCTATGCCCCAACCAGTAATGCTGAAGAAGCTGAAGTTGAGGTCTATGAAGATCTACAAGACTATATATATATATATATTTTAAAAGAGTTAATGATATTTATTAGCTTCTCAATCCTTGGATTGATCGGAAGAATATTTTCTGTGAAAACAAAAATATGTCAGAGATACTTTTACTCTGCATTATTAATATTCATTTTCAATTTGCTTCTTTCATAAAATGAAAGAAACCTAACCTTGGGAAATCATTTTTTTTTTTTTTTTTCATTTATTTTAGTTTACAATACTGTATTGGTTTTGCCATACATCAACAGGAACTGCCATGGGTGTACACATGTTCCCAATCCTGAACTCCCCTCCCACCTCCCTCCCTATACCATCTCTCTGGGTCATCCCAGTGCACCAGCCCCAAGCATCCTGTATCCTGTATCACACCTAGACTGGCGATTAGTTTACAAGACCTTTTAGAATTAACACCCCAAAAAACATGTCCTTTTCATTATAGGGGACTGGAATGCAAAAGTAGAGAGTCAAGAACCACCTGGAGTAACAGGCAAATTTGGCTTTGGAATACAGAACGAAGCAGGGCAAATGCTAAGAGTTCTGTCAAGAGAACACACTTGTCATAGCAAACACTGTCTTCCAACAACACAAGAGAAAACTTTACACATGGACATCACCAGATGGTCAATATCAAAATCACACTGATTATACTCTTTGCAGTCAAAGATAGAGAAGTTCTATACAGTCAGCAAAAACAAGATTGGGAGCTGACTGTGGCACAGACCTTGACTTCATTGTTTCCAAATTCACCCTTACACTGAAGAAAGCATTTGAAAACCACTAGATTATTTAGGTATAACCTAAATCAAATCCCTTAGGATTATACAGTAGAAGTGACAAATAGATTCAAGGGACTAGATATGATAGACAGAGTGCCTGAAAAACTATGTATGGAGGTTCAGGACATTGTACAGGAGGCAGTGATCAAGACCAACCCTAAGGAAAAGAAATGCAAAAAGGCAAAACCATTTTCTGAGGAGACCTTACAAATAGCTGTGAATAAAAGAAAAGTAAAAGATAAAGAAGTAAAGGAAAGATATACCCGTTTGAATGCAGAGTTTCAAAGAATAGCATGGAGAAATAAGAAAGCCTTCCTCAGTGATCAATGTAAAGAAATACAGGGGAATAATAGAATGGGAAAGTTTAGAAATTTCGTCAAGAAAATTAGAGATACTAAAGATGGACTCAATGAAGGACAGAAACGGTATGGACCAAACAGAAGCAGAAGATATTAAGAAGAGGTGGCAAGAATACACAGAGGAACTATACAAACAGACTTCATGGCCCAGATAATCACCAACCTAGAGCCAGATATCCTGGAATAGGAGGTCAAGTGGGCCTTAGGAAGCATCATTATGAACAAATCTAGTGGAGGTGATGGAATTCCAGTTGAACTATTTCAAATCCTGAAAGATGATGCTGGGAAAGTGTACACTCAGCATGCCAGGAAATTTGGAAAACTCAGCAGTGGCCACAGGACTGGAAAAGGTCAGTTTTCATTCCAATCCCTAAGAAAGGCAATGCCAAAGAATGCTCAAACTACCGCACCAAGGCACTCATCTCACACTCTAATAAAACAATGCTCAAATTTCTCCAAGCCAGGCTTCAATTGTACATGAACCATGAACCTCTAGATGTTCAAGCTGGATTTAGAAAAGACAGAGGAACTAGAGATCGAATTGCCAAAATCCATTGGATCATCAAAAAAGCAAGAAATCTCCAGAAAAATATCTACTTCTGCTTTACTGAATATGCCAAAGGCTTTGACTGTGTGAACCACAAAAAAATGTGGAAGATTCTTCAAGAGGTAGGAATACTAGACCACCAGACCTGCCTCTTGAGGAATCTGTATGCAGGTCAGGAAGCAACAGTTAGAACTGGACATGGAACAACAGACTGATTTAAAATTGAGAAAGGAGTATGGTAAGGTTGTATATTGTCACCCTGCTTTATTAACTTATATGCAGAGTACATCATGAGAAATGCTGAGCTGGATGAAACACAAGCTAGAATCAAGATTGCTGGGAGAAATATCAATAACCTCAGATATGCAGATGACACCACCCTTACTGCAGAAAGCAAAGAAGAACTAAAAAGCCTCTTGATGAAAGTTAAGGAGGAGAGAGGAAAAGTTGGCTTAAAACTCAACATTCAAAAACTAAGATCATGGCATCTGGTTCTATCACTTCTTGTCAAATAGATGGGGAAATAATGGAAACAGTGGCTGACTTTATTTTTTTGGGGGGGGGCTCCAAAATCACTGCAGATGGTGACTGCAGCCACCAAATTAAAAGACACTGCTACTTGGAAGAAAAGTTATGATCAACCTAGACAGATTATTAAAAAGCAGAGACATTACTTTGCCAACAAAGGTCTGTGCAGTCAAAGCTGTGGTTTTTCCAGTAGTCATGTATGGATGTGAGAGTTGGACTATAAAGAAAGCTGAGTGCAGAAGAATTGATGCCTTTGAACTGCCATGTTTGAGAAGACTCTTGAGAGTCCTTTGGACTGCAAGGAGATCCAAAAAGTCAATCCTAAAGGAAATCAGTCCTGAATATTCATTGGAAGGACTGATGCTGAAGCTGAAGCTCCAATACTTTGGCCACCTGAGGTGAAGAACTGGCCCACTGGAAAAAAATACTGATGCTGGGAAACAGTGAACGCAGGAGAAGAAGGGGATGACAAAGAATGAGATGGCTGAATGACATCACTGACTCATGACCTGGAGTGTGAGTAACTCCAGGGCTGACAATGGATAGGCAGGCCGTGCATCCTCTGTCCATGGGGTCTCAAGGAGTCAGACACGACTAAGTGGCTGAACTGAACTAAACTGAAGACATTTTCTTAATGGCAAACATGTACCTACACATGATGCAAAATGAAGAAAATCAGAAAATACATTTCATGACCTTAGATTTAATGAGATTTTTTCCTAAAATTTTTCTACAGAAATAGTCACACAAATTTGGAAAGAGTAGAAGCAACAGTTAGAAATGGACGTGGAACAAGAGAGTGGTTCCAAATAGGAAAAGGAGTACATCAAGGCTGTATATTGTCACCCTGCTTATTTAACTTCTATGCAGAGTACATCATGAGAAATGCTGGGCTGGAAGAAGCACAAGCTGGAATCAAGATTGCTGGGAGAAATAGCAATCACCTCAGATATGCAGATGACATCACCTTTATGGCAGAAAGTGAAGAGGAACTAAAAAGCCTCTTGATGAAAATGCAAGAGGAGAGTGAAAAAGTTGGCTTAAAGCTCAACATTCAGAAAACGAAGATCATGGCATCTGGTCCCATCACTTCATGGGAAATACATGGGGAAACAGGGGAAACAGTGTCAGACTTTATTTTTTGGGGGGCTCAAAAATCACTGCAGATGGTGATTGCAGCCATGAAATTGAAAGATGCTTATTCCTTTGAAGGAAAGTTTTAACCAACCTAGATAGCATGTTGAAAAGCAGAGACATTAGTCTGCCAGCAAAGTTCCGTCTAGTCAAGGCTATGGTTTTTCCTGTGGTCGTGTATGGATGTGAGAGTTGGACTGTGAAGAAAGCTGAGCACCGAAGAGCTGATGCTTTTGAACTGTGGTGTTGGAGAAGACTCTTGAGAGTCCCTTGGACTGCAAGGAGATCCAACCAGTTCATCTTAAAGGAGATCAGGCCTGGGTGTTCATTGGAAGCACCAATGCTAAAGCTGAAACTCCAATACTTTGGCTACCTCATGTGAAAAGTTGACTCACTGGATAAGATTCTGATGCTGGGAGGGATAGGGAGCAGGAGGAGAAGGAGACGACTGAGGATGAGATGGCTGGATGGCATCTCTGACTCTATGGACACAGGTTTGTGTTAACTCCGGGTGTTGATGATGGACAGGGAGGCCTAGAGTGCTACAGTTCATGGGATTGCAAAGAGTCAGACATGACTGAGCGACTGAACTGAACTGAACTGATATACAATAACCATTAAATAACATAACATAACATATCTTAACTAATCATTGAGAACAAGTTAAAAGCTGATTAATATGGAACTTTGACTCATAATTAAACTTTATGTTTTTGTTATTTAGTCACTGTGTCATATCTGACTCTTTTTGGGACCCAGTGGACTGCAGTCCATCAGATTCCTTTGTCCATGGACTTTGTCAGGAAAAAAATATTGAAATGGGTTGCCATTTCCTTCTCTAGGGGATCTTCTTGACAGAGGAATTGAACTTGCAACTCCTGCATTGTCAGGAGAATTCTTTACTACTGAGCTGACAGGGAAAACTTCATGTCCTGATATAAAGAAATGCCTGTGATAAAATTCTAAAAGAAAAGTAAATACTGAAAATGTGTATAATAATGTACATAATATACATAAGTTTTATTTAAGAAAAGAAAAGAAGTCTACATAATATATGTCACTATATTTACTAGGTTATTGAAAGAAAATTCATCTAAGAAGAGTTATCTTCAAGTGAGAAAGTAGACTTCAGATTGTCAATTTTTCATATTATATAATTCTATATTATGTGAATATTAACTTTAAATTTTGATTAATTTTAATCAAAGAGCAATGTAATAGTTCTACATGCTTTGGATTCCATTCTTACTTTGTGTAATGTAATGGTAATAAGTTCTGTTCTGCCAAATTCACAGAACTGTTACCAGCTGAAATATAGCATAGATAAGATAACATACAAAAGTCCTTTGGCAAGTATAAAGTGCCATGCTAATATCATATAGTAGACTCCTTAAAAGAAGTCCATAGCATTTTTGCTCTTTGGAATTAGTGAAAAATCTATGCCAAGCAACAATCTTTTTATACTTGGGAAATATAAAAACTTAGTCCCCGATTTGATGCATGTGTACATATAAGTAGCTTCAGTCATGTCAGACTCTTTGCAACCCTGTGGAATAGTGGCTGCCAGGCTCTTCTGTCCATGGTATTCTCCTGACAAGTATACTGGAGTGTGTTTCCATGTCCTCCTCAAGGGGAACTTCCCAAACCAGAGATTGAACCCAAGTGTTTATGCTTCCTGCATTGGCAGGTGGGTTCCTTTACCACTAGTTCCACTTGGGAAGCACGCCAAGATTCATGCTACCTATTGAAAGTATTTTGCTGTTAAGAATGATTTTAAAATTGTGAAGAACTGATGGTTTCCAGAGAAAACTTTAATTCATTCAATAAATTTCTGGCCACATTTAAATTTCATAAATTTCCCTAGTAAAGGGCTTCATAGCTACTTTATAAAATTTAGGATCCAATTAATACTTAAAAATTAACAATTTCACTTATTTGCCATGAATCTCTTTATCTTCATTAATCTAGGAGACTTTTTACTTATTCCTTATTTATTTTTTCTCTTTTATTACACTGACATTTTAAAATAAGTCAAGCCAATTTGTTCTTAGAAATCACCCAGTTTGGATTTGCCTATGTTTTCTTCATGACTATATATAAGTTGAACACTTTGGTAGTTATGGTGTATAGTGGTGCTTTTTTCTTCTTGGTGACCTTAATCAAAATATTCATATTGTGTATTTTGCACATAATAGCTAACATTGAATTAAATTTTTTGATTAACATGATGGCCATCTGATTTTTCTAATGTGAAGAGACAATTGCTATGTAAATATATCT
>SJXQ01008244.1:5124-44478 GCA_006408695.1 Aepyceros melampus | reverse complement strand
ATATATATATATATAAAATAAGTCTTCCATAGAACATTTGGATATTTTTTAATGAGAATATCAAAGTAAAAACGTGAATCAATGCACACCTCTCATAATTAAAAATAAACAAACACACAAAGAAATAGATAAAACAAGTTAATACAAAAAAAAAAAAAGAGAGAAAGAAAATGGATAGATAGCCTAGGATCTTTCTGTGGAAGAATCTTGAATCTTAGGATAGGCATTTGTTTTTCTTTTTGTGCTAAATATGTATGTTGAAGCATTAGAAATAGATCAGTTGTACTATAGCATAGCATAATGAGAATAGTTTCCATTGTTTATTAATAAAATACGCATGTGATAATAGTAGATGACGTGAGAAAGATCTGCAGGGGGTTGTGATGAAATCAGATTTTAGGACTTCATATAGATAAACAGAAGGTAAGAAGGCAAAATGATTGTCCGAGGAGGCTTTACAAATATCTGAAGAAGGAAGAGAAGCAAAAGACATCTAAGAAAGGAAAAGATATACTCAAATAAATACAGAGTTCCAGAGAACAGTGAAGAGAGATAAGGTCTTCTTAAATGGAAAATTCTGAAAGAGATGGGAATACCATATTACTTGACCTGCCTCTTGAGAAACCTAACAGGAAGCAACAGTTAGAACTGGACATGGAACAACAGACTGGTTCCAAATTGGAAAAAGAGTACCTCAAGCCTGTATATTGCCATCCTACTTATTTAACTTATATGCAGAGTATATAATGAGAAACCTGGGCTGGAAGAAGCACAAGCTGGAATCAAGATTGCTGGGAGAAATATCAATAGCCTCAGATATGCAGATGACACCACCCTTATGGCAGAAAGTGAAGAGGAGCTAAAAAGCCTCTTGATGAAAATGCAAGAGGAGAGTGGAAAAGTTGGCTTAAAGCTCAACATTCAGAAAACAAAGATCATAGCATCCGGTCCCATCACTTCATTGAAAATAGTTGGGGAAACAGTGTCAGATTTTATTTTTTGGGGCTCCAAAATCACTGCAGATGGTGACTGCAGCCATGAAATTAAAAGACAATTACTCTTGGACAGAAAGTTATAACCAACCTAGATAGCATATTAAAATGCAGAGATATTACTTTGCCAACAAAGGTCCATCTAGTCAAGGCTATGGTTTTTCCAGTAGTCATGTATGGATGTGAGAGTTGGACTGTGAAGAAAGCTAAGCACCAAAAATTTGGTGCTTTTGAGCTGTGGTGTTGGAGAAGACCCTTGAGAGTCCCATGGACTGTAAGGAGATCCAACCAGTCCGTTCTAAAGGAGATCAGTCCTGAGTGTTCTTTAGAAGAAATGAATCTAAAGCTGAAACTCCAGTACTTTGGCCACCTCATGCAAAGAGTTGACTCATTGGAAAAGACTCTGATGCTGGGAGGGATTTGGGGCAGGAGGAGAAGGGGACGACCAAGGATGAGATGGCTGGATGGCATCACTGAGTCGATGGACGTGAGTTTGAGTGAATTCCGGGCATTGGTGATAGACAGGGAGGCATGGCATGCTGCGATTCATGGGGTCACAAAGAGTCAGACACGACTGAGCGAATGAACTGAACTGAACTGAACAATGCAAAGAAATACAGGAGGAAAATAATAGACTGGGTAAGACTAGAGATCTGTCCAAGAAGACTGGATATATCAAGGGAACGTTTCATACAAGGGTGGTCATGAAAAAGGACAGAAAGAGCAAGGATCAAACAGAAGCATAATAGATTAAGAAGATATGGAAAGAAAACACAGAAGAACTATATAGAAAATGTCGATGGTGTTGTCACTCATCTAGAGCTGGACATCCTGGAGTATGAAGTCAAGTGGGGCTTAGGAAGCATTACTATGAACAAAGCTATTGGAGGTAATGGAGTTCCAGTTGAGCTACTTAAAAATCCTAAAATGTGATGCTGTTAAATTGTTGCACTCAATATGTCAGCAGATTTGGAAAACTCAGTTGTGGCCACAATTGGAAAAGCTAAGTTTTCATTCCAATCACAATGAAGGGCAATGCCATAGAATGTAAAAACTACTATACAACTGCACTTACTTCACATCTAGTAAAGGTTATGTTTAAAATCCTTCAAACTAGGCTTCAGCATTATGTGAACTGAGAACTTCAAGATGTAGAAGCTGGGTTTCAAAGAGGCAGAGGAAGAAGAGACCAAATTGCTAACATTCTCTGGATCATGGGAAAAGCAAGGGAATTCCAGAAAAATCATCTACTTCTGCTTCATTGACTACCCTAAAGCCTTTGACCATATGGATCACAACAAACTGGAATATTCTTAAAGAGATGGAAGTACCAGATCACCTTACTTGTCTCTTGAGAAATCTGTGTTCAGGGTCAGGAAAAAAGAAGTGGACATGGAACAATTGGCTGGTTCCAAATTGAAAAGGAGTACAAAAAAGCTATACATTGTCACCCTGCTTATTTAATGTCTATGTAGAATACATCATTCAAAATGCAAGGTGGGATGAATCCCAAGCTGGAATCAAGATTGCCAGAAAAGATATCAGCAGCCTCATATATGCAGATGATACCATTCTAATGGCAGAAAGTAAAGAGGAAATAAAAAGAGAATCTTGATGAAGGTGAAAGAAGAGAGTGAAAAAAACTGGTTTGAAACTCAACATTAAAAAAATCTAAGGTCATTGCATATGGCTCCATCCTTCACGGCAAATAGAAGGAAAAAGTGTAAGCAGGGACAGATTTTGTTCTCAGCTCCAAATTCACTGTGGACAGTTAATTTAATTTCATGCACACATGAAATTAAAAGACACTTGCCCCTTGGTAGGAAAGCTTTGACAAACCTAGAGAGCATATTAAAAAGTAAAGACATCACTTTGCTCAGAAAAGTCCACACACAGAGGAGCCTAGTGGGCTGCCATCTATGAGGTTGCATAGAGTCGGACACAACTGACGCGACTTAGCAACAGCAGCAACATCATCAATTCTTCAGAGCTTATTGTCATGATTTAATTGAACTAAGTACTCTTTGAACAGCCATTTAAAAAAAGGAAGAGAGTCTTCTGTATTGGGCACTGAGCAAAAAAGAGGATATAGAAAGGTTGTAATACCTCCTCCCTATGTATTTTCATTCTCTGTTCCAATTTAGATGATTTTTAGCATATCCACATCCTCGGGGCAGATATGGTCATCAAGATATATGATGCTAATGACCTTCTGGTAACATAACTTTACCATCTGAATCTGAACATTTTTATGGACTGTGCCCTTTATTATTTTAAGGGTAAGATAAGATGAAGAGAACAAGATATTTCATAGAGGAAAATCCCTAATATACCCACCGACATCTGCTTTGTCCTTCTTTATTTAAAGTTCAATAAGCCTAATCAATACATACAAATTTTTAGGGCTTCCCTGGTATCTCAGTGGTAAATAATCTGCCTGCCTTGCAGGAGACATGGGTTCAATCCCTGATTCAGGAAGATCCCACATACCACAGAGCAATTAAACCAGTGCATCACAACTATTGACCCTCTGCTCTAGAGCCTGCAAAATGCAACTACTGAGCCTACACCACAACCACTGAAGCCTGTGTATCCTAGAACCTGTGCTTCACAAAAAGAGAAGCCACCACAATGAGAGGCCCATGCACATCAACCTCAGAGTAGCCCCTGCTCTCCGCAAACAGAGAAAGCTTGCACAGCAAGGAAGACCCAACACAGCCAAAAATAATAAATAAAATTATAATTAAAAAATAGTCTTTAGTTTCATGCTTTGGAATGTCCCTGTCTCCTGAGAACCAGGAAGGAAATAAGATGATCTAGAATTACAGTCATAGAAGTTTAAAACTCAAGAGTATAAGTCATCTAACCTGATACTTTGGCTTCACAAGTGAAAAAAGTAAGACACAGAGAGGTTAAAGTAACCTTTCTAAGATCTCTGTAACTTTTCCAGGTTCTCCATAACAGATTCCTTACTCTCTCCTTATTAAAAAATTATTCATTCACATAGCATTATCAGGTGTCATTATAGCTCCTCCCAATAGAGTGGGTGACAGTATATTTTTTCCACCTCATTGATGTTGGCCTTGGCCATGTGACTTGTCAATAAAATATTAGTATTAGCTTAAACTTTAAAAAAAAAAAAAGAAAAAAGAAAAGTCCACACAGCCAAGGTATGGTTTTTCCATTAGTCATCTACAGATGTGAGAGTTGGGCCATAAAGAAGGCTGAGCACCGAAGAATTGATGCTTTTGAATTGTGCTGCAGGAGAAGACTTTTGAGAGTCCCCTGGACTTCAAGGAGATCAAACCAGTCAGTCCTAAAGTAAATCAACCCTGAATATTCTTTGGAAAGACAGTTGCCTAAGCTGAAGTTCCAATATTTTGACTACCTGATGTGAAAAGCAGATACATTTGATGCATTTTGATCACCTGATGTGAAAAGCAGATGAAGTTCCTGATACTGGGAAGACTGAAGGCAAAAGAAGGGAAAAACAGGCTGAGATGGTTAGATATCATCACCAACTCAATGGACATGAATTTGAGCAATGTTCAGGAGATAGTAGAGGACAGAGGAGGCTGTCTTGCTGCAGTCCATGAGGCTGCAAAAAGTCAGGCACAACTTAGCAAAGGAACAACAACAATGAATAAACAGTGAAAATTAGATTTACAGTATTGTCTGTATAAAGCAAAAATTAAAGGCACAGTTAACATTGTTTTTCACTTAAGTTGTTGTTGTTCAGTTGCTCAGTCATATCTGACTCTTTGTGACTCCATGGACTGCAGCATGTCAGGCTTCTCTGTCTTTCACCATCTCCTGGAGTTTACTCAAACTCACATCCATTGAGTCAATTATGCCATCCAGTTATCTCATCCTGTAATGCCTCCTTTTCTTCCTGCCCTCAATCTTTCCCAGTTTCAGGGTCCTTTTGAGTGAGTCAGCTCTTTGTATAAGGTGGCCAAAATATTTTTAATCAGTAAAAGTGGAATTTACGAGGAAGATAGTTACTATATAGGTTTAGTTCACCTGCATAACAGATGACCACATGACATTTTGTTGAAGATATGAAAAGTTATAAGGACTTCCCTGGTGGCTCAGACAGTAAAGCGTCTGTCTGCAATGCGGGAGACCTGGGTTCGATCCCTGGGTTGGGAAGATCCACTGGAGAAGGAAATGGCAATCCACTCCAGTGCTATTGCCTGGAAAATTCCATGGACAGAGGAGCCTCATAGGTTACAGTCCATGGGGTCGCAAAGAGTCGGACACGACTGAGCGACTTCACTTCATGAAAAGTTAGTGATTACTCATAACTAGAACAATAGGATTGCAAAGCCATAAAAATTTTTTTTTTGCTACCATTTGAAGAGAGAGAAATTGTGTAACCATGGATGTGTTTATATGCTTTGAAGCAAGAATGATGAAGAGGAGAATGGAGATTAGTGCATTGATCCTTGGGCCAGGAACCTACCTCAACATAATAAAAGCTATAATGACAAACCCACAGCAAACATTCTCCTCAACGGTGAAAAATTGAAAGCATTTCCCCTAAAGTCAGGAACAAGACAAGGGTGCCCACTTTCACCACTACTATTCAACATAGTTCTGGAAGTTTTGGCCACAGCAATCAGAGCAGAAAAAGAAATAAAAGGAATCCAGATTGGAAAAGAAGAAGTAAAGCTCTCACTGTTTGCAGATGACATGATCCTCTACATAGAAAACCCGAAAGACTCCACCAAAAAATTACTAGAGCTAATCAATGAATATAGTAATGTTGCAGGATATAAAATCAATACACAGAAATCCCTTGCATTCCTATACACTAATAATGAGAAAGTAGAAAAAGAAATTAAGGAATCAATTCCATTCACCATTGCAACGAAAAGAATAAAATACTTAGGAATATACCTACCTATCCCTAAAGTCAGGAACAAGACAAGGGTGCCCACTTTCACCACTACTATTCAACATAGTTCTGGAAGTTTTGGCCACAGCAATCAGAGCAGAAAAAGAAATAAAAGGAATCCAGATTGGAAAAGAAGAAGTAAAGCTCTCACTGTTTGCAGATGACATGATCCTCTACATAGAAAACCCGAAAGACTCCACCAGAAAATTACTAGAGCTAATCAATAAATATAGTAAAGTTGCAGGATATAAAGTCAACACACAGAAATCCCTTGCATTCCGATACACTAATAATGAGAAAGTAGAATAAGAAATTAAGGAAACAATTCCATTCACCGTTGCAACGAAAAGAATAAAATACTTAGGAATATATCTACCTAAAGAAACTTTTATATAGAAAACTATAAAACACTGGTGACAGAGCTCCCCTTTTCATCCCCCTATTTTAGCATATCTTATACTTAAAGCAACTCTTATTACCTCGAATGTACCAACTGTACTCTACCTCTAAAAAGTCCACTCAACATTTGGGTTTAGGATTCTCTTTTACATCTCAAATTATGTGTGGAATTAAGAGAAATGATGAATTATTTATCTGAATTAGATTGTGAACATACAGAAACATTGGTTTGTTTCGTTTAAATTGTGAATGCAATATATATATTTTTTTAATCTCTTAATCATGTCAATTAGCTCTCAGTATAGGCTCTGCTTCACTAACTCTCATTTTGATTACATTAGTACCTTCATTTCTCTTCCAGTTATCAGATCTATAAAGTACAAAAAAAAAATGCGAATGAAACTATTTGAAATGGTAGGTCAAATAACCTGAAAGATATAAGGGAGATTATGTAGGCTCTAGGTAATCATTTGAGGGAGTTAAATCTCCTTAGAAAGAGGCAAAAATTGCTTAATATTTTGGACTATCAGTTGAAGGACATAAGATTGTTTAGAGAATAATCAAATGATAATGCCAAAAATAAAATATGGACTGCAGGACAGCATAGCAACTGAAATGAAATTTTACCTTATAAAGATTTTTTTGTTTACTACACATGATTTGGGGATAGAAATGATACTCCAATATAGGATACACATCTATTCTGAGGTAACATAAGTTCTAAATTAAAAATAAAACAAACCTGATCAGTGGGATTATTTACTTATTATAACTAAGAAAATGTAAGTCAAACATAATAAAACACTCTCAACTCAGTTCATTAAAATTAAAGCTACCTGTGGCATGCTACTGAAATTAATCGAAGGAGCCCCAGAATCATCTGATGTTTTAGATTCAGGCCAAGAAAAGCTTTGCCAAAAAAGGTCCATATAGTCAAAGCTATGGATTTTCCAGTAGTCATGTATGGATGTGAGAGCTGGACCATAAAAAAGGCTAAGCACTGAAGAATTGCTTCTAACTGTGGTGCTGGGAAAGACTCTTGAGAGTCCCTTGGAATGTAAGAAGATCAAACCAGTCAAATCCTAAAGGAAATCAATCCTAACTATTCATTGGAAGGACTGATGCTGAAGCTGAAGCTCCAATACTTTGGCCAACAGATGTGAAGAGTTGACTCATTGGAAAAGTCCCTGATGCTGGGAAAGATTGAAGGCAGGAGAAGAAGGGGACAACAGAGGATGAGATGGTTGGAGGGCATCACCGACTCAATGTACATGAGTTGAGTAAACTCCGGGACTTGGTGATGGACAGGGAGGCCTGGCATATTGCAGTCCATGGGGTCGCAAAGAGTTGGACATGACTGAGTGACTGAACTGAACTGAATTCCCTGAATCTTTGTAAATGCATTTTCCCACTTCCTGGTATTCCTATCTCTCTCTTATTCTTTCTCATTCTTTTGTAGGAACAGCTTCATTAATTCCCCATGTAAATGTCAGTTCCTCAAAGAAGCTTTGGAGTAAAGATTCAGAGACTGTGATATACCATTGCCCTCTTTGAGCAAAACCAAATGAATGCCTCTGCCCCATGGCACATGAGAAAGCATTTGCATCACTAGAGACCCGAAAATCAGATCTCATAATTGTGCTGTAGTGCAGCATAACCAATATTGAATGAGAACAGAAATGTACTGGAAATGGAGGTGGGCAGAAAGGAATACAATCTGACAAGAGTGAGTTATTATGGCTGGAGGGTAATAAATAGAAAAGTTTGTTGAAGAGTGAAAAGTTAGAAAGGCAGTAACTACATATTGGGTCTTTGTGTATTTTACAACGTTCTTCAGCTGCACTGATCCAAGCATAAGATGACATTTGAAAGTTTAAAAAACACAATAGCAATAAACCCATGAAATAAAAAGTGACTATATAACTTAAAAATAACAGCAAAATTAAATTTAAACAATGTTCTGATGACTGTTTCTAAAATATCTTCTATTCCCTCTTAAGAAAAATTTTTGAAAGAGGAAGAAATCAAAAACGGAAAAGAAGATATTTCAGGCTCTTAATCTAAGAGTTTCCAAACCATCACTTTTGGTTTAATCTGAAATTTTTTATACTTTTTTTTTTATATTGAGGAATAACTCACATATAACCTTATGTTTGCTAGAGGTAAACAACGGGATGATTTGATATTTGTATATATTACAGAATGATCAAAACAATAAGTCTAGTTAACGTCTGTCAACAGACATAGTTACAAAAAGAATTTAGTTTCCATTTTTTAAATAACAATACATGGTGTTCTGAAAATTTTTTTACTACCACAATGTTCAGAGAAGGCAATACTTTAAAAATTCTTTTTCTTTCTTTTTTTTTTTTTTGTTTGGTGGTTGTTTCAGGGCAAAATTCTTTGTGTAAAAGAACAAGATGGCAGAGGTGTAGGTGGACATGAAGTACATCTCTTTCCATGGATACATCAGGAATATACCGTCAGACACTGTCAGAAGTGCATGCAGAACACCAGCAGAGAGAGGACAGAAGTACCTGACCAAGGGAAAAGAATATACAGAAACATGCAAAACTTGGTAGGATGAAGGAACAAGGGGGAAAAACAGGAGTGTTACTAGGACTGGACCTGCCCTCAGAGGGTGGGGGAACTGAGGTAGGGGGTCCAATACCCACAGCGGGGCAATTGTCTGAGTCAGAGGAAAAACACTTAAGGCTGAGAGTGAAACAGCTGATCTGTGGCAGCCTAAATGGAGTGAGAATCAGATAGTCCTTGCTGCAGCCATCCGTACCCCAGACAGGAATGCAGGTCCCTGAGAAGACACAGAGAGAGGCTGGGAGCTGGAGCTTAGGGATTGTGGAGCAGTCTCATGGTGAGGGCTGTTGTGGACTGTGGAGAAGATGGACCTAGGGGATGTGAGGGGGTAGACTGGTGGGAGATGCCTGTGGAGGAAAGCCAGGAAGCCAAGGAAGCAAGGCGATACTACTGCGTCAGTGTAGGAGGTGGAGCCACATCATAGCTTCTCTCTCCCCACACGCCAGCATCAGCAGCTGAACACAAAGAGGCTGGCCTGTCCAGTGCCTGATACACAGGACTACAGAGTAGGACCTCACCCAGGGTGCCCCTTTAAGTGCCTGATGCAAGTAGGACCTCAGCCAGAGTGGCCCCTCTATCTGCCTGATAAGCCAAACAGAGAAGGACCCCAGACAAGGGAGCCCTCTAAGTGTCTGAATCAGGGAGCTATGGAGAAAGACTAGCCAAAGGGACCTTCTGATCACCAGCTGCCAGAGGCTCAAAGAAAGATTCTGTTGTGCCTTAATTCCTGCAGCTGAGGCAGTCCATGTCCCTGCACACTTAGTGCCAAAGGGTCCCCACGACCCAAGCAGCAGTGCCACCTTCACGCTCAACCCTCACTGCGGCAGAGCTGCCGAAGGCAAAAAGAAAAAAGTCTTGGATCTATGCAGGCAAAGCCACTTCAGTCGTGTTCAACTCTTTGCAACTCTGTAGACTGTGGCCTGCTGGGATTCTCTGTCAAGCGGTTTCTCCAGGCAAGAATGCTGGAGCATATCGGCCAATACTGGTTGCCATAGCCTTCTAGAGCACTATATTTCCTGCTGCCCTAGCTGCCAATGCTCCTGAGTACCTAGTGCTGCCAGAACCCCTGTGACCCAAGCAGCTGCGTTACCTCCACAACAGGCCTTCACTGGGGCAAACCCAAGTCCTCCAGGGCAGCCTCAGGAGCAAACCCAGTGGACGACCCACATGCAGAGGTGGAAGTAAAACCACAATTGAAACCCAGGGACAGTGTGGCTAAGGAAGAGCACCCAAAACCTTCCCACCAGCTGTACAAGCAACAGATTAAATCCACATGATCAACTAGGCAGACTCTGAGTCCAATATATAAAAGGCCATTGAGAGCTCCCACAAATAAAATGCACTAGTTCTGATGGCTGTGGACATTGGTGTAAGAACATACAGGGGTAGGACCAGATTAGAATCTGAGCTGCCCCCAAAAGAGGTCCAGAGATCAGCACAGTGTTGGAGGACTGTGAGATGAACTGTGATTCCCAGTGAGGGAGGGCTCACAAAGCAGTGACTCAAGAAAAACATTTATTATTCTTATGTTTTGACTGTGGAAAATGCTTAAAGAGATGGGAATACCAGACCACCTGACCTGCCTCTTGAGAAATCTGTATGCAGGTCAGGAAGCAGCAGTTAGAACTGGACATGGAACAACAGACTGATTCCAAATAGGAAAAGGAGTACATCAAGTCTGTATATTGTCACCCTGCTTATTTAACTTCTATGCAGAATACATCACGAGAAACGCTGGACTGAAAGAAGCACAAGCTGGAATCAAGATTGCCAGGAGAAATATCAATAACCTCAGATATGCAGATGACACCACCTTTATGGCAGAAAGGGAATAAGAACTAAAGAGCCTCCTGATGAAAGTGAAAGAGGAGAGTGAAAAAGTTGCCTTGAAACTCAACATGCAGAAAACTAAGATCATAGCATCTGGTCCTATAACTTCATGGCAAATACATGGGGAAATAGTGGAAACAGTGAGAAACTTTATTTTGGGCGGCTCTCAAATCACTGCAGATGATGACTGCAGCCATGAAATTAAGAGACGCTTGCTCCTTTGCAGAATACATCACGAGAAACGCTGGACTGAAAGAAGCACAAGCTGGAATCAAGATTGCCAGGAGAAATATCAATAACCTCAGATATGCAGATGACACCACCTTTATGGCAGAAAGGGAATAAGAACTAAAGAGCCTCCTGATGAAAGTGAAAGAGGAGAGTGAAAAAGTTGCCTTGAAACTCAACATGCAGAAAACTAAGATCATAGCATCTGGTCCTATAACTTCATGGCAAATACATGGGGAAATAGTGGAAACAGTGAGAAACTTTATTTTGGGCGGCTCTCAAATCACTGCAGATGATGACTGCAGCCATGAAATTAAGAGACGCTTGCTCCTTGGAAGAAAAGTTATGACCAACCTAGACAACATATTAAAAAGCAACTTATAAAGCTCAATTCCAGAAAAATAAATGATCCAATCAAAAAATGGGCCAAAGAACTAAATAGACATTTCTCCAAAGAAGATATACGGATGGCTAACAAACACATGAAAAAAGATGCTCAACATCACTCATTATCAGAGAAATGCAAATCAAGACCACAATGAGGTACCATTTCATACCAGTCAGAATGGCCATGATCCAAAAGTCTACAAGCAATAAACGCTGGAGAGAGTGTGGAGAAAAGGGAACCCTCTTACACTGTTGGTGGGAATGCAAACTAGTACAGCCACTATGGAAAACAGTGTGGAGATTCCTTAAAAAACTGCAAATAGAACTGCCTTATGACCCAGCAATCCCACTGCTGGGCATATACACTGAGGAAACCAGAATTGAAAGAGACATGTGTACCCCAATGTTCATCACAGCACTGTTTATAATAGCCAGGACATGGAAGCAACCTAGATGCCCATCAGCAGATGAATGGATAAGAAAGCTGTGGTACATATACACAATGGAATATTACTCAGCCATTAAAAAGAATACATTTGAATCAGTTCTACTGAGGTGGATGAAACCGGAGCTGATTATACAGAATGAAGTAAGCCAGAAAGAAAAACACCAATACAGTATACTAACACATATATACGGAATTTAGAAAGATGGTAATGATAACCCTCTATGCGAGACAGCAAAAGAGACACAAATGTAAAGAACAGACTTTTGGACCCTGTGGGAGAGGGAGAGGGTGGGATGATTTGGGAGAATGGCATTGAAACATGTATACTATCATGTAAGAATGAAAAACTAGTCTATGTTTGATACAGGATACAGGATGTTTGGGGCTGGTGCACTGGGGTGACCCAGAGAGATGATATGGGGAGGGTGGTGGGAGGGGGGCTCAGGGTTGGGAATTCATGTGCACCTGTGGTGCATTCATGTTAATGCAGGGCAAAACCAGTACAGTATTATAAAGTAAAAACTAAAATTAAAATTAAAAAATAAATAAATAAAAAGAAGAGACATTACTTTGCCAACAAAAGTCTGTCTTCAAAGCTATGGTTTTTTCAATAATCATGATGGATGTGAGAGTTGTACTATAAAGAAAGATGAGTGCCAAAGAATTGATGCTTTTGAATTGTGGTGTTGGAGAAAACTCTTCAGAGTCCCCTGGACTGCAAGGATATCCAACCAGTCCATCCTAAAGGAAATGAGTCCTGAGTATTCATTGGAAGGACTGATGCTGAAACTGAAACTACAATACTTTCACCACCTGATGTGAAGAGCTGACTCATTTTAAAAGACCCTGATGCTGGGTAAGATTAAAGGCAGGAGGAGAAGGGGATGATAGAGGATGAGATGGGTGTATGGCATCACTGACTCAATGGACATGAGTTTGAGTAAGCTCCAGAAGTTGGTGATGGACAGGGAGGCCTGGAGTGTTGCAGTCCATGGGGTCACAAAGAGTTGGACACGACTGACTGAACTGAACTGAACTAATGGAGAAACAGACATAGAGACTAGACTTATGGACATGGGAAGAGGGGAGGACAGGGTGAGATGTATGGAGAGAGTAACACGGAAATTTACATTACCATACATAAAATAGATAGCCAATGAGAATTTGATGTATGGCTCAGGAAACTCAAATACAGGAGCTCTGTATCAACCTAAAGATATGGGATGGGGAGGGAGATGGGAAGGAGATTCAAAAGGGAGGGGATATATGTATACCTATGGCTGATCCATGTTGAGGTTTGACAGAAAACAACAAAATCTTGTAAAGCAATTATCCTTCAATTAAAAAATAAATATTTTTTAACTCTTTGAGTAAAATAAAGGAAATTCTGCTACCCAGAATGCTCTTTTCTGTCTTTGCTTAGCTAATTTCTACTCCATTTAAGGTGTCAAATCAAATATCATTTTCACTAAGAGAGGCTTTCCCTGAGCAATTTGTCAACATTTTGGTCTATCTGCAATGTTCTTTTATTGAATTTTCCTCACTTAGCATGTATTTTTATTTGTTTTATGGCTGTCCCCCTCACAGGCTATGAGTTCATGATGGTAGTGTTTGTGTCTGTCTTTTCCCCCACAGTATATTAGAGTGTAGCCTAGTTTCCTTAAAAGTCACTCAGTAAATATTTGTGTGATGGATAAATGCAACTCAACCTCAAAACTCAGCACAAGTATCTGCAACTCCAGGTAGCCATCCTTGATGCCATTGTCCTGTAGATGTCCTTGTTTTTATTTCCAGCGCAGTCAGCATATATACCAGTATCATAGAGTATAACATTTTACTGAATCCATCATTGTGATAATCCATCATTATCTCTCATCTTCTAGAGGTTGCCTAATAGTTTCTGGTGTAACAAAGGTTACTACTAAAATGAATGTTTTTGAAAGAATGAATATATAAATGAACAAAATACATATGCCATACATCCACCCGCCTCTCAGGTGCCATATTTGGTAGTATAGCCAAGCTGAGGATCCAATGAACTGCTATAGTGAACACCTCTAAAAGTCACTCTTCAGTTGAAAAGGCTATTATCCAGAGAGAAAAGATGCAATTATAATAGCCTCATCCTTTAAAAATAGGTTTAAAGGTAAGCTTTTAGTGTCCTCACTCCCTTATATCATAAGGAAATATTTTTAGCCACTTGATTCTAAAGTTTTTCAATGTGACAATGTAACAGTTTCATTAACTACACTTTTCATCATGTGAATGAAGACAAATAGCTGACAAATTCCTTATGAGGCAATGTGATTGCAGCATGATTCGACTGCTTTTCACGTACGTTAAGTGAGAGTGATTCATAACACCTGAGGAGTGGTGTGACCCTCCTGAAAAGAAATACTAATAAAATATCTTAATTAAGACCTCTGGGTCCCTTTCAAATATAGAAGATGAGACGATCTATTCAAGATTACCAAACCTTCTTTTTGTTTTGGACTTATGGGAGATTCCTATGCCTTTGAATAAAAGAACTTTCATGACTAATAAAATGAACTTTTATTAACATCTACAATATTACACAAATATTTAAGTTTTTCAATGTGACAATGTAACAGTTTCATTAACTACACTTTTCATCATGTGAATGAAGACAAATAGCTGACAAATTCCTTATGAGGCAATGTGATTGCAGCATGATTCGACTGCTTTTCACGTACGTTAAGTGAGAGTGATTCATAACACCTGAGGAGTGGTGTGACCCTCCTGAAAAGAAATACTAATAAAATATCTTAATTAAGACCTCTGGGTCCCTTTCAAATATAGAAGATGAGACGATCTATTCAAGATTACCAAACCTTCTTTTTGTTTTGGACTTATGGGAGATTCCTATGCCTTTGAATAAAAGAACTTTCATGACTAATAAAATGAACTTTTATTAACATCTACAATATTACACAAATATTGTGTGTGCACATGATTGGGTAATATGTCAACCTTATATATAGACACATGGCTTATCTAAATAATGATGTGTATATATATATATATAATATATATATATATAAAATACATGATCTATAAATTCAACAAATATTTACTGATCCCTGCTAGGTACCAGTCACTATTATAGGGCCTAGGAATGCACTGATGAATATATTATAGAAAGTTCTTATCCTTTTGGATAATAGAATGTTTAACATTCTATTAACAGAAGGCATAATAAATATGTATTTAAAAATTCAACACTTTATAAAGGATTGCATAAGACAATATGGTAAATAATTAGGGAAACCACTTTAGATATTTCATTTGTATACATATATGTATGAGTAATACATAAAATTTTACTGAATATCTCAGAAATTTATTATACTTTTTAAACAGACAAGAGTGTAATAACTTTATTTTAAGGAGTGTATAAGTAATTAAGGGTTGTTCCATGTTTAGATATTTAAGAAGTCAAATATTTTAATTAACTTTAGTATGGTTAAAAAAATCAGATCATTGCCAAGTTCAGATTTTTCTAAAACTGTTGAATACTGAAGATGAAACTGCTATTAATGTGCTTTTAGAAAGTCATCCCAAGTGTGGCTTTGATAAGAATTATATGAGGTGCTTTTGTAAAATATAGATTCTAGTTGCCCATCTTAAGATCTACATAATCATATTTGTGTGGATGAGAGCTGTGACTGTAAGTGCTTGAATGCTCCCAAGGTGATCATGATAACTGGCCAGAATTAAGATAAGTTCATCTAAAATATTCAATGTACGCAAATTCAGAAAACATTCAATTAAGAGCTTTCCAGATCCAGAGAAATAAACATGCTCATTTGGTAAAAATGAAGCCTACAGTTTCCAGCCTAGAGAGTTGGACTCACCAGGTTTAGTATGCTGTTTGTCCAGGTTTTATCAAACTCCCTAGATAATTCTGATGTACAAATAAGTTTCTGGAAATCATTGTTTTGAATAAAATGTATTAAACAGGAAGAACTGCCTACAGGTACAAGTATGGTAATTCTTTGAACCAACCTGGGGCAGCCTACTAGCAAAATTTCAAATAACTTCTTCCTAGATGAAATGCTATACAGACCATGTCAACAACTACTATGGCTTTATAAGAAAATGGTGCTTTGGAAAAACACAGGAATAGATGTGTATTATATATGAAAGTAAAGGATATTTGGCTGGTTTTCATGAGCATCTTCTGGTTACTGCATTTAAGTGACAACAAGATTTTTATTTACAAATGTAAAAGAAGACTTAAGGATTTTTCTGACATGGTTCCTTATGATAATTATTGAGCATGAAGACCATAATCATAGCATTCATTCAGACATGAAAACAGTCTGCTTTGGGTTACTTTTCTCACGTTTACTTTCCTATTACTTGGAAAAATAACTCTGCTCTCCATCCCTTTTCCATATTCATCTAGCTTCATTTGCTAATGAATTTTTACTCCTCTCAACTAATGACTCACACCTATTAGAACAAGACATTCCTATCCTGATCTTGGAATTAGAGAGAAGGAAAGGGTTTGAAGAAGCATCAGTGTTGGACCAGAGGTAAGAAATAATGAAGGAGAAATGTGTAAATGGTCAAAGAGCATCTACAAAGCCACCAAGATGGCTTCCTCATAGCACTCAATTGGGAACTGTCTTAGTGGGAATGTATATCACAGTGGCTTACTCTGAATGTAAGATATTTGTCATGCCTTAGGTATCAGGATTTGGAAAAGGCAGGTGACTACAAGATGCTCAATGAAAGGGAAGATAAGAAATAGAGTGTAGTATACCCTATAATCACTGAAAAGTAAAAACATCACTAACCTACAGTAATTTAAACTGTATGGCACTGAATAAAGATTGACTCACAACCTAATTAAAGGAATTAGAGCTTTTAGAAAAAGAAGCAACAACATATGAAAATAAAGGAGTCATTCCAATTCAGCTTAATATAGATTGCTATAAGAATCAGAAATTGGGTGAGTAAAACAACATAATTCAACATGTGGCTATTGTTAAAAATAATATCAAGCAAAATTAAATGTGTAACAGCCCTGGGAGATGAACTTGGAGAAAAATTTGGGAACTGTAGTCCTTATCCCATTCTTTCATCTTGGTTTGGGGACTATACATCTTGAACTCACCAAATAGTTCACACCTTTGATGGCAACTCCCTGCCATTACTGTTTATTCTTCAGGCTTTCTTCTTTCTCCAAAGCTCCATTCCAGGAAGCCAAGTCTCTATTTTGAGAAGCACACTGGGAAGTTCCCTTGATGTAGAACCAAAGAATAGAAAAAGAGGTAGGAATTAGTATACCCTTTCCCATTACACAGTCACTTTCAGAGAAAACAAAAATGAAAATGCTTACATTGACCTAAGGTTGACAATTATTAATTTAAAAAATCTCAGATTATTAGTACATTATATATTTGATTTTAAAAGTTTTTAAAAATTATCATGAACATGAAATAAATTATAAAACCTCACTCCATAATATTACCTAATAACATACAGCATGCTGCTTGAGTTCTCTCAACCACACCTTTAGGTTTGCATTTACACTGAGCAACAAGTGAACTTGATGTTGCTTAGCTTAAAATAGTAGCAATTCTGTCACATATTCAAGAATGCTGAAAATCATTGCATTTCTTGGACACAATTTTGCAAAATGGCAAGAGCATGATGTTTCTAAGGAAGATGCATTTAAGTGGCTCTGAAGCAATCACCATTTTTAGTTTTGTACTGAAATGAAGCCAAAAATATAATTTCATTGTAGATTCTGCCAAATGAATAGCAGAAAATAATCCTCTTCAAAAAAATAAAGAAAAACAATCCTATTTGCTTACATTCCTACAGCATCATATCAGTGTATAAAGCCTGACACATTTATACATAATGTTTTTATCTGAGCACTTACTCATTCCAGGCACCTATAAACATGTACAAACAGATTAAAGAACAATATTTATCTCAAGTTGCCTATTTTTTGGCAGATGCAATCTTAACAAGACTTTCTTATATATTGCGTTATCACTTGATTTTAAAAATACACACTTTATGATTTGTTGCAGGACACTGCTGTGAATAATCAGCAATTAATTAAAAAATTATTAACCAGAACTTTTTAAAATGGTAATTATTAATGAATCTATAACTGATTTTCCCAAAATGGCTTAATAACAAAGGAGAATATATTTATAATTAAATATCTATTTTGAATAGCATCCATTGTGTGGCCTCATTTCTCCAGTTCTAACAAAGATAGATCTAACAAAGATCATGATAGTGCTTTTCACAATGAACATTAAACACATCATTCCAATATAATTTCAAACTACTGTCCTGCTCTATCTTATCCTTTCACTTTTTCAAATATAAAAGCTGAATATACTAACCACATAATGCTTCTCTCTGACAGATTCAACAAGCAAAACAAACTTTCTGAACACTTTCTTACACATGAAAAAGAATCAAGACTTCCATTAAGTTTTCTAAAATAATTTTCAGCTTCTACTTGGAAAACTTTGACAATTTTCAAAAACTTACTCTCTATATGATTTTTTCTCACTCCTTCAAAGCTCCTAAAAGACTAAGAATGGAAAATGGAAATCTGCTGCATTAGCTTGTGTACATATCAGCTGTTGCTATCTATATTGGGGAACATTGTTTCATCTATTTTATCAGGTTTGGAATGCACTGAAAGTTAACTGAAAAATACTTTTATTGAGTAGCTTAAGAAGTATTTATGATTATAACCTTCAAGGTCCCTAATACATGAGCTTGATCTTTAAAATGCCCTTTACAACATTCTTTACTAAAAGATTAGGACCTGCTATGTTCTTGCCTGTATTTTTCTTTTTGCCTATTTTCTCTTTTTCTTCATCTCCATATTCTAAAATACTACATATTCAATGACATCATCTCAAAAACTTCCTCTCCCTGGTCACCTTCCCCAGTTGCCTGACTAGATATTATATTTTCTTGCTGATACTTACAGCTTAATCCATATATGATTATGTATAATTTGTCCTATGTATTCATCAATATTTTGAGATTTGGAAGTCACTGATATATCTGAGTTATCCTTAGCTTTCATAGTACAGTTATATGCACAAAATAAACATATTGTCTTAGGAATCTGAATATGACTCCTTAATCTATGGAAAGAGAATGAAGTTTTGACTAAATGTATTCTGATCCCCAATGAGAGCCAAACCTATTATGTGTGTACCTGCAGGCTTAAATGAAGTTCCAACATGGAAAAAAATGTTCTCAGTTGTTATGATTCAATCCAATGTTGAAGTGATTCAAACTGTTGTCAAATTTCTTAATAGGGTTAAAATTGAGTGACCAAGAAGAAAAAAAGACAGAGGAAAAAAATCTGAAGTTCATGAAAATGTTTTGAAGTGATCTTAAAAGTTAAAATGTACTAAAGTACATTTAGTACTATGAAGAATCTATGAGACTATAAGTAATGACTATACCAATAGTTACTTTTCTGAAAGAAAGTAACAATGAGAGTAATTATTTCTTTAGTACTTGCTCTGTAACAAATGTGCTAAACACTTTAGATATACAACTTCATTTGTTATATAGTGGTCCTAGATTACTCCATAATACTAATTTGTAATAATCCTATGCAGCATGGTGCACACACCCATTACAGCGACAAGAAACTGAGAATGACAGAGAAATTATATATTCACTGGATATGCCTCTCCCAATTCCCAGTGTGCCTATAGGAAGCAAGGCGATGTGACTACTTCTGGACCATGGACTTTGTATGGAATTGATGGGTACTGCTCCAAATATTTAGGATGGATGTGAACTTGCTTAGCTCTTTCTTCCCCTGGAAGCTAGCTCTTGAGATGGTGATGTCACAAGATTGACTCTTACGGGGCTGCTGAGTTTCACGTGGCATTCAACTGCGCTGGAGTAATTGATCTGCTGCAGATTAAATGACCAAGAAATAAATCCTTATTATCAGTTCAGTTCATTTCAGTCACTCAGCCGTGTCTGACTCCTTGTGACCCCATGAACAACAGCACGCCAGGCTTCCCTGTCCATCACCAACTCTCTGAGCTTACTCAAACTCATGTCTATTGAGTCAATGATGCCATTCAACCATTTCATCCTCTATCATCTCCTTCTCCTCCTCCTTCAATCTTTCCCAGCATCAGAGTCTTTTCCAATGAGTTGGTTCTTCACATCAGGTAGCCAAAATACTGGAGTTTCAACATCAGCATCAGTTCTTCCAATGAATATTCAGGACTGATTTCCTTTAAGATTGACTGGTTGGATCTCCTTGCAGTCAAAGGGACTCTCAAGAGTCTTCTCCAACATCATAGTTCAAAAGCATCAATTCTTTGGTGCTTAGCTTTCTTTATAGTCCAAAATTCACATCTATACCTGACTACTGGAAAAACCATAGCTTTGAATAGATGGACTTTGTTGGCAAAGTAATGTCTCTGCTTTTCAATATACTGTCCAGGTTGGTTATAGCTTTTCTTCCAAGGAGCAAGCATCTTTTAACTTCATGGCTGCAGTCACCATCTGCAGTGATTTTGGAGCCCAGGAAAATGAAGTCTGTCACTGTTTCCTTTGTTTCCCCATCTATTTGCCATGAAGTGATGGGACCGGATGCCATGATCTTAGTTTTCTGAATGTTGAACTTTAAGCCAACTTTTTCACTCTTGTCTTTCACTTCATCAAAAGGCTCTTTAGTTCTTCTTCACTTTCTGCCATACGAGTAGTGTCATCTGCCTATCTGAGGTTATTGATATTTCTCCTGGCAATCTTGATTTCAACTTGTGCTTCATCCAGTCTGACATTTCTCATGATGTACTCTGTATATAAGTTAAATAAGCAGGTGACAATATACAGCCTTGAAGTACTCCTTTCCCTATTTGGAACCAGTCTGTTGTCCCATGTCCAGTTCTAACTGTTGCTTCTTGATCTGCATACAGATTTCTTAGGAGGTAGGTCAGGTGTTCTGGTATTTCCATCTCTTGAAGAATTTTCCACAATTTGTTGTGATCCACACAGTCAAAGGCTCTGGAGTAGTCAAGAAGGCAGAAGTAGATGTTTTTCTGGAACTCTCTTGCTTTTTCAATGATCCAGCAGATATTTTCAATTTGATCTCTGGTTCCTCTCCCTTTTCTAACTCCAACTTGAACATTGGAAGTTCATGGTTAACATACCTTTGAAGTTTGGCTTGGAGAATTTGGAGCATTACTTTGCTGGTGTGTAAGATGAGTTCAATTGTGCAGTAGTTTTCATATTCTTTGACATTGCCTTTCTTTGGGATTGGAATGAAAACTGACTTTTTCCAGTCCTGTGGCCACTGCTGAGTTTTCCAAGTTTTCTGGCATATTGAGTGTAACACTTTCACAGCATCTTTTAGGATTTGAAAGAGCTCCACTGGAATTCCATCACCTCCACTAGCTTTGTCCATGGTGATGCTTCCTAAGGCTCACTTGACTTCACATTCCAGGATGTCTGGCTTTAGTTGCGTGATCACACCATTGTAGTTATCTCGGTCATAAAGATCTTTTTTTGCATAGTTCTTTTGTGTATTCTTGCTACCACTTCTTAATATCTTCTGCTTCTCTTAGGTCCATAACACTTCTGTCCTCTATTGTGCTCATCAACATAAAATGTTCCCTTGGTATCTAGATTTTTTTGAAAAGATCTCTAGTCTTTCACATTCTCTTGTTTTCCTTTATTTCTTTGCATTGATCGTTGAGGAAGGCTTTCTTATCTATCCTTGCTATTCTTTGGAACTCTGCATTCAAATGGGTATATCTCTCTTTTTTTCCTTTGCCTTTAGCTTCTCCTTTTCTCAGCTATTTGTAAGGCCTCATCAGACAACCGTTTTGCCTTTTTGCATTTCTTTTTTTAGGCAATGCTTTTGGTCACTGCCTCCTGTACAATGTCAGGAACTTCCATCCATAGTTCTTCAGGTACTCTGTCTATCACATAATCCCTTGAATCTATTTCTCACTTTCACTGTGAGGGATTTGATTTAGGTCATATCTGAATGGTCTAGTGGTTTTCCCTACTTTTCTTCAATTTAAGTCTGAATTTGGTAAAACCACTAAGTCAGGGGACCATGAGTTGAGAAGATTCTCTGGAGAAGGGAATGGCTACCCACTCCATTATCTTTGCCTGGAGAATTCATTGGACAGAGAAGCCTGACAGTTATAGTCCATAGGATCGCAAAGAATCAGACAGGACTGAGCAACTTTGACTATTAGTTACCACAACATAAGCTAGCCTACACTGATTGATATGTTGAAACTCCAAAATATAAGTTGGGATTTTGGGGAAAATGTTGATTAATTTTGAGGAAAGTTCAGAGCTTACAATCTTGCACAGTACCACAGTACGCTTCTTTCAAGAAAGCAGTTCGATGTGGCTCCTCTAGAACAGGACTGCTCATTTTATACGTACAACATAAAAAAAAAAAAAAAAAAACATTTCCTGGTTTTCTTTGGTGGGACCAGTGAATAGTGCCTAAGCCAAAATTACTCTGTGAACACTGAATATGAGGAAAGCCAATGCTCCCTGAGATGGCACACTACCCAATAAGACTGACACTCTGGGCGGGGTAAATTCCCGGTGCCCAGGAAGAAGCAGATCACTGGCACTTGGACTGAATTCTTTGAACAACTCTGAGCTCAGCTTCCAGTTCTCCAGTCTACCTGGGAAGTCTGAGATTAAAAAAAAAAAAAATGTTAACGTGCCAAGGTGGTCTCCCTTCCTTTTTTTTTTTTTCTGTGTGCTTGTTAAAAGTCCATAGCAACAAAACAGTCTGGGCTTGACTCTCCTTGAAAACTGTAAAGATGCTACTCCTTTTATAAGCAACATGTTTTCAAAAGCTGGAATGATATTTGCATGTGCTTTTAGCCTAAATGTCCTACAAAGTCATAGTCTAAGTACTCTACACTTTTAAAGTGGTGTTTCACAATTACATTTCCTAAGGCGAATATTGATTTGCAATTAGCTGGAAAAAGATAGGCTTTCCTGTGGCTCAGATGGTAAAGAATCTGCCTGCAATGTAGGACTGCCCAGGGTTTGATCTCCCCGTCGGGAAGATACCCTGGAGAAGGGAATGGCTAACAAATGATAATCTGGGGATTCAGAAATGTTATGTGTTGCTTTTCTAACTTCCAAGTTTGCCTGTGGGGTGTGTGTGTGTGTGTGTGTGTGTGTGTGTGTGTGTGTTTATATCAGAAACTAAAATGAATGCTGCTGTTTCTTTTCACAAGAAAGCTCAGTTTATCTTTAAAAAGACAGCTTTGCAACTAAAATGACCTAGAAGGACATGTGCTTCTTAGCATGCTAATTGCTTTTGCCTGAGGTGGGATAAATACTCTGTAGCTGGCTTTGCATTTCCTAAGCTACATATGTAGACACTCTATATCCAGGAAGGAAATTCACTTAATGTGCTTTGTAACTTTTAGAACTGACTACACAGCAGACCTGCAGGTACCACTATGCTTTTAGCATGTAATTTTGCAAATGCAGTAATTATTTTTAAAGATTTGTGACTGCTCTGTTGAAAAATACTGAGAGAAGGGAGAATTCAAGGTGTATTGGGGCCATGGAAAACTGGAAAAGTGATTCCATTTTTAAAACTTTTAATTAACAGTATTTAGTTTCTTCAAATATTCAGGTGAAAATCATAGATGGCAAGTCCTTATTAAAACAATGAGTTTACATGGATTGTAACATAAAATTATACACAATGATAAAACCATTAAAAACCCAACAGTTTATATTTTCTTTGTTTATAAAACCGTGAGCACCCACTTTAGGAGGTTTTAAAATTCTCTCATAAGACATTGTAATCAAGAGCATAGCTGGAGCTATCATCTTCAAGCAACTGATTTACCAATTTTGTCCATCAGAATCCACTCTCACTGCTTCTGGTAACAGAATGAGTTTTATTTGAGAACCTTCTCCCTGACTCTCAGATAATGTAACTTACTTTATGTGACTACCTCTTGTTCAAGGAAATAGTGACCAAGGCTTATAAATGAGAGCATAATGATCCCCTACTATAAATGGCTAGTTCAGGCATAGAAACAATCCAACTCAAGACATTTGTTGCCATGAAGAAAAGAAACTCTATTGGAGAATGATTTGTCTCACTGAGAAGCCAACATAAAAGGAAGACAAAAGACAAGAGTAATGGCTCTTGGTGTCACATAAGCCCCCAAATCCAGACACTAATGGACAACCTGGAGTTTTTTAGTGCCTGGCAGAAAGTGAAGAGGAGCTAAAAAGCCTCTTCATGAAAGTGAAAGAGGAGAGTGAAAAAGTTGGCTTAAAGCTCAACATTCAGAAAACGAAGATCATGGCATCTGGCCCCATCATTTCATGGGAAATAGATAGGGAAACAGTAGAAACAGTGTCAGACTTTATTTTCTGGGGCTCCAAAATCACTGCATATGGTGACTGCAGCCATGAAATTAAAAGACGCTTACTCCTTGGAAGAAAAGTTATGACCAACCTAGATAGTATATTCAAAAGCAGAGACATTACTTTGCCGACTAAGGTCCGTCTAGTCAAGGCTATGGTTTTTCCTGTGGTCATGTATGGATGTGAGAGTTGGACTGTGAAGAAAGCTGAGTGCCAAAGAATTGATGCTTTTGAACTGTGGTGTTGGAGAAGACTCTTGAGAGTCCCTTGGACTGCAAGGAGATCCAACCAGTCCATTCTGAAGGAGATCAACCCTGGGATTTCTTTGGAAGGAATGATGCTAAAGCTGAAGCTCCAGTACTTTGGCCACCTCATGCGAAGATTTGACTCGTTGTAAAAGACCCTGATGCTGGGAGGGATTGGGGGCAGGAGGAGAAGGGGACGACCGAGGATGAGATGGCTGGATGGCATCACGAACTCAATGGACGTGAGTCTGAGTGAACTCCGGGAGTTGGTGATGGACAGGGAGGCCTGGCGTGCTGCAATTCATGGGGTCGCAAAGAGTTGGACACGACTGAGCGACTGAACGGAACGGAAAAGGCAATAAATTCTACTGTGATTAATTCAACTTGATTTCAGTTTTAGTCACTTTTATTTGTGTTTTGATTCATGCAATTAAGAAAATCTGCAAGTAAAAGTACACTTGACCACCAGGCTTTTTTGGATAGAATCTGAAATTCACTACTACATGTCAGCTAACTTCTGAATAAGCCCCACTATTATTTATAAGACTGATTTCCTCTTGCTGTTTGTCGTTCAGTCACTCAGTCAGGTCTGACTCTTTGCAACACCATGGACTGTAGCATGCCAGGTTTCCCTGTTCTTCACCAATTCTGAGAGCTTGCTCAAACTCATGTCCATTGAGAATATGATGTCATCCCACCACCTTGTCCTCTGTCATCCCCTTCTTCTCCTGCCTTCAATCTTTCCCAGCATCAGGGTCTTTTCTAATGAGTCACCTCTTCGCATCAGGTGGCCAAACTATTGGAGTTTCAGCCTCAGCATCAGTTCTTCCAGTGAATATTCAGGATTGATTTCTTTAAGATTGATTGGTTTGATCTTGCAGTCCAAGGGACTCTTAAGGGTCTTCTCCAACACTACAGTTCAAAATCATCAATTCTTCGGCACTCAGCTTTCTTCACAGTCCAATTCTCACATTCATATATGACTACTGGAAAAACCATAGCTTTGATTAGATGGACCTTTCTTGGCAAAGTAATGTCTCTGCTTTTTAATATACTGTCTAGGTTGGTCATAGCTTTTTTTCTAAGAAACAAGTGTCTTTCAATTTCATGACTGCAGTCACCATCTGCAGTTACTTTGGAACCAAGAAAATAAAGTCTGTCACTGTTTCCATTGTTTCTCCATCTATTTGCCATGAAGTGATGGGACCAGATGCCATGATCTTCATGTTTTGAATGTTGAGTTTTAAGCCAGCTTTTTCACTCTCCTCATGACTTGCTATAAATGGACCATCTCCTGTTTTTCTTTCCTTCATTCATGGAGGAAATATTTGAAGTCCACTACACGCTAGGTTCTTATACTATCACAGGTAATAAAAGTCTGTGAACAATGCCTTAAGATCCAGACCCTCACATAGTATTACATCTAGTGAGGGAGGCAGAACATGCTTCATGATACATAAGCCAGAGAGCAAATGTTGTGGGAGCATTGGAACACATAGGAGAGTGCTCAGCAAAGGGACTGACATTTATATACTTCCAAGATAGATAACTAATGAGAACCCACCATGTAGCACAGGGAACACTACTCAGTGCTCCGTGGTGACCTAACTGCAAAGGAAATCCAGAAAACAGGGGATATAGGTATACATGCAGTTGATTCATTTTGCTGTACAGTAGAAACTAACATGGATGGAGGAGCCTGGAAGGCTGCAGAGTCCATGGGGTCCCTGAGGGTCGGACACGACTGAGCGACTTCACTTTCACTTTTCACTTTCATGCATTGGAGAAGGAAATGGCAACCCACTCCAGTGTTCTTGCCTGGAGAAGCCCAGGGACGGGGGGCCTGATGGGCTGCCGTCTATGGGATCACAGAGCCGGACACAACTGAAGTAACTTAGCAGCAGCAGCAGAAACTAACACAACATTGGAAAGTGTTTTGTAATAAAACTTAAAAAAAAAAAAAAAGGTTCAGGAGGAGGTACCACATAAGACCAAAGGATGTGTACAAGTTGTCAGTAACTGTAAGCATGAGACAGTTTGGAAAGAGAAAACATGAAAGAAACAGCAGGCTTGAGGGGGTTCCAGAAGCAGGGAAGGAATAATGATAGAGAATGATATCCAAGAGTAAATACTGGATATTTAGCTCCAGAGTTCCAGAGATGCAGACTGTGAATCATCAGCAAATCTTTGGAATTTGAGGCCATGAGAGTAAAGGAGCTTTCCTAGAGAGTGTAGAGACTGGAGAAATGTAGAGTGTGGAGTCTCAAGATTTCAGACAAACACAATCAAAAGGCACTGAAAAGGAAGGAAATAATTATCCACAGAAGGAGCTCGGAGAACAAGGAATCTAGCATCATAGAGGTCAAGAGAACATGTTTCGAGGAAAAAGTAGTTGCTCTTAACAGGGACAAACAGTGTAGAGAAGTTAAATAAGTTAAGGCTTGAATAGTGGTCATTATATTTAACACCTAGAGAATGGTTCATATCTTGGATGAGATCAGTTTTAATGGAGTGGTGAGTACAGAAGACAAATTATCATGTGTTGAACGTTTGGTGAAGAAGAGAAGAAGTAAAGACATTCTTGCAAGTAGTTTGACCCTAAAAGGGAAGAATGAGATTTTGGTGGCTTGATGGGGAGGGGGGCAGTATTAGATTGAGAAAATTAAATGTGAATACATATTTGTTCGAGTTGACAGTTATTTGAGGATTTTTAAATTTTTCTTTAAAGAAGAAGTTGGCAGAAGGAGAAGTTTAAGATCTAGGAGAGAGAAAAAAAAATGTTAGTGGATAATTAGGCACAAAAAACACCAGATGGAGACACACGGAAACTAGCTTACCTTTTCCTTTGTGTTGAAAAATACAAGCATGGTGTTTCCATGAGCAGCACTGAATCTTCACATATCTAAATATTCTAGCTCGACTCAGGTAATCATCCCTTCGCTGTATGCTTTGTCTTCAAAATTCCTGAAGGATTCAGGCATCAGATGTTGATACATTATGCACTGACTGGTTTTATTTGTTCTCTTAAAAGAAGAGAAAACAAAGAGAATTTAGGTAAGCAGAAATGCTACTTTCTCATCATACTTTCAGAATTTATACAGACACACTTTTTTTTTAAATAGAATAATGTGAGGTAAACATATCAAATTGCATGGTTCTTTTCAACTTAACCACACAAACACCTTATTTCTTTGTTTTTATCTATCTTTCTACCCTACCTATCATCTATATTTCCAACTGTCATCCATCTACTTTTAACCACTTACTTTCTGTTTCAGATGAGAAAATTTAACTGTATACTATCCCATATTTTATGGAGCAATTGTGTTTCCTCAGTAAATCTCTATTCAATGTATTAAACATAAAAATCTGGAATTGTTTCTTCAGTTAAAGAAAAGGACAATCAGGAATGAAATCTTAACAGATCCTTTAAAATATATTTGAGGAAGTTACTCTATTAAAAATATAAACAGGCAGATGTCCTCTGTAAATACAAGTATTTGACTGATTTTAGAAATATCCTTGACTCTCTTGGCAAAAACATTTGGATTCTGAATTAAAGCATTCAAGTACAGATGTATTAAATTCAGCAGATAATTAGCTCTTTATACAACTATCTCATATTTCAATCTACAAAAATCATACAGGATGCAATGTACATTTAATTTATGAGTATCACATTAATCCCACTGCTGTTTTAACCAGTACTCAAAAAGAATATTGAAGACTTTGATACTATATGGCTTAAAGCCGTAAGTATCTCCCACATTCAATCTGAAAGACATTTCATGACAGCTGGAAATAAAACAATGACATGGAGTTACAACAATCTGAAAATGACCTTATATTTCAGTAAATTTATAAGCTTTTCCCATTTACAGTTCTTTTAAAAGTATCACAGACATTTTAAATTTCTTCATATATCTTTCTTTGTGCAGATGCAAGAAAGCCAAATAATCACTAACAATCCATCAACAATATAATGGAATTTATGCTTTAGCAAATTGACTAAATAATGGCTCACATTTAGGAAAACGGACCTTTTAAATGGCCTAACTATAGTCCTCATCTATATTTTAGAGCTCTTTCTTCTGAAGGCTTTAAGCACTGTTTAATTGGGTTGATAAGTAATGCATTATATCATGTGTTTGCTTTAGGGCAAACAAAACAAACTTACCAACTAGTCTAGAAAAACAACTCCCAAGAAGAGTGAGAGAGAAAGAGGCTGGGGCACTTCCTAGAAACAAAATGAATTTGGCATATCCCAGCCTCAGGCAGCCAAGGAAGCCACAAGAAAATCAGAGAAGCTTAGGACAGGTGGAACTCAGTTGTATAATAACTACAATTTAGCCTACTTGGAGGGGAATGTAAATTAAATGTCACAGGCTTTACAGGCAAAATTAAAAAGCATTGCAAAACCAGCCAACATTCTCTTCAGGCTAATTCATGTTACTGGAGTCTAGGAGGTACTATATACATGAGACTACCCACCCACAAAAATGGAGAAATGAGACTCAGCGCAGCAGGTAATGTGTTCCTTCAGAGGAAATTAGAACATATGGTAGTAGCCAACTCTACTAACATGAAAGTGATAGTTTCTTTTGATTATAAATTAATATAACCCTTGACTTTTATCCCTCATGGCCCATTAAGACAGAGAAAACAAAGTACAAATCCCATAGTGCAAAATAAGTCATATAAATTTACAATCATATTCCACTTTGTATGGCCTTATTATGACAAATTTTAGTCTGGTTTTACTCTTAGCAGTTGCCTCTTTTTAAATGACCCACCAAGCTGACCACATACGAGACAGTTGTTCAAAAACAGTCTTGCCCTTATCAACAATACAATTCAGTAGCCCATATAGTAATTTTTGAGGAAATTAAAGTCAACATCAACTGAGCAAAAAATCATCAGCATCAGGTCAAACAGATTGACAGATCAGCTAAACAAAAAGATTGTTTTTTTCACAAATAGGTCACCTTTCAGAATTAAAAAGCTTTGTGTGATCTTGCAAAAGTAATCCAACTAGACTCATTTAATAATTTTTTCTCTGGTTTGAGGCACAAGAATTAAGAAACCAGTGATATTTTTCTTCATCATGGTTTTTATTTATGTACTGTAACTACATTTGGAAAGGGTTGTTGGGAAACTATGAACAGAAAGCCACTCTGCTGGGGTAAGTCAACTGATATTTCCCTGGTGGTCAGTTAAGAATCTGCCTTACAATACAGAGGACATGGGTTTGATCCCTGATTGGTTAACTAAGATCCCACATGCTGTGGAGCAAGTAAGTCTACACACTGCAACTACTGAGCCTGCATTCAGAACCTGGGTGACACCACCAGACAGGCCATGCACTGCAAAGGAAGATCCTGTGCGAAGATCCCAAATACACAACTGAGACCCCGTGAAACCCAGTAAATCAATAACATTTTTAAAAAAGAAAAACAACATGAAGACTTCCAAAAGAGCAGACACAAGAGAAGCTTGAGGAATCTAGGGGGCAGAAACAATTGGATAATCACCTTAGTCCATCCTTCCATGAATGACTCAAGATTCAATTTCTCAGGAGAAAAACCTGTACTTAGGTTTCATGTCCATCTCTTGGCTGGTTGAGAATGTGATACATTGTTTTGGTTGAGCATGGGTGTACCTATGGCTGATTCTTGTTGATGTGCAATTATCCTTCAATTAAAAAATAAATAATTTTTTATAAAAGTACCCCAGAGATTATACATAATGAAGATAGGCAAAGGAGAGAATTTATAATCAAATATCTGGCCTATAACTTACATATATTCTTGGATAAATTAATTCTTTATAAAAGTCATCCACATTTTCTTTTCCTTGAAAATTTGAAGAGAGAATAATCAGCTTTCACACTAGTAAGCCTATATTGTAGTTGCCTACAATGTACCAGGTACACATAATATAAATGGGGAACTGGAAATTAAATCAAATTAGGTTTTGTGAAACTCAAGGCATTACTAATAAAAATAGGAAAGGCAACTAAGTTTACAGTACAATAAGATCTATGCTGGATGCACATGTATAATGGAATTTTTGATGAAGCAACTTGTGATTATTCTACAAGAAAGAGAAAACAGATCCTTAGACAGAGAAATGTTACAGGGCCCACCATGCATGCCAGTGTGACACTTCACTGTTAGAAAGCAATGATGAGTGCTTGCAAATTGACTCTAAACTGAAATTTAAGGTTGCCTACCTTCTTTTGTCATAATATACCTGGTACACTAAGGGAACAGCAAAGCACTCCAGTATCCTTGCCTTGAGAAACCCATGAACAGTATGAAAAGGTAAAAAAGGAAGACATCAGAAGAGCACATAATGGATCCAGAAAGAACGAAGAGGCTCAGCCAAAGCAGAAATGATGCTCAGTGTAGATGTGTTTGGTGGTGAAAATGAAGTCTGATGCTGTATAAAACAATATTGCACAGAAACCTGGAATGCTAGGTCCTACGGACAGTAGTCCGACAGACTCCTCTGTCCATGGGGTTCTCCAGGCAAGAATACTTGAGTGGATTGCCATCTCCTCCATGGCATCTTCCTGCCCCAGGAATCGAACACTCATTTCTTGTGTCTCCTGCACTGGCAGGTGGGTTCTTTACCACTAGGAGCATCTGTGAAGCCCCATATGAAAAATACATCATGCAAAAATGCCAGGCTGGATGAATCACAAGCTGGAATCAAGATTGCTGGGGAAATATCAAGAACCTGAGATATGCTGATGAAACCACCCAATAGCAGAAGGTGAAGAAGAACTAAGAGCCTTTTGATGAGGGTTACAGAGGAGAGTCAACTGCATATCTGAGGTTACTGAGATTTGTCCCAGCAATCTGAACTTCAGCTTGTACTACACCCAGATTGGCACTTCACATGAGGTACTCAGCATATAAGTTAAATAAGCAGAGTGATAATATACAGCTTGACATACTCCTTTCCCAATTCAGAACCAATATCTTGTTCCATGTCAGGCTCTAACTGTTGCTTCTTAACCTACGTACAGATTGCTCAGGACGCACATCAGGTGGTCTGATAGTGCATCTCCTAAAGAGTTATTCACAGCTTGTGATCCACACAGTCAAAGGCTTTGGCATAGTCAATAAAGCAGAATTAGATGTTTTCTGGAACTCTCTTGCTTTTACAATGATCTAGTGGATGTTGGCAACTTGATCTCTGGTTCCTCTGCCTTTTCTAAATTCAGCTTGAACATTTGGAAGTTTAAGGTTCACGTATTGTTGAACCTTGGCTTGGAGAAGTTTGATCATTACTTTGCTAGCATGTGAGATGAGTGCAAAAGTACAGTAGTTTGAGAATTCTTTGCAATTGCCTTTCTTTGGGATTAGAATGAAAACTGATCTTTTCCAGTCATGGAAAGCAAAGAAGAACTAAAGAGCCTCTTGATAAGAGTGAAAGAGGAGAGTTAAAGTGTTGACATAAAACTCAACACTCAGAAAACTAAGATCCTGGTATCTGGTCTCATCATTTCATGGCAAACAGATGGGGAAATAATGGAAACAATGACAGACTCTACTTTTTTGGGCTCCAAAATCACTGCAGATGGTGATTGCAGCCATGAAATTAAAAGATGCTTGATCCTTGGAAGAAAAGCTATGACCAACCTGGACAGCATATTAAAAAGCAGAGATATTATTTTGCCAACAAAGGTCCATCTAATCAAAGCTATGGTATTTCCAGTAGTCATGTATGGATGTGAGAGTTGGACTATAAAGAAAGCTGAGCACTGAAGAATTGATGCTTTTGAACTGTGGTGTTGGAGAAGATTCTTGAGCGTCCCTTTGACTGCAAGGAGATCAAACCAGTCAATCCTGAAGGAAATCAGTCCTGAATATACACTAGAAGGACTGATGCTGAAGATGAAACTCCAGTACTTTGGCCACCTGATACAAAGAACTGACTCACTGGAAAAGACCCTGATGCTGGGAAGATTGAAGGTGGGAAGAGAAGGGGATGGCAGAGGTTGAGATGGCTGGATGGCATCACTGACTCAATGGACATGAGTTTGAGCAAGCTCCAGGAGTTGGTTTTGGACAGGGAGGCCTGGCGTACTGCAGTCCATGGGGTTGCAAAGAGTCAGTTAAGACTGAGCACCTGAACTAAAATAAACTGAACTGAAAAAGGAGAGTGAAAAAGCTGCCTTAAAACTCAACATTCAAGAACCTAAGGTCATGGCACCTGGTCCTATCACTTCATGGCAAATCAGTTCACCTCAGTTCAGTCGCTCAGTCATGTCCGACTCTTTGCGACGCCATGGACTGCAGCACGCCAGGCCTCCCTGGCCATCACCAACTCCCGGAGTTCACCCAAACTCATGTCCATTGAGTTGGTGATGCCATCCAACCATCTCATCCTCTGTTGTCCCCTTCTCCCGCCACCTTCAATCTTTCCCAGCATCAGGATCTTTTCAAATGAGTTAGCTTTTTGCATCAGGTGACTAAAGTATTGGCGTTTCAACATCAACATCAGTCTTTCTAATGAACACTCAGGACTGATCTCCTTTAGGATGGAATGGTTGCAACTCCTTGCAGTCCAAGGGACTCTCAAGAGTCTTCTCCAACACCACATTCAAAAGAATCAGTTCTTCAGTGCTCAGCTTTCTTTAGAGTGAAACCCTCACATCCATACATGACTACTGGAAAAACCATGGCCTTGACTAGACAGAACTTTGATGGCAAAGTAATGTTTCTGCTTTTTAATAGGCTGTCTATGTTGGTGGACTGCAGTCCATGGGGTCGTGAAGAGTCGGACACAACAGAGCAACTTCACTTTCACTTTTCACTTTCATGCATTAGAGAAGGAAATGGCAACCCACTCCAGTGTTCTTGCCTGGAGAATCCCAGCAACAGGGAGCCTGCTGGGCTGCTGTCTATGGGGTTGCACAGAGTTGGACATGACTGAAGCAACTTAGCAGCAGCAGCTAGGTTGGTCATAACTTTCCTTACAGGAGAAGCATCTTTTAATTTCATGGTTGCAATCACCATCTACAGTGACTTTGGAGCCCCCCAAAATAAAGTCTGCCACTGTTTCCACTGTATCACCATCTATTTGCCATGAAGTGATGAGACCGGATGCCATGATCTTAGTTTTCTGAATGTTGAGCTTTAAGCCAGCTTTTTCAGTCTCCTCTTTCACTTTAATCAAGAAGTTCTTTAATTCTTCTTTACTTTCTGACATAAGAGTGGTGTCATCTGCATATCTGAGGTTATTGATATTTCTCCTGGTAATCTTAATTCTAGGCTGTGTTTCATCCAGCCCAGTGTTTCTCATGATGTAGTCTGCATAGAAGGTAAATAAGCAGGGTGACAATACACAGCCTTGATATACTCCTTTTCCTATTTGGATCCAGTCTGTTTTTCCATGTCCAGTTCTGTTCTTTCCTGACCTGCATACAGATTTCTCAGGAAGCAGGTCAGGTGGTCTGGTATTCCCATCTCTTTCAGAATTTTTCAGTTTACTGTGATCCCCACAGTCAAAGGCTTTGGTGGTGAAAAACTGGAAACACTGACAGACTTTATTTTCTTGGGCTCCAAAATCATTTTTGATGGTGACTGCAGCCATGAAATTAAGACATCTGCTCCTTGGAAAAACAGGTATGACAAATCTAGACAGCATATTAAAAGTCAGAGACAAAGGTCTATATAGTCAAATCTCCAGTGTTTCCAGTAGTCATGTGTGGATATGAGAATTAGAATATAAAAATGACTGAGAGCCAAAGAACTGATGCTTTTGAGCTGTGGTGCTGGAAGCTGGAGAGGACTTTTGAGAGTCACTAGGAGAGTAAGGAGATTAAACCAGTCAATCCCAAATGAAATCAACCCTGAATATTCATTGGAAGGATGATATTGAAGCCAAAGTTATTATACTTGACCACCTGATGTGAAGAGCTGAATCACTGGAAAAGACTCTGATACTGGGAACTACTGAGGACAAGAGGAGAAGGGGACGGCAGAAGAAAAGGTGGTTGGATGGATCACCGATTCAATGGATTGGAGTTTGGACAAACTCTGGGAGACAATGAAGGACAAGCAAGACTGGTGTGCTGCAATCCATTGGTTTTGAAAGTGCTGGACACAACTTGGTGGCTGAACAGTAGCTAACTCTTCCCTTCTGTCAGGTTATTCCTCCATCTATTGCAGAAGAGATCACTTTATTGCTAAAACATGGAGAAAACAATGACAAAAACTCTCTTGAGCTTTGGAGGACACTGAAGAATACACAATAGTATGTGTGGGTGTGTTTGGTGTGTGGTATGTTTGGGGATGACATGTCTCATATATAAATATACCCTCTGAGATTCATCTAAAATTATCTAGCTATGCAAAGCCTCTAAACATTTGCAAAACAAACTCTGGATTACATACTATGAGCAAATATTTAGACATGTAAAGAGGTAATATTTTAATACTTTCAGTGCAATAAAGGAACTTACAGTCTAATAAGCTTCAATACTTGCTCTATTCCAGGGCATCCCCTGTGACTTTTTAAATAAATTTTAAATATATATTTGTGATTAAGAGTAATAACATAGCAGAACTTATTTAAACCGCAATAAAAGGTTTATTAAACATTGGTAAATTGCTTGGGATTCTTCAGGGAAAGTTCTTTTCCTTCTCCTGAACTAGTGCTCTCCTTCTCCGCAGAGTTTCATCAACTTCATGCCCCTTGAGTGGAATTAGAATTCTTGATGCTACAGTAAAAAGCTTCTCTCAAGGTGTTTTTCCATAAATGGCTAGTATCCCAGTAGAATAAATTGAAAAGGTCATTGAGAAATCTTTGGAGTCCCAGCAGAAAAGGCAGCAAGTGAGGCAACAGAATCCTAAGGAGAATATGACCATTTTGGTCCACACTATTTTTCATCCATTCTATCAGTAAAGTTAACATAGCAACAATATTTTCTTTTCTCGGAGGGTGTTACAACTCCTCCCCTCTAAAAAACACACACTTTTTCCTCCTGATGAAGCCAGTTTGCTAATCAGCCAAGGTGCACTAAAAGTCAAGTGCAATCAGGTATTAAGAGACAAGTGATTATGGAAAGTATTTAAGAATCAGAAGCAGAAGTCATATTAAATGTAAATGCTTCTGTTTCTAAACTTAGAAAGTTTTTCTTTGTGACATTTAATTTCTGTTCTCGCCTATATTACCCATCTGCTTTTCTACTTAACATTTTGCATTTAGTCCCAGCATCAGCTTTTCCTATTGGTTTATGTCAATATGAAGCTGGTTCCTTTCCAGCAAAGTCGGTCTTGAAGGAGTTCTAGTGTATCATAGTGGGGTAAAGAGATGAGTTATTTAGCCACTAGTCAATATGCTTTATGTTCAGTTCATTGATTAGAAAATGGAAATACCACTTTTTAAAATATGAATCTTTAATATGGTCAAATCAGGGTATATTTCATGGGAACCAATCTATGTTCCAGTAAGTCTTCAAGCTAACACATGATAATAATGATTGAGCCAGACATACTTAAATACTATTCTGATATGGAACCATGGGAACTATGTGTGGATCATGTTCATAGGCTTATTCTTCCATACAAACAGCATGGGTTAAAGATAGGCATTCATCATCCAGGGACTTCACACTACCTTGCCTCTGACAACGTAAAGTACAGATAAATAAAATTCACCAACATTTGGGAAAGTTTTAAGGATTGCAAAGCTAAACAAAAATGTTTTTTCCTAAAACAGTGTTTCTCAACCATAATAGAATATATATTTTTTTAATGTGGAGGCTATTTAAGAGTACTCATATTCAGAGTCCAACAAAAAAACAAACCTAAAAGTTAAGGTTTTCTGGAGATGAGCCCCAGGCTCTGGTATTATTAATATCTCAAAGTCCACAGATGCCACCCAAGTGCTACTAGGATTGAGATTCTCTACCCTAGAAAGCACACAAACACACTCAACAGCCAAAGTAGTCATTTTAAGTTTATCATGAAGGGGACTTAAATATTTTTTCCCTGAGTTTCTAGGAATAATAGAAATAGATGTATCAAAAATTAATAACAGTGAATTTCTCATCAACTTTTTGTTGAATAAGAAATGTTTACACATTTTCCAAGATACATTCCAAGCTAATATACAAAGATGAAAAAGTCCACATTTTCATAAAATATAGAGTAAGCACAAGCATTTGTCAGTTTAAGGCCACTGGGGGAAACCTGATAGGTCCTCAAGAACCAAGGGATTTGTGGAGCAGAAACAGGTGGCACTAGTGGTAAAGAACCTGCCTGTTAATGCAAGAGATGTAAGAGACATAGGTTTTATCTCTGGGTCAGGAAGATCCCCTGGAGAAGGAAATGGCAACCCACTCCAGTACTCTTGTCTGGAGAATCCCCTGGAAAGAGGAGCCTGGTGGGCTACAGTCCAGAGGGTCGCAAAGAGTCATACATGATTGAAGTGACTTAGTACACTTGTGATATTATAATTGCTTTCATTTTCTCTTAATACTTCAGATATTTTCCAAATATTTCTCAAAATGCTACTTGAACACAAAGCATTATATTCTTGGAAGATATCTGAAATATGTTAAATAGTAAATTTATCCTGCCATTAAAAGAAATTAGAGTATTAACTTTTACTTGTTATTTCTGTTAGGTTTTTCTCCGACTATCATGAATTTGTTATCAAACAGAGGTATTTTCTAGATGTAATTTTTCTATTAGCTGAATGAATTATTCATTTAGAAAACTTGTTTTTCAGTTCTCTTTCCTCTCTCTTGATTCTCCTTCATATAACACTGCCACTCATATCTGTTGTCTTCCTATTCACTATTTCCAAAATTCTTTTGTAGGATCTGAAGTCCTATCCCACTGGTCTGTGTTTGGATGTTTTGTGATTACTGGTGTGGGTCAGGAAAGCAGGAATGGCTCAGATTATTCATGGCACATTTGCCAAAAATGAATGTCTAGTGTCATTAGAATACTAATGACAATAAGACCCAAGTGGCCCAGATTAGCCTAATTCACAATAAAAGAACCCACAGGTGTGAATGTGAAGATAAGGACACAACCCATTAATTGTCATACTTTATATATTTTTTTTTAATATTTTACTTTATTTTACTTTACAATACTGTATTGGTTTTTCCACACATCAACATGAATCCGCCACGGGTGTACACGTGTTCCCAATCCTGAACCCCCCTCCCACCTCCCTCCCCATACCATCTCTCTGGGTCATCCCAGTGCACCAGCCCCAAGCATCCTGTATCCTGCATCGAACCTAGACTGGCAATTCATTTCTTATATGATATTATACATGTTTCAATGCCATTCTCCCAAATCATCCCACCCTCTCCCTCTCCCACAGAGTCCAAAAGACTGTTCTATACATCTGTGTCTCTTTTGCCGTCTCACATACAGGGTTATCATTAAAGTTGTAAGCCAATCTGATTCAAGAGGAAGGGTAGAGATTATTCCTCTCCATATGAGAAATGTCACAGAAGTTGGAACCTTTTATTTAAAATAGCCACAATGCACTCTTTCACTAAAAATTATATTTCTCACACATCCAAAATATACTCAGTCTCTCCCAGTGCTCTCCGAGTGTATATAATCTGAGCATCTAGCTCAGGTTTAAAGTCAGGGACTTTATCCAGGATCTTAATCAAGTCCAGGTGAATATGAGGCTTCCTGGATTCAGTTCCTTAGACAGGTTTTCAATGTGAAAACCTATAAAATGAAACAAGCTATATTCTACCCAACATACAACAGCAGGTGGGTACAACATAATTAGAATAGATACTTTCATTTAAAGAGGGAGACAGGAAGTACATAGCAGCACATCTAAGTCCAGGGCAATCCTGAAATCCAGAATTCCCATACGGTATCTTTATTAGGGTCCAGTTTTACTCTCTGGATCTTGACTCTATTCTCTGGTCTCTTGGGTCTTCCTGGCTGATTTATGTCAACGTATGCAAAAACCACTACAATATTGTAAAGTGATTAGCCTCCAATTAAAATAAATTAATTAATTTTTTAAAAAGTCATCTATGTTGGCAACTAAGTAGTTTCCTCAGCCTATTTCCTTATAAATGTTTTGTATCCAAGGTTCTCTTTTAATTTTATATTTTCCCAGCCCCTTTCAGTCCAAGCTGGCATAATTATTTTTTTTAATTGAAAAACTTTATATGCATTAACTTATGACCCATTCCATTAAAGACATACCCCCATATTATTTCAGTGAAAGTGAAAGTGTTAGTTACTCAGTCGTGTCCAACTCTTTGCAACCCCATGGACAGTAGCCTACCAGGCTCCTCTGTCCATGGAATTCTCCAGGCAAGAATACTGTGTTGGGTAGCTTTTCCCTTATCCAGGGGATCTTCCCGACCTGAGGATCCAACCTAGGTCTCCTGCATTTCAGGTAGATTCTTTACCTTCTGAGCTGCCAGGAAGCCCTATATTACTTCAAAGTAAGCCTTCATATGTTTTACTCTTTGTGAAACTGGATCCTTAGAAAGTTTCTTGTCTGTCTTAAAGAGTTATCTTAATGTTCCCACATCCCGTTAGCTCTTGAACATGTTGGGTTGCCCAAAAAGATTGTTCAGGCTTTTCTTTTCTGTTAAGATGTTACAGAAAAACCCAAAAGAACTTTTTGGCTAACCCAGTATTACCCAATTTTTGCTGGCTCTAGACCACCTTAGGAGAAGGCAATGGCAACCCACTCCAGTACTGCTGCTGCTTCTGCTAAGTCGCTTCAGTCGTGTCCGACTCTATGCGACCCCATAGACGGCAGCCCATTAGGCTCCTCTGTCCCTGGGATTCTCTAGGCAAGAATACTGGAGTGGGTTGCCATTTCCTTCTCCAATGCATGAAAGTGAAAAGTGAAAGTGAACAGAGTGAAGTAACCCAGAAA
>SJXQ01008243.1:131381-147326 GCA_006408695.1 Aepyceros melampus | reverse complement strand
AAGAAAAGTTATGACCAACCTAGATAGTGTATTCAAAAGCAGAGACATTACTTTGCCAACTAAGGTCCGTCTAGTCAAGGCTATGGTTTTTTCTGTGGTCATGTATGGATGTGAGAGTTGGACCTTGAAGAAGGCTGAGTGCAGAAGAATTGATGCTTTTGAACTGTGGTGTTGGAGAAGACTCTTGAGAGTCCCTTGGACTGCAAGGAGATCCAACCAGTCCATTCTGAAGGAGATCAACCCTGGGATTTCTTTGGAAGGAATGATGCTAAAACTGAAGCTCCAGTACTTTGGCCACCTCATGCGAAGAGTTGACTCATTGGAAAAGACCCTGATGCTGGGAGCGATTGGGGGCAAGAAGAGAAGGGGACGACAGAGGATGAGATGGCTGGATGGCATCATGGACTCAATGGGTGTGAGTGTGAGTGAACTCCGGGAGTTGGTGATGGACAGGGAGGCCTGGCATGCTGCAATTCATGGGGTTGCAAAGAGTCGGACATGACTGAGCGACTGAAATGAACTGAACTTAACTTGTGTTCCAAGACTTCTCACAGGGTAACTGAAGAATATTCTCAGGAAAGTACAACATCTCCTTCTTCCTTCTTAGAACTGTTGATACAGAGAATCAGCTACACGCTCACTCTAAGTGGCTAAGCTAATAAGACTGACCAGAGGTCTGGGACAATGTCAAATGCCCCAACATTCAAATCATAGGAGTTCCAGAAGAAGACAAAAAGAAAGGCCATGAGAAAATACTTTAAGAGATAATAGTTGAAAACTTCCCTAAAATGGGGAAGGAAATAACCACCAAAGTCCAAGAGACCCAGACAGTCCCAAAAAGGATAAACCCAAGGTGAAACACCCCAATGTGAAAGTGAAGTTGCTTAGTCATGTCCAACTCTTTGCGACCCCATGGACTGTAGCCTACCAGTCTCTGAGGAGCCTCTCAGTCCATGGGATTTTCCAGGCAAGAGTACTGAAGTGGGTTGCCATTTCCTTCTCCAGGGGATCTTCCCACCCCAGGGATCGAACCTGGGTCTCCTGCACTGCAGGCAGACGCTTTACCATCTGAGCCACCAGGGTGACTTGAAACACCCCAAGACATATATTAATCAAATTAGCAAAGATCAAACACAAAGAACAAATATTAAAAGCAGCAAGGGAAAAACAACAAATAACACAAGGGGATTCCCATATTAATAACAGCTGATCTTTCAATAGAAATTTTTCAAGCCAGAAGGGAATGGCAGGACATACTTAAAGTGATGAAAGAGAAAAAACTACAACACAGATTACTATACCCAGCAAGGATCTCATTCAAATATGAAGGAGAAATCAAAAGCTTTACAGACAAGCAAAAACTGAGAGAATTCACCACCACCAAACCAGCTCTCCAACAAATGCTAAAGGATCTTCTCTAGACATGAAACACAGAAAAGGTTTATAAACTCAAACCTAAAATAACAAAGTAAATGGCAATGAGATCATATTTATCAATAATTACCTTAAAAGTAAATGGGTTGAATGCCCCAACCAAAAGACAAAGACCAAAACAGCTGATCTTTCAATAGAAATTTTTCAAGCCAGAAGGGAATGGCAGGACATACTTAAAGTGATGAAAGAGAAAAAACTACAACACAGATTACTATACCCAGCAAGATCTCATTCAAATATGAAGGAGAAATCAAAAGCTTTACAGACAAGCAAAAACTGAGAGAATTCACCACCACCAAACCAGCTCTCCAACAAATGCTAAAGGATCTTCTCTAGACATGAAACACAGAAAAGGTTTATAAACTCAAACCTAAAATAACAAAGTAAATGGCAATGAGATCATATTTATCAATAATTACCTTAAAAGTAAATGGGTTGAATGCCCCAACCAAAAGACAAAGACCAGCTGAATTGATACGAAAACAAGACCTCTATATATTTTGTCTACAAGAGACCCACCTCAAAACAAGGGACAGCTACAGACTGAAAGTAAAGCGCTGGAAAAAGATATCTCACTCAAATGGTGACCAAAAGAAAGGAGAAGTAGCAATACTCATATTAGATAAAATAGACTTTGAAATAAAGGCTGTGAAAAGAGACAAAGAAGGACACTACATAATGATCAAAGGATCAATCCAAGAAGAAGATATAACAATTATAAATATATATGCACCCAACATAGGAGCATTACAATATGTAAGGCAAATGCTAACAAGTATGAAAGAGGAAATTAACAGTAACACAATAATAGTGGGAGACTTTAATACCCCGCTCACACCTATGGATAGATCAACTAAACAGAAAATTAGCAATGAAACACAAACTTTAAATGATACAATGGACCAGTTAGACCTAGTTGATATCTATAGGATATTTCACCCTAAAACAATGAATTACACCTTTTTCTCAAGTGCACATGGAACCTTCTCCAGGTTCCATGGGCCACATCCTGGGCCATAAATCTAACCTTGGTAAATTAAAAAAAAACTGAAATCATTCCAAGCATCTTTTCTGATCACAATGTGGTAAGATAAAATGTCAACTACAGGAAAAAAAACTATTAAAAATATAAACATACAGAGGCTAAACAACATGCTTCTGAATAACCAACAAATCACAGAAGAAATTGAAAAAGAAATCAGAATATTCATAGAAACTAATGAAAATGAAAACATAACAACCCTAAACTATGAGATTCAGTAAAAACAGTGCTAAGGGGAAGGTACATAGCAATACAAGCTTACCTCAAGAAACAAGAGAAAAGCAAATAAATAACTCTACACCTAAAGCAACTAGAAAAAAGAAATGAAGAACCCCAGGGTTAATAGAAGGAAAGAAATCATAAAAATTAGAGCAGAAGCAAGTGAAAAAGAAACAAAGGAGACCATAACAAAAATCTACAAAGCTAAAAGCTGGTTCTTTGAGAAGATAAATAAAATAGACAAACCATTTGCCAGATTCATCAAGAAACAAAGGGAGAAAAGTCAAATCAATAAAATTAGAAATGAAAATGGAGAAATCACAGCAGACAACACAGAAATACAAAGGATCATAAGAGACTACTATCAGCAACTATATGCCAATAAAATCCACAACATTAAGAAATGAACAAGTTCTTAGAAAAGTACAACTTTCCAAAACTGAACCAGGAAGAAATAGAAAATCTTAACAGAACCATCACAAGCATGGAAATCAAAACCATAATCAGAAATCTTCCAACAAACAGAAGCCCAGGACCAGGTGGATTCACAGCTGAACTCTACCAAAAATTTAGAGAAGAGCTAACACCTATCCTACTCAAATGCTTCCAGAAAATTGCAGAGGAAGGTAAACTTCCAAACTCATTCTATAAGGCCACCATCACTCTAATACCAAAACCAGACAAAGATGCCACAAAAAAGAAAACTACAGGCCAATATCACTGATGAACATAGATGCAAAAATCCTTAACAAAATTCTAGCAAACAAAATCCAACAATATATTTAAAAGATCATGCATCATGACCAAGTGGGCTTTATCCCAGGGATGCAGGATTCTTCAACATTTGTAAATCAATCAATGTGATACACCACATTAACAAATTGAAAGATAAAAACCATATGATTATCTCAATAGATGCAGAGAAAGCCTTTGACAAAATTCAACATCCATTTATGATAAAAACCCTCTAGAAAGCAGGCATAGAAAGAACATATCTCAACATAATAAAGCCATATATGATTCAGTTCAGTTCAGTTCAGTTGTGTCATATATGATAAACCCACAGCAAACATTATCCTCAATGGTGAAAATATTAAAAGCATTTCCCCTAAAGTCAGGAACAAGACAAGGGTCCCCACTCTCACCACTGCTATTCAACATGGTTTTGAAAGTTTTTAGCCACAGCAATCAGAGAAGAAAAAGAAATAAAAGGAATCCAGATTGGAAAACAAGAAGTAAAACTCTCACTGCTTGCAGATGACATGATCCTCTGCAAAGAAAACCCTAAAGACTCCACCAGAAAATTACTAGAGCTAATCAATGAATATAGTAAAGTTGCAGGATATAAAATTAACACAGAGAAATCCCTTGCATTTCTATACACTAATAATGAAAGAACAGAAAGAGAAATTAAGGAAACAATTCCATTTACCATTGGAATAAAAAGAACAAAACACTTAGGAATAAATCTACCTAAAGAAACAAAAGACCTATATATATAAAACTATAAAACACTGATGAAAGAAATCAAAGATGATACAACTAGATGGATAAATATACCATATTCATGGATCAGAAGAATCAATATAGTGAAAACGAGTATACTACCCAAAGCAATCTATAGATTCGATGCAATCCCTATCAAGCAACCAATGGTATTTTTCAGAGAACTAGAACAAATAATTTCACAATTTGTATGGAAATACAAAAAAACTTTGAATAGCCAAAGCAATCTGGAGAAAGAAGAATGGACCTGAAGGAATCAACCTGCCTGACTTCAGGCTCTACTACAAAGCTACAGTCATCAAAACAATATGGTAATGGCACAAAGACAGAAATATAGATCAATGGAACAAAATAGAAAGCCTAGAGATAAATCCACGCACCTATGGACACCTTATCTTTGACAAAGGAGGCAAGAATATACAATGGAGAAAAGACAATCTCTTTAACAAGTGCTGGGAAAACTGGTCAACCACTTGTAACAGAATGAAACTAGAACACCTTCTAACACCATACACAAAAATAAATCAAAATGGATTAAAGATCTAAATGTAAGACCAGAAACCATAAAACTCCTAGAGGAAAACATAGGCAAAACACTCTCTGACGTAAATCACAGCAGGATCCTCTATGACCCACCTCCCAGAGTAATGGAAATAAAAAGCAAAAATAAACAAATGAGACCTAATTAAATTTAAAAACTTTTGCACAACGAAGGAAACTATAAGCAAGGTGAAAAGACAGCCTTCAGAATAGGAGAAAATAATAGCAAACAAAGCAACTGACAAAGAATTAATCTCAAAAATATACAAGCAGCTCCTGCAGCTCAATTCCAGAAAAAAATGACTCAATCAAAAAATGGGCCAAAGAACTAAACAGACATTTCTACAAAGAAGACATACAGATGGCTAACAGATGAAAAGATGCTCAACATCAGTCATTATCAGAGAAATACAAATCAAAACCACAATGAGGTACCATTTCATGCCTGTCAGAATGGCTGCTATTAAAAAGTCTACAGACAATAAATGCTAGAGAGGGTGTGGAGAAAAGGGAACCCTCTTACTCTGTTGGTTGGAATGCAAACTAGTACAGCCACTATGGAGAACAATGTGGAGATTCCTTTAAAAACTGGAAATAGAACTGTCATACAACCCAGCTATCCCACTGCTGGGCATACACACTGAGGAAACCAGAATTGAAAGAGATACATGTACCCCAATGTTCATCGCAGCACTGTTTATAATAGCCAGGACATGGAAGCAACCTAGATGTCCATTGTCAGACAAATGGATAAGAAAGCTGTGGTACATATACACCATGGAATATTACTCAGCTATTAAAAAGAATTCATTTGAATGAGTTCTACTGAGGTAGATGAAGCTGGAGCCTATTCTATAGAGTGAAGTAAGTCAGAAATAAAAACATCAATATAGTATATTAATGCATATATATGGAATTTAGAAAGATGGTAACAATGACTCTAAATGTGAGATAGCAAAAGAGACACAGATGTGAAGAACAGACTTTTGGACTCTGGGAGAAGGCAGAGGGGGATGATTTGAGAGAATGGCATTGAAACATGTGTGTTATCATATGTTAAACAGATCACCAGTCCAGGCTCAAAGCATGAGACAGGGTGCTCAGGGCTGGTGCCCTGGGGTGACCCTGAGGGATGGAATGGGAAGGGAGATGGGAGGAGGGTTCAGGATGGGGAACACATGTACACCCATGGCTGATTTATGTGAATGTATGACAGAAACCACTAAAATATTGTAAAGTAATTAGCTTCCAATTAAAATAAATTAATTAAAAAAAAAAAAGACTGACCAAAAGTGCTTCAACAGGAGATGAAAGATAGATGCCAGTTAGCACATTGCTAGCCTGGAAAAAATAAACTATAAAGATCCAAGCACAAATAACTTTCTCTCAACCAACCATCTCAGCTTGAAAGAGAATGAAAAAAAAAATCTTGACATAATAAGAGATGGAGATGAGCAGATGAACATTTAAAAGATTCAGAAGTTGACAACATCAGTATCATAGGTAAAATTCTTCTTGGAGCACTACAGAGGTGAATAAGAAACTGCAGCAATGGGTCTGGAATTTTTCCAAGGAATTATATCAGCAGTGGGCTTCCTGGCGTCTCAGGTGTAAAGAATCCACCCTCAGTGCAGAAGATGCAGGGTCAATCCCTGGGTAGGGAAGACCCCCTGGAGAAGGAAATCGCAACTCATTCCAGTATTCTTGCCTGGGAAATTCATGAACAGAAGAACCTGGCAGGCTATAGTTCATGGGGTCACAAGAGTCAGACATGACTTAGCAACTAAACCACCACATCAGTAATACAATCATTACAACACAGAATAACTATCTTTCCTATTTGTAATGTGCGAGTAACAATGAAGCATAACTTCTCTGTGGAAAGAGAGATGGGATACCAATAAATTTTAATTCCCCATAATATAATTTCTGTGAGGTAAATTGTCTCTTTCATCTTGGATCTATCCTTTCCTCCTTGTACATCAATAATGTATAAGGTATGTATAGATTTTGAATGCCTTGTTGTAATATTTTGGTTCCATTTAGCTTACTGGCCCCAAAAAAAGCAGTCTTTGATGCAAAGTAGGTATGTTTTACAGTACTACAGTCAATGATGGGATAAGGCCAAAAGTCAACATTTCAATATTTTTTAAACAAAGAAAAAAAACAGGAAGAAAGAAGAAATATGTAAACAGAGTTCAGTAGCTTTAGTTTCAATTATTTGGGAAAGGCAAAATAATTGGGGGAAAGTACATATACCTCCTTGGGCTTCTCTGGTGGCTCAATGGTAAAGAGTCCACCTGCCAATGCAGGAGACAAGGGTTCCATCCCTGGGTCAGGAAGATCCTTTGGAGGAGAAAATGGCAACCCACTATAGTGTTTTCTTCTTCATGAACAGAGGAGCTAGGCAGGCTACAGTTCAGGTTGGGGGGTCACACCCCACCTGATAAGTTGGATACAACTTATCAACTAAACAACAACAACATATACTAGTCTTCTTTCTGCTTTTTAAAAATTGACTTTTATTATCTTTAGGGATAGGTTAGTGGAAAGACAGTCAATATGCCAAATGTGTAAATAAATAAACCTATTAGAATGTGGGTATGCATATCAGTTAAAAACAAACAACGTTTTTAAATGCAAACTCCTTTTCAGGTGAAATTACCTATGGTGGAAGAGTTACGGATACCTGGGATCAAAGATGCCTTCGTACTGTCTTGAAAAGATTTTTTTCTCCTGAAACATTACAAGATGGTTATAAATATTCTGAATCAGGTGAGTGACTTTTCAATACTATGGAAAAAGACCTTTTCCAAGAAGTCATTAACAGCATCCTCAGTTTTCCATCCAGGAGCTGTCTGTGTCCAGTCCTCACCACCCAGACCCCCCATACTCACCGTCCTCATGCTTTGTTCCTTTTTCATTTGCTAAGTTGTGTCTGACTCTTTGCAACCCCAGGGACTGCAGCATGCCAGGCTTCCTTGTCCTTCACTATCTCAAACTCATGACCGTTGAATCAGCGATGCCATCCATCCATCTCTTTCTCTGTTCTCCCTTCTCCTCATGCCCTCCATCTTTTCCAGCATTGGAGTGTTTTCCAATGAGTTGGCTCTTTGCATCAGGTGGCCAAAGTATTATAGTTTCAGCATCAGTCCTTTCAATGAAGATTCAGAGTTGATTTCTGTTAGGATTGACTGATTTGAGCTCATTGCTGTGCAAGAGACTCTCAAGAGTCTTCTCTAGCACCATAGTTCAAAAGCACCAATTCTTCGGTCCAATTCTCATGTCCATACGTGACTATTGGAAAAACCATATCCTTAACTATGTGGACCTTTGTTGGCAAAGTGATGTTTCTGCTTTTTAATATGCTGTCCAGGATTGTCATAGCTTCAGCTTTGGTTGTAAGAGTACAAAGATATCTATTGTTTGATAACCATTTTTAACTATTTCTGGTCTAAAGTAGATTGTATTCTATCTAAATGTGTTTTCAAAGTTCTATCACTTCAGAGCACACCTTTCAGCAGCACGTCCCTGAATTCTTAGAATCTTGGAATGTTCTGCGGGTGACACCTTAAAAGGTTAGGACACTAATAGATGCTAAAGGCCTCCAGAAAATGTGAAGGAATTTGACACAGCAGTGAAAGCTAGGGGCCTTGCAAAAAACCATCCCTGTTTCTCCACAATGCAGCTGATGATAGCCACCATCTGAACAGAGAAGCACCAAACTTGGCGGTACTCAAAGGTCATCTATTTAAGACATATTTGCCTTCTGTGTTTTCAATAACAGGTATCTATTTTGCTCCCTTGGCTGACAGCCTGCAAGAGTTTAAAGACTACATTGAAAACTTGCCTTTGATAGATGACCCAGAAATATTTGGAATGCATGAAAATGCCAACCTAGTTTACCAGGTATGTGGCCTTTCAACTTAAATGCATATTCATATTGTGTATATAAACCTGAAACATCCATAATCATCTCACTGGTTATGTAAATTATAATCTTCCCAAATAAATAAAATAAATGTTTCACCTCAGCTTCAGCATGTGGTTCCAATTTAGCCACCTGTTGTCTTGGATCTTTCATGGAATCCTAAGATAGTTAGGTATCTTCTTGTCACTGACCACCTCCTCACCTTCCAACCTCTGCCTAGTCCATAATCTACCTACTAGTCTTCCATAATATGGGGATTTGGATGGTAATCCAGAAAGTCCTTTCTCTTTTGCTCCTCTCTCTCCGTTCTGGGGATATTTATATCATATTATAAAAGGATTTATGGATCCACAGATGAATAGGTTATAAAAGTACAATAGCAAATATCCAAGGCAGATAAATCAAACACTGCTCTTGAAAACCATGGATCATTGATTTTGCTATTTGCAATAGCAGGTTGGACTTGAAGGGCATTATGCTGAGTGAAATAAGTCAAAAAGAGAGAAATATTGTGTGATATCATTTATATGTGGAATCCAAAAAATATGACAAACTTATGAAGATAACAAAAAACAAGCAGACTCACAGATACAGAGAACAGACTAGTGGTTACCAGTGAGGAAAGGAAAGAGTAGGGGGCAAAACAGGGGTAAGAGATTAAGAAGTATAAACTATCATGTATAAAATTAGAAAGCTATAAGAGCATATTGTACAACACAAGTAGGAAATATTTTATGATAACTATAAATGGTGTATAACCTTTAAAAATTGTGAATCACTCTGCTGCACACTTGTAACATATAATATTGTATATCAACTATATCTCAATTTTTTTGACTCAACAATTTTTTAAAAATTTATTGAAGTGTAGTTGATTTACAAAGTTAATTTCTTCTGTAGAGTAGTGACTCAGTTATACATATATATATATTATTTTTCATATTCTTTTCCATTATGGTTTGTCACAGGATATTGAATATAGTTTCCTGGCTATTATATCTTAATTTTAAAAAATAATTTAAAATTTTTTTAATGAAAGCACAATTCATCAAGATCACAGGACCAGATCACTAAAATCATGGCATCTGGTCCTATCACTTCATGGCAAATAAAAAAGACAAAAAAGTGGAAGCAGTGACAGATTTTACTTTCTTGGACTCCAAATCACTGCAGACAGTGACTACAGCCATGAAATTAAAGACACTTGCTCCTCAGAAGAAAAGCTATGACAAACCTAGACAACACAGTAAAAAGTAGAGACATCACTTTGCCAACAAAGATCCATGTATTCAAAGCTATAGTTTTCCAGTAGTCATATATGGATGTGAGAACTGGACCATGACGAAGGCTGAAAACTCATGCTTTTGAATTTTGGTGCTGGAGAAGACTCTTGAGAGTCCCTTGGACTGCAAGGAGATCAAGTAAGTCAATCTCAAAGGAAATCAGTCCTGGCTATTCACTGAAAGGACTAATTCTGAGGCTCCAATACTTTGGCCACCTGATGAGAAGAGCTGACTCACTGGAAAAAATGCTGATTCTGGGAAAGATTGAAGGGAAAAGGATAAGGGAGCAGCAGAAGATGAGATGGTTATATAGTGTCATCAATTCAATGGACACAAATTTGAGCAAACTCTGGGAAATAGTGGAGGACAGAGGAGCCTGGCATGCTACAGGCCATGGGGTTGCAGAATTGGACATGACTTAGCAACAGAATAACAACAACCTGACCACAGCGGTAGGTCCAAAGAGCAAAATGGATAATTTTATTCCTCCAAGACCCTCTGAGGCCATGCCATTACTTAAGGGTAGTCCAAGCTCCTCAGTATGGCACTCAAGACTCCCCCATGACTGGTCCTTTCCATATCCTTCCAGTTTTATTACCTATCATGTTCTGGAATCTTTAGGTGAACCAAAGCCATGAAAAGAGGTATGTCCCTGGGTCCCTGGAATACTCTAAATGTTGGAGACCACGTTGGCTTCATGAAGCTAAAGGGAATCACCTTTCTTTGCGATTTAAATTTTGTCTCTACAAATAAGAGACAAATTAGAGGGTAAAATCAGCCTAGATATCAAGGAACATGTACAAAACAACTGTGCAACTTCTCAGTGATCTAAAACCTATGTCATGCTCTCTGCCCTAAAAATTGGCTTGCTGTGGCTCAGATGGTAAAAGAATCTGCCTGCATGCGGGAGACCTGGATTCGATTCCTGGGTTGGGACGATCCTCTGGAGGAGAACATGGCAACCCACTCCAGTATTCTTGCCTGGAGAATCCCATGGACAGAGAAGCCTGGGCTAGAGTCCATGGGTCGCAAAGAGTTGGGCACAACTGAACAACTAAGCACAGCACATTCAGTCAAGAGTTGGAATATCTCATTTTTCTTGATTCTACTTACAGGAGGAAAAAGAGCTGGCCAAACCTAGTGTTAATATTCAGTCATCTGACTGTTTGCTCTAGAGTGGGTAGATGTAGAGGTGAGAGAAGAGAGAGAAGAGTGTGGAAATGATAGACTTGCTGCATTCAATGAGAAGTCAGGACTTAATGGCACCCCACTCCAGTACTCTTGCCTGGAGAATCCCATGGGCGGAGGAGCCTAGTGGGCTGCAGTCCATGGGGTCGCTAAGAGTCAGACACAACTGAGCGACTTCACTTTCTCTTTTCACCTTCATGCATTGGAGAAGGAAACGGCAACCCACTCCAGTGTTCTTGCCTGGAGAATCCCAGGGACAGGGGAGCCTGGTGGGCTGCCATCTATGGGGTCGCACAGAGTCGGACACGACTGAAGCGACTTAGCAGCAGCAGCAGCAGCAGCGTTCTTGGCAATGTATACCTGTGAATGTAGTTTCTTGTGTTTTCCATCAGTTCTGAATGACTGAGAATGAGACAGTAGGCATGTGGTGAGGTCCCAGGTATATTTTTCTGTCCAGCCTCCTTTCCTTCATTTTTCTGGCACAGTGCACACCTGACTCCTATCTCTTTCCTTTGGGACAACTTCCACTTCCTCTATCTATTAGATTCTGGTAGAACCTCCAACCACTCTTTGCCTTCACAGAGGTGGGCATGTGACCCAGGCATCACAGCATCACCCAGCTACTGGACCTGGTCCAAGGAGCAGGCCCATGGCCCATGCTAGGAGAATGAGAGTCCTTTCCTGAGACATGATATATAGATGCTGGACTGGGAGAGGGCTGTCTTTCCTCTGGAATACTGACTAAGATGCTGCATATCTGCAGCATTCTGTGCCCTTATCCCTGATGCCCGACCCCTTCTCCATACCACATGAAGAAAGTCATCTTCCACAGGAAAGAATGAGAGAAACAACCAGACATGATCAAGAGAGAGAATGCTAGATCCATCCATGCCTGAAACCCACATGACTTGAGTTCTCTTCTTCCCAGCTATATATGCCAACATATCCTTTCTTTTTGCTTTAGTTGATTTAGGTTAGATAATTCTGTCTCATCAATAGAGTATTAATTCAAAAAATATCAATGATTCCTTCCTCAGCTCAGCAAACTACACTTACAAAGGTGCTTACTGCTGCTGCTGCTGCTGCTGCTGCTGCTAAGTCGCTTCAGTCGTGTCCAACTCTCTGTGACCCCATAGATGGTAGCCCACCAGGCTCCCCTGTCCCTGGGATTCTCCAGGCAAGAACACTGGAGTGGGTTGCCATTTCTTCTCTAATGCATGAAAGTGAGAAGTGAAAGTGAAGTCGCTCAGTCATGTCCGACTCTTCGCGATCCCATGGACTGCAGCCTACCAGGCTCCTCCATCCATGGGATTTTCCAGGCAAGCGTACTGGAGTGGGGTGCCATTGCCTTCTCCAAAGGTGCATACTAGAGATCAGTAAAGAAAGCTGTGCCTGGCTGTTCTAAATGTTTCAAGCCTTTTGACTAACTAAGAAGTCAAGAACTAAAAGAGTGTATGTGCTCAGTCATGTCTGACACTTTGTGGCCCCATGGACTGTAGCCCACCAGGCTCCTCTGTCCATGGAATTCTCTAGGCAAGAGTACTGGAATGGTTTGCTATTTCCTCCTCCAGGGGATCTTCCCAACCTAAGAATCGAACCCACATCTCTTGCATTTTCTGCACTGGCAGGTGGATTCTTTACCACTAGCAACACCTGGGAAGCACAAACTAAAATGGAAAAGTCACTATTAAATGGTTGGCACTGAGCAAGGAAATCAAACTATTTAACTATAGCATTAAGTAAATAGCATTGCTGTTGTTAGGACCTAATGAACATGTCAAAAGTAATGTTTGAAAGAAGATCTGTCATGTAAAATATAATTTTTACAATCAAGATCTGTAATTCTAGGTTCTGAATTCTTTTCTTGGGTAAGTGAATGATGAGTGTTATGACCAGTATAAAGAAAACCTCTAAGAGAGTCCAACAAATATACATGAGAAGTTACCGTGTTTCTGAATAAAGGAAAATTCTAGAAAAATTAACAATATTTAACTGATCTTGGAATAGGAATTTCTAAGCATAAAATCAAAGGAAAAATAAATCACATTAGAAAGAGCCAGTGGGGACTTCCCTGGTAGTCAGATGGCTAATTTAGGGGTGGGGCAGGTAAACTAAAGTTATAAATATTTTTTAAAAGTAAAATCATGAATAATTTTTCTTTTTACTTTTCTGTGTTTTCTAAATTTTTAATAATGTTCTATAATACTTTTCTAATTGAGATAACATTATTTAAATAAAAGTATGTTCTAACACTGGATTCTCATTATTTCTTCCTCACTTTCATAACTGCCTTTTAAAGAATTAGCCAAAAATTTTTTAACCTTTTTTATTGTGGAAAACATATAACATAAAATTTATCATTTTAACCATTTTTTAAAAATATGATTAAATGACAGTTTCATTAAAGTGTTATTCAACCAGAAATGTTTTAACTATAACACCACAGATGAAATACTCTGCATTTCCAATGAGCATATTTTACCAACTCTGTCTTCAACATAAAAAAATAAAATGTCCTTGGTTTTGACAACAGCTATTATTTCTGTAATAAACTGTATGTGCTGCAAAATTATTTTTTGGAGAATTTGGATCCTCACTGTCCTGTTTCTTCTTGCCATTATAGTACAAAGAGACCAACACTTTGATCAACACTATACTTGAGGTTCAACCAAGGTCCTCTTCTGGTGGAGAGGGAAAGAGCAATGATGAAATTGTCCAAGAACTTGTTGCTTCTGTCCGGACTAGAGTTCCAGGTAGTAAATAATTGTTGGCTTATGTGGTAATGGAACTCTTAGGAATAAACTCAGAAAGCTGAGTGATAGGCAGGTGTCCAAATCTGCTTATTATGTAGAATTTTTTGTTTATGTAGAGGGAGAGCTCTTTCAATGTAGAGGCCTCTATTTATAGATTAGAAGCCTGCAGCCCCTGAAGCCTGCAGCCCCTTAACATCTCAACTACCAGAAGCATGAACAGAAAGTTGGTTTCTAGCCCAATATAACTTTAAACAGACTTTTTTCTGAGCTTCCTAATGTCTCTAGACCTGTACTGTCCAAGACAGTAGCCACTAGCCACATGAGGCTACTTAAACTTCAAAATTCATTTCCTCAGTTGCACTAGTCACATTTTAAGTGCTGCCATATTGGACAATGCAGATGGAGAACATTTCCATCATCATAAAATATTCTATTGGACAGCCCTGCTCTAGAATCCATTTCACTTTTTTTCTCCAACAAGAGAAGTATGTGCATATATGCTAAGTCATTTCAGTTATGTCCGTCTCTTTGCGACCCTATGGATTGTAACCCACCAGGCTCCTCTGTCCATAGGATTCTCCAGGCAAGAACACTGGAGTGGGTTACCATACCCTCCTCCAGGTGATCTTCCTGACTCAGGGATCAAAGCTGCATCTTTTATGTCTCCTGCATTGGCAGGCAGGCCCTTTACCACTAATGCCACCTGGGAAGTGAGAACTAGAAAAGAATAATCTATTATTTCACTTCATTTTCTGATGAGCTAAGGAATCTTCCTGAATGATCACAGAGATCCACTTTCACATTTTTCTTAGAGTGACTATAGATTTAGATGTCTTAATCTATTGTTCATGGTTAGAAATGTCATTATAGGAAAAAGAAAGATGAGGCAGAAGAAAAAATGATTGACTATAAAAGTAAACTGTGCTTCTGTCTCTATCACAATACTCTGATACCGAGTGTATGGGTTACCCCCACACACATCAAGCAATTCTCAAACTCTCTGGACACCAACTGGATGTCCTACAACTCAGTTACGACACTAACTATCCGAGTTGGCACAAATCCCACAGGTTAAGGGCTCAGTCCCATAAGACTGTCCGCACTTTAAATGTCAACTGCAAGTCCTCCGGTTGTGACCTTTATTTCTGACCAACCAGCCATAGATCAAGGATTCCCACAAGCCCCTTCTCGGGTTCAGTAATTTTCTAGACTGGCTCACAGGACTCAGGGAAACAGTTAATTACATTTACCAGATTATTTTAAAGGATATTATAAAGGATAAAGGTAAGCAACAAGATAAAGAGATACATAAGACAAGGTCCAGAAGAGTCCCGAGGACAGGAGATTTTGTCCCTGAGGAGTCGGGGTGCACCACCCTCCTGGCACATGGATGTGTTCACCAACCCAGAAACTCTCCAAACCCCTTCAGTTAGGTTTTTATGGAAGCTTCCATACATGGGCGTGATTGGTTAAATCATTGGCCTTTAATAAGTAACTAAACCTCCAGCACCTCCCCTCTCCCAGGAGGTCAGAGAGTAAAGCTAGAGTGTCCAAATCTCTAATCACATGGTTAGTTTGCCCGACAACCAGCCCCTCATCTTTAGGGTCAGTGCTAGAGTCACCTCCTTAACATAAACTCAGGTGTGGTTGAAAGGGGCTTGTTATCAATAATAAAAGATGCCCCTTTCACCTTTATTGATCAAGAGCTATTTCAGGAGTTGGGGTTAAAAACCAATAATTACATAAAAGATGCTCCTATCACTCTTATCAGTGAGGAAATTACAAGGGTTTTAGGCACTCTGGCCAGAAGATGGAGACGAAGACCAAAATGCATATTTCTTATTACATCATAGTAGCACACCCAGGTGGCGCAGCGGTCAAGAATCCACCTGCCAGTGTAACATGTATGATATCATAAGTGAAATGAATCGCTGGTCTAGGTTCAATGCAGGATGCAGGATGCTTGGGACTGAAGCACGGGGATAATCCAGAGAGATGGTGTGGGGTGGGAGGGGGGAAGGGGGGTCGGAATTGGGAGTTCATGTACAC